>JBAMBP010002049.1:0-259865 GCA_037044515.1 Phortica magna | reverse complement strand
ACTCTTTGATAAAAAATGCCACTCTTCATAATGAGTCCACTTAATTCATTATATGTTTGTGTGATAACAGTTTACAATGAGCTTATTAATGTGTAGATTTTGGCGCCATTTATATTGTATATGTTTTCCTCGTTTTTATGATAGCACGTTCTACTTCAACTGTGCTTCTTATGTTCATAAATACGCAAGCAGTATTTTCGGGTTAACATTTACTGTTTGCCTGTTACTTATTTTCTACACATAACTGACATACGTACATATATACTTACATACATACATCTGGTGCTGAAATTTCTTAAGATTGTTAGGCGACTCATGTGGCTTTGTTTGGATCAACCCAACAAATAAATTAAATACAATTAGCTTAAATATTTTGGGACCAAGCACATTGCTTGTGTGTTCAACACGACGATTGTTTTAAGATACAATTTATAATGCTTCGGCGTAATATATCAAAGTGACCTTCGATTGTTTATGTTGGCTGTTTACAGATTAATGTAATTTGTAAATGTTCTTTGAATAATGAAATACAAATTTTATTCAACGGTCATTCTCAATCTACTCGTTTCGATATTTTTATTGGTGAGCATCTTAAAGTGGAGCTTATCGATCAATTATTTCTTGTTTAATACAAGAAAGCTTTCAGGGACAAATTGCATAAGCAATTGATTTAATCAAACGTGTATAGTTACTGTATTTAGCATAATTCTGCTTAACCTTAGAGCTTGACTTCCATTTCAGCAATAATATGTTTTATTAGCTAATGACCTCAATTCATTTAAGCTAATGTAAAATGAGCGCGACGTCAGCGGCAGGAAGAAAATATGAATTGTGTAATTATGTAAATTACACTAGCGACTAAAACAAGTTGCAGTCACGTATTGGGAACTAATAAATTGTACATCGTGTTGCCAAATATGCACGTACAAGTACGAATTTGAAGAACACTTATCTATGTCGATAGATCTATCGATCTAATCGTTCATTAATATTGTGCCGTCTACCTAAAGTAACGTCTAATGTTAGGATTGAAGCAAAAATTTGAATGAAAAACGTGCCGTTGATTAAAGATAGATTCAAGTGCCTTTTAGATAATACAACAACAACTTGTTGCCAGCTTGTTGCTGTTTGCTTAAGCAAATAAAGAAATGTTGAATTGACTTTATTATATGTTAATAGAATTTGATAGTAATAATAATTGAAAAAAACAATTAAAGAATGCCAGTGACATTATTGGTATTGAACACCACTAACTTTAATAGCCGCAAAATATAATTAAAAATTTTATATTATAAAATTAACATATTTCTGCACAAATTCGTTTTTTAAGCTTGCCCAAAATAAACCTTTAACAAGTGCTCAAAAAAATTTACCAAAATAATTCAACATTTTCGTAGCTTTAATGACGACATTGAGTATTGTTTATGGCCTGTGTAAACACATTTTTGAATATGTTTGGTAAACAAGTGCTTAAATATTTTCCGCATATTGAGTTGGGAAACTTGTCATGGTTACATCAAGAATTGAAAATAAGTATTGCGCAGCACGTTTCGTGCAAAAATTGCAATGATGTCAAGCCAAGTGCATCGTTTACACTAACTCAACCACATGAGCGAAACCGGTAAGGGCAGCACATTGAAATATAGTGAAAATATAATACTTTACAGATGGTCTCCAGGGGCTTGACTACGAGGAATTAAAATCCAAACTTTTGGCAAAGTTCGAATTTTATTTTGTTGAGGTTGTATGTTTTGGGATATAATCTTTCGTCGAGCTTAATAAACTGCCAATTAATCGACGTAAGTCAGCGCAGGGAAATGTTATATGAGCGATCAGAGCGAACTTACCGTTGCTTTTCTAAAATACATATATATTTAGTCTTTGTACTAAATTGATATGCCGCTATCAAGAATTTTGTGCAGGGCATAAAAAAAAATAAATACAATACAACAAAACAAATCGTGAAGTGTGCCAAAAACCATTTGTTTATATTTGCATGATCATGCGAAAAACGCTTTCGGTCGCTCGTCACATTCAAATGAGTCATTTGGGTGCTAAATTTGAAAATTTGTTGCAAACGAAAACAACAAAACGAAATACAATAAAGAAAACAAATTCGGAAAATGTTCGCCTATTGGTATAAGTGCAAGTGGGTAAAGTATGTTCATCTTTTGATACCCTGTAGCTCATGGTACAAGGGTATATTAGTTTTGTGCCCAAAAAAATGTATGTTACAACGAAAAGAAGGCGTAGCAGAATACGAAGTATTTATATTCTTGATTTAGTCATGTTTGTCAGGACATCTGTCCATCTATAGGGACGTGTGGATCTCAGAAACTAAAAGAGATAGCATCAAAATTCTATCGTATCTTGATTCAAGCAAAACAAGTTTATTCATTCGCTCTTCTCTTGGTGTGTCATTTAGTACAGTGTGTGAGTACTGATCATCATATAATATTAATTAAAAATGTAACCAGTTTTGGTTTGAAAAATGGGCGTGGCAAAGGGTACTTTGAAGTCGTGCACTTTTGACTGCAGTTTCTTACTATTTTTAAGCTTTTGCTTTTGCCAAATTGGCTTTTTATGCTAATTTTCGCTATTGAATAATAACATTTCACATACGCCACGTTGAACTGACAAAATCTTTTATCTTTTTCTCTTTTACTTTCAGTTATTTGGCATCGCTGTCATTGCCGTTGGCGTATACATCTTCTTGAAATTCGAGCACTTTAACACTGCCGCCTTCATTATTTTGGTGGTGGGCGTGGTCGTTGGTCTGGCAGCGATCTTTGGCTTGTCGGCTGCGGCACGCGAGAGTAGTCGACTCTTAAAAACGGTCAGTATAGCAAACCAATCGTTTGAATTAAACTTGTAATTGATTAAGTTTGATTTCAATATAATCAAAATACTTTGTACCTTCTTATAGTTTGTCGCTATTTTATTCATTTTGGTGATACTACAAGTATTGATCGTTGGCTTCGCATGGATTTTCCAAAAAACGTTGTTGATCAATTTCGATCAGACGTTCGATCATTTGTGGCGTGATCAACCTGTACCAATTAAGCCCGGAAATGCCAGTCAAATTGGGAGCCTAGAGCGTTGGGTAAGCGTTTCGGTCTTGCCGGCTTTATGTCTTTGAAGTTGCTTATGGCAACTTTTACATACACACATATATTTACGTACGTGTCATCTTTAACAGCTTGGTTGTTGTGGCAATATTGGCCCCTCCGATTATATACTGGCCCCGAGCAGTTGCTATGATAGCAAAACCGATAAACTCCACGACGATGGTTGCCGCCAAAAGTTTTTGGACTTCATTACTGAACGTTGGACGGCATTCAATTTCTTTGGGATTGCGCTGGTTGTTGTTGAGGTCAGTTAAGTTGCGCTTAATTCAATTGTTTTACATTTAAATAATATTATTGTTTTTCCTTCGAACTATAGATAATTTGTGCTACGCTTGCATACGTGCTGGCAAACAGTATAGTCAATCGTTGGCGTCGCGCAAAATACTATCCAAAGTAAAACGTTTGGCACACTTTCGTGTTGCGTTCTCGAGGCCAAAGAATTCTCAAAACTGTGCAATTACTAAACGAATGAAAAAGTTGCAGCAATCGATTTTTGCTAGTCTCTACCTCAACTCAAGCACTCAAGCTCCATTATCAGCGACAACTTAGGCAGCAACAACAACTCAATCAGTGCCAAAATGAGTGTTCATATAATCATAAATCACCTATGAAAGTTGAGCATTCTCAGCTTCCAAAAACTTTTTCCAATTCAAGCGAAATTATATGTTTAGTGCAGATAGTTATAAGTTCATATCGGCAGCTTATTACGGATAGATATTAAGCTTAAAAATCATTTTTATGTACAATTAATCTTTTTATGAATTTGTATCTTACTTTTGTTTTCCTTTCGTGCACTTACATGTAAATGTAATGTTTTTATAATAATTTCATTAACAGTAAAAATAAATAAAATTTTATTGTTCTAAATATTATTTATGTTTTATGTAAATTGATTTATGAAATTGAAAACCACTCTCTTATCCAATTTTATTCTAATGCTTGACTTCTCATTATTCGAATTGCCAACATATGGTATACTTTTTTAAAAACTACTTAGTTTATTTTGCCACCATTACGAACGTTTTTCACACATATCTCATCTATCTTAATATCCTTTATGAAATGATCAGATTGAAATTCTGAACACTCATTGGAAAAAGTAGTACAATGACAATCGCTGGAGGTCCAGTCAATTTGAATAGAATACAGATGTATGTAAGTTTTGATGTAATATTTATAATTCAACTCAAACAGGTTTTTTTAGAATACACTGTAAATAGTTTCTAATGGCAATGTGTCAACATTTAATTACATGTATTGTTCATGTTTTGTCATGTTTTTGACATGTCAGTTTTTGTACTTTTTTCATTGTATTTGTTAGAAATGACGTGGTCGTTGAAGATGGCGACCCGCAGTTTCCGCTTTAACTGTTGCTTGCATTCATTTCGACAAAGCGTTCTCGAAAGACTCATGTATGCCTTTGCATGTGTGGGAGCATTTTTGAGGTTTGTGTATCTTTTGATTTCTGATTTTCGTTTTTCAGAATTCGTTTTTATGAGTCTACATACACAATACATTTTCTTTTCGCATTTATATTGCATTATTTTCATTTTAAAGAAACTTGTTTTTGATTTTTTTTTCACTTAAGACCACCAAAACGACAGCGACGAAAAATGTTGGCGACAACATGTGGCTGTCAACCGTGTATTAGTATCTGTGTTTGTATCTGTGCACGATCAACGGTTCTGTTGTTGTAGCTGTTGCTTGCGCTGTCGCAAACGAAACGAAAAATTCAGATTATGACTATTGAAATCATTTTCATTTGACTGTCGCGCATAAAACAAACTCATCTTCATATTTCGTTCGCGACTATTGACGCTCAAGGTTCAGGAAAGGCGGCGCGTTCCGACATTTTCGTTAATGCTTAGAAAGCCAAAAAAAAAAAAAAAATAATAATTATAAAGAAGAAAAACAAAATCGCTAATAATTTCAGTGAGCGTGTTGAAACTACAAACATAAAATTTCCATAAAGTAGTGAAAAATTCCGAATATAAAAAAGAAATAATAAGAAACCAAATGTATTGCACGACGCGCACTTTGAAGAATTTACTGTTCTTTGTAAATTTATTTTGTGCTGTGAGTTACATTTTAGCCAATTTTATTTAAGTTGAAAATTGCAGAATGAATTTTAAGTGCACTCATACGTCATGTGCCAAAAATAATTCCGACGATTTATTTATTTATTTCGGCTTTCATCTGAAAAATGTAAAATTTCAAAGAAATCACGTTTATCATTTGAAAAACGTTTCGCCTAGGCATTCTCAAGTTTCAAAATAATACTTTGGCTAATTAAATATACATTTATGACTACTAAATATTTCATTGTCCTGATCCAATGGACTTGCAGTTAATCGGCGCTGCACTTATTTGGTATGGCTCATGGCTACTGAACAGCGTTGAAGCGCAACCGCTCGACCATGGCGAGGAGCTTGCCTCGTTCCTGTGCATACTGCTCGGCGTTGTTATTGTACTGGCGACGATCTTCGGCATTGTAAGCATTTTTATGGAATCGAAGACAATGTTGATCAGCGTAAGTTGTGTTACTTAACTAACTTTGTGTCAATTTCGCTCAAGTGCTTTTCTTTATCATCATACACAGTATGCAGTACTGCTTCTCGTACTTATGATAATACAAATCGTCATGATGAGCATGAGCTATGCAGCAGCCAAAGATAAATTACCACAGGCACTTAAGCAAGGTTTTGATGAATTGTGGGATCGTCAGCATGTCGGCAACAGCACATTAAATGCCTACGAGGCGTGGGTAAGTTAGGCATGATAGTTTTGATTTGTTCCAATACTAAGCCGAATTTCCATTGAACTTAGCTGCATTGTTGTGGTCGCAATAGCGCACAAGATTACTTTTTGTTGGACAAAATTCCGAAGGAAAGTTGTTGCCACGAGCGTGATTGCAAACAAATTTTAAATCTGTATTTGAGCGGCTGTGAGTCGAAGTTCCGCGAATATGTTGGCACAAAGACAAAACATTTTAATTTAATCAGTTGGTTTTTAATATTAACTGAGGTGAGTTATTATTTTTTATTTTTTTCAGCATTGATAAGTTTTGAGTAATTTTTGTTATACTTTTTTACAGTTTGCTGCTTCGGTTAACGCATGTTACTTAGTCGACAGCATACGCAACCATCGAGATCGCGTGCGATTTTATAATTAGTAAAAATTCTAATATATATAAATTTATTTCTATTTATTTATTTAAAGTAATTAAACATTGTGATCGTTTGAATATTGTAATTGGTGTGTTAAGTGTGTTTACAGCTCAATGCTTCAATCTTAGTAAAATGTCATAAATTATGCAGAATTTTAACCGAGTTTTTCTGTTTATTGGTGTATGTGTCTTATTTTACTGCATTCATTCAGAAATATGAGCGCTGTAAAACCGGTTAGTTAAACACCAAAAAAGAAAAAAAGGAAAAAACAATAATACAAAATTTCAATGCCGCGTTTGACGCCCGCATGCATCGCAGGTGTAATGTCTCAGTTTTTGCGTTTATACAAAATTTCAATATTTGAAAAGCTAAGGAAATCCATGAGAGAATATTATAAAAATATATGTGTATAAGGAAAAGCGTAGGCACGAATGAAAACAAATCAAAACAAAACAGAAAATCGAAAATGAATGGCGAGTAACGTAGAAAGCGAAAATGTCGTAGGTGGATGAGTCTCACATCGTACACAGCGATCTGCCGCCGACATCGGAACGCTTGTACTAACATCTATTAAGATCGACTAAGCGAATGCATGAACACAGATACAAATTTTCGAAAAAAAAAACAAAAACAAAAAACAATTTTTAGTTTATTCACGCCATTGAAACGCTACGGTCAACATCAGTTGGTCTCCTACACGGAATAAAAAAAAAACGCTTTCAATCGAAACTTGTGGACAAGAGTTGTATTGCCATTTGAAGGCAAGTGTCATTAAAAACTTATTGCAATATGGTTGTAAAGTTGTAAAAATTGTTTCTTTCTTTCTATCATTTTAAAATGAATTTAAATAGAAAATCAATTTTAAGTCATTTATAATTACCGCTCTCAGTGTGTGTGCGTGTGTATCACATCATCGTCGTTAACGTCACACATTCATCTAAGGCAATCTGTTGGCGATAATTGGCAATAATGGGTTTGGCCACATCGACTGTTAAACATCTGCTTTTACTATTAAATTTCATATTTGCGGTAAGTAAGCAAAAATAAGTGCAATGAAAAAGATTTTCATCGTTCACTGTCGGCAAATACTCAGAAATATTCCCTCTACCTGATCTCTACAAAGAAAGCAATTTTTTTTTGTCTTTGCATTATTTAACACAGGTGCTCGGTCTATTGCTCATAGGCTTTGGAATTTATTTCTTAGTGAATGCAGCTGAAAATGCTGTCAGCCATGGTGAGAGTGTTGTAGGTGGCTTGATAATAGCTCTGGGCCTTATCATACTCATACTATCAATATTTGGTTGCTTGGCAGCCATACATGAAGCCCGTAAAAGGCTCCTTATTGTAAGTATTTTCCTACGGATGCGCTCAAATTCTAGAACTGTTTTCAAACAATTGTGATTTTCACTTAGTATGTCGTTTGTGTATCGGTACTCATATTAGTACAGCTGCTCATGCTCAGTATGGCATCGCATGGTACAAAGGATGGTCTGTCGGGCAGCATACAGGAAGGTTTTGATATGCTCTGGGAGGAGGAATTAAAAACACCAGGCGCATTAGCCTACTATGAGGATTGGGTATGCAAGGCTATTGGCTTTAACGGAGATGTTAATCAATGTATTACTTATTGCAGTTGCACTGTTGTGGCGTGAATAATACCGAGGATTATGTACGCGCACAACATCTCATACCCGTTTCTTGTTGTAAAGGTCATATTTGTGGGTTGGCATCAAATGTGTACACCGAAGGCTGTTTAAACAAATTTGAAGAATATTTGACAAGTCAATTGTTAACATTCAAAATTGTCTGTTGGTTGTTGATTATTGGCGAGGTATGTCTAAAAATTCATTGTGTATAATTGGCGGTTATATCTTCTAAAACTTTCAGGCGATTGCGGCGTTCTTCGGTTGGGTATTGTTTAGTAGTCTTAAAAATCAAAACCGACGTGATAATGTCGGATGGATGTAAAAGCATTAAATACCTAAAATGGAAAATATCGTATACAACTTAAGCCCCTTCTTAGGCCGGCAAAGATAATCATATATAACTAGTTAAAATTTTTAACAAAAATCAAATGTTTTAATATTTCTTTTCCCTACAATCTTGCCTTTATGAATTTCTTTAAGTACTTCATAGTAATAAAAATTATAATTTCTTTGAAACTACTCTAATGTGAATTCGAAAAATTTAAGCTCATATAGATTATGAAATTGGTGCAGTGATATGTGTTTGTTCTTTGTGTTTGCCGCAAAAGAAGTTTTTTATAGAAAAATTCGACAGCACTGTACTAAAAACCTTTTTATCCAATTAATACAAAATTTATTTAATGAGTTTATTGAATTGTATATCAACTATGAGGAGAACATATGTGTTTTGCCAATTTGATGCTAATTTAACTCGAAATAAAAATAAAATCGATATTTGATGACTTATTTTTTGTTTTTGTCAGTAATATATTCTGCTATTAAAATCTAATAAATTACAAAAACAATTTTAAAATTTTGGTTAAGCAATAATTATAAAATCCATTAATAAATAAATCTATATAATAAATTATTGTCTACCCAGAAGAGTTCTTGATTTTAACTGTTGATATATTCTTGAACATTAGAACTAATATTTTAAAGGCAAGATGCAATAATAATTAAAATATTAAAAAAAAAACACCAAAAATGTCCTAAAATCCTCTTTATCATTTTCTTTTAAATGTTTGCTACAGAAACAAAGAATAATATATTAACAAAATCAAAATCATTGTCCTTTCTCAAAGGTACTTAATCACACTCAAAGTAAACCGATAATTCAGCGCGTGTCTTTTTACCAACAATCAATTTTATATTTGATTTATACTGTCCTTTTACGAATGGGAGACCCGGAATTTGTCTTGATGCTTCTAAGCTGGTAATATTATCTACATATATATCATGCTGTAAATATAAGATGTGTTAGACGAAGAGTGTTTTTTAATCCTTTGAAGATATAAAATATACATATAACTCATTTATGTATATTTACTTACATTATAGGGACAAGTATGATTTAAATTTGTATGACTCTCTATAATGCCGTATACTAATTTGATTATCGAATTATATCGCTTTCGAAAAAATTTGCACAGGTCAATATCGAAGCTGTACAGAAAAGAGTTCCATGTCTCATGAGACTTTACCATTAAATTTACCTTCATCTAAAAGATAAAGTAGAATCAAATAAGCACATAATAAATGGAAATTTATGTTCAAAGCTCATGACTTACTTCTAAGTCCTCCATTGGCAATTGATGCATATTAAATTTAACGTTCAATGAATTATCATTTGGTTGTAACTCTTTCAAGAAACAGTACTCAAATGTCACAAAGACAACGTCTTTACTTTCACAAGTAATTTTGTTGAATTTGATATGAATTGCCTGAAAATGATATTTATTCTTAAGATTGTGACATTTTATTATATTCTTGAAATATTCTTGTTTACTTGAGCATATTTACTGTTTTTTAGTAAAATAAAAAACAACACGATTTTTATTAAACACCACATTTGTGTGCTCCGATTGGAAACTAACTACGATTGGTTTTCCAAAATCATCTAAACTTCGAAATCAATTTTATAGAATTATATATAGCAATTATAACGTAATTTTTGCATAATTACTTCGAATTCGTAACTTATATTAAAGTAATTGCATTAAAAATTGTTTAAGCAGAGCTAATACGATTATTACTGTTGTATCCGAGTGGTTTATAATACATCTGTACATCATATTCATCATAGATTCAAAGAGATGGTGTTGTGATGAGTCTGCTTTACTGAAGCAAAGCAGAGCACCAAACAAAGCACCAAACAGAGCAGAGAAGAGCAAAGTAAAATAGAGCAAAGCAGCGTTGAACTCAGCTCAGGTCAACACGTCATGACAAAAGTGGTAAAAGGGAAAATTTTCCGTTTTCATACGATGCTCTTCGGCTGCATTTCGCCGGATTTTTCACTCTCTCGTCATCATCGTTTTTGGCTCAGTTCAGTCGTGTGCGAACCATCACAGTTGTTTGGTGGTGTTTATGCTGTGTAAAGCGTTTTCACGTTCGCATTTTTTTCGGGTCTTAGTTTATATACGTGTGTTCAAAGTAAAGATGTAAATATAAACAAACCAAAAAAAACTCAAGGAAATATTTCTACAAGTGTGTATGTGTGTAATATAATATATTTTTTGCATCTTCGTGTAAATTTCAGATTACAACGCGTCTAATGTAAATCGTGCGTATTTAAAAATAAATTAGAGTGCCCACTGACAAAGGCGATGCTGTAAAGCAACATTTATTGTTAATCACATTTTCTAGTTCAATATACTAAATTAGTTGATTTTAAAAAGTATTTAATACGCTTAAGCAATGGAAGTGTCGTCATCAAAACTATGGCGTTATGGTCTACTAACTGTCAGCATATTTATATCGGTGAGTGCTCAGGTTGTTGCACTTCAACTACCTGCTACAATCGATGTCAACTGTTGTCCTGATTTTATTTTTTCCTGCAGATAATCGATGTCGCATTTCTTTCTTTCGGTGTTGTTACTTGGGGCGGTGCAACTTATGAGACCGCTGCATGGATTGTTGCCATCATTGGTTCGTTGCTCCTTGCCTTATCCTTTGGTGGGTGTTTTGTTTCATTGCGTGAATCCTTTACGTTCTCGCTTATTGTAAGTAATGAAACAAAATCAAAACAAGTCTGAAAAATATCAATCATTATTTTTATTTTTGTTGTTTTTAGTTTTGCGGTGCTGCGTTATTTTTCCTACTCGTACAAATCATTTATGTTGTTACCTACGCCATCATGGAGAATGACATTATCGAACTCTCTGCTCTGCGTGTACAACAGGCTTGGTCCGATGAACTGCGAAAACCCGGTGCCATGCGTATAATTGAAATTCAATATTATTGCTGCGGTATGGAAGGTCCACAAGACTACCAAAAGGCTGTTGATGATGCTACGTTGCCAGAAAGTTGCTGTTGGGGTCAAGATTGCTCTAAAAAGGATAATATCTTTGAAAGAGGTTGCGGCTCAGCTGCTGTTGGACTGGTCAATGATCAGAGCTTCTATTTTATTTGGAGCAATGTGGGCCTAATTTTCTTACATGTAAGTAGCATTCGTTGTGGAATTCAACTGCAAGGACGGTCAAACAGACTGTTGGTCGGCAAATCGGCCATGGTCGGCCGGTCGGTCATTGGTTTATTTCTGTGTTTAAGTCTTTGTATGGCTTCGTCAGTAACAAAAATTACAATTTGTGTTAATGTGTTTTGTTTTTCTTTTACAGTTATTGGGCGCCATTTGTTCGTATTATCATGGCAAACGATTTGAGAATGTTGAAAAGAAGTCCGATGAGATTGTAATAAACGAATAAATATATGTTGCCTATACGTACATTTATTTACAATGTATTTCTTATACTAATTGAATGCCTATTTCATAATGTGAATTAAAATAAAATTAGAAAATGTATTACTTTGTTTCTGTAATAAACACAATATATACATATTATATATATTGTGAGGATTATACACTCTTTTACGTATTATTAAAATTTTGTGACAAGAATGCTACAAAAATAACGTTTAAAAACACAATCAACGTAACGTATCAAATATACATATGTCATAATTATTTGAAACTTATAATTGAGATTGTCTGAATGAATGATGAACCGGAACAGATATTTTCAATAATAACATCCATTTATATAAATCTCTTCCATGGACGAACTAAAACACATTGGACTTAATATGAACAAATTTTGGATTCTTGGACTAAGATGAGGAGAGCTTTGATTAAGTTATTTATTCTTGAGGCCTCTGGCATTCATACTAATCTTTCTGCTAAATATATTAATAAATAGAAATAAACAAAAAAATATTTTGATTGGTTTATTTGTGTTCTTCACCAGGAATATTGTCGACTGCTATACTTTATTAAAACGTGCTGTATTTTACTTATATCATGAATATCATTTTATTTAAAAATAAGAATTTACGCTGTTAAAATCTCAATGTAGATTGTAGTTGATGCTTTAAGTTTATTTTCGGTAAAAAATTTGAGAAACAATCCGTATTGTCCTTTCGACAGCGGCAAACCACGCAGTTGACTCGAAGTTTCCAAACTTGATATATTGTTAACAAAAATATCATGCTGTAAGGATAGTAAAAGTGTTATATTCGTATTTGGCTTACTTGATTAGATTTGCTCACATTATAAGGACAGGTATGATTTAGATTTGAGTGACCTTCGAAAAAGCCCATAAACATCTTGGCTAAAGAATTATATCGTCTTTTTAAAAATTTACAAACGTCAACTTCCAGATTGTATAGAAAAGGAACCCATGTACCATGAGATTTCACCATGAAATTTAACTTTATCTAAAATGTGTTTAATAAATACTATAAATCATTACTTTAAGTACTAGACTTACTTTTATATCGTTCGTTGGTGGCTGATGTATGTTGAATTTTACAAATAATAAATTTTCATTGGGCTGCGTATCATTCAAAAAACAGTACTCATATGTAACATATGCAATGTCGTGGCTCTCACAAACAAGTTTTGTAAATTTAAACAGTACGGCCTAAAAAATAAAACATTTAATTTCATAAAACAAAATGTTACAGTCAAAAAGTTTACTTCAACGTTTTCATTATATTTTAAAAATATAAAAAACACCGCAAATTTTACAAAACTCCTCATATCTGTGCCTTCTAACTACGTATGTTTAGTTTAACAATATTTAAATAACCAAACTTTGAAATTGATTTGAAGCTAACAATTATAGAGTAATTTTGATATAATTACGTTGTTTTTTGGTTAATTATTTATGACAACAAATTTTAAAAGGTTCGCAAATTGTTAAGGTTCGTTTTTTTACAACTTTTAAAGATACGTACTATACATGAAATCAAATATTAGAATGTGGTACAAATAATAGGAACATGCAATATTAAAACTGTCACATGCATTTATTTTATTTATATCAGCCATGAATATATCTTATAATATTATGTAGTTAAGTTTTTCATGTTCCAACTAAGTCTAACCCTTTAATATGCAAATATCAATAATATAAACCAGTGAGGTTTGCAGTTGAGAGTCCCCGACTTCGATATACCCTGTACCTTCAATTTGTAACGGCTGTAATAAGTCATTGCCCATACCGAACATGCCGCTCACCCTTAAACTAAGCTTCGGAGGGGACCCAAAAAAAAAACTTAATTTGGGTATTGAATAGCAGAATTGACATGAAAATGAATTTTGGTTCTATATCTTATAGATTCCGAGATCGAGCGTTCACACAGAATGCAGACGGAAGGACGGACTGGCGGACAGGGTTACATCGATTTCTCTTTCGATACTGGTCAAGAATATATATACTTTATAGGGTCTGCGACCCTTCCTTTTAGGTTTTACATTTTTGACATGCACAAAACTAATATATCCTTGTACTAGAAGGTACAGGGTATAAAAATTAGGCTAAAGAACGGATCAAAGAAAAAACACGTCTGGCTCATATAATACTATATTTTGACGATATTATGAATTTGCAAAAACGATGACTAATAAATATTATATCAACATAAAGTGGCCGAAGTACTTATGATAAGAAAGAAATATTCAAATGCACTATAAAAAGCAAGAGTTGGAATTCAATATACGCATTAATCATTGTTGCTTTCATCCGTTTGCAACTCGATATTTGTTTTCATAGCGTTTGATAAAATAATATTTATATAAAATGGATTTAATAATGCATATTTCAAAACTATACTCACTGGTATTTAATGTTTTTGTTATGGTGAGTAAATCGTTCAGAGATATACAAAGTAATACTGTGATATCTTTTAACTATCCTAAGTTTCTTGCAATTCCGGCTATTGGATGGATAGCGTTCTTTCTGAAACATACCGATTCAGCGTTCCAAAAATATATAGCAATTGGCTTGATCGTCCTGTGCGCCATCAATATAATTGTCTCGTTAATTGGCTGCTGTGGCTTTTATTTGAAATCGAGTAAATTATATATTATTCATGTGATCTTAAGCATTGTGGCAATACTGGCTAAAGGGATATTTATTGTTTATGTGTATATAAAACGTGATAGTTTTGCTTATAACGGAACGGGACTCTCAAGCTATGTAAGTGATCCTGCAAGCGGAAGCATTAGTAAGGTCCTGCCGGAGAACATTTCTGTTCTATTAATGTACTTAGGTTGTGTACTTACATTTTGTGAGGTAAGTCATTGAAATGTATTTACATATTTTTAACATTTTACTTATAACTTTCTTTTTGTTACAGTTAGTTTCAATTGCGTGCGTTTGTTATATCATTTTTAATCCCTTTATATTTATTTTTAATTATATAGAAAAATGTGAGTTTCATCGTTAGTTATTTTAGCTGTCATCTATTTAACAATTGAAATTTGAGTTATAATGTTTCAAAAATGAATTTACTGCTTAAAAAACAAAGACCGATTAAGCAATAAGTAAATGAAAACGAACAAAGCCTCACTTTGCGAATTATAAAGAAAAATCCGTAATCAACTAATGTGCAATGTTTTGGTTATTTTCAAAACCACAAGTATAATATTGTAATTGATAATACAAAATAAATTAACAACATTATGTTATGTTATGTTATCATCTGGTAGAGAACATTGGTTATGTACAAATCCACAATCATACACGCAGTTGGAGGTTAAAGAGAGAAAAAATATAAGATAAAATAATAAACAAACTAAGTATTACATCAGTACAAAAATGAACAAAACAAAATTTAAATATACAGTTTAAGTTGTGGTCTCGAGCCACTTAGTTCTCAAATAAAGTGTTGTGCTAAATAAAAATCACACAAAATGAATTTAGTGTTGTTAATTTCAAATCTGTACTTACTTATATTCAATTTTTTTATTTTGGTATGTTAACGTTCAATTGACAGTTAACCTCGAACTTAACAACATTTAACAATCTAAGGTTCTTGGATGTTGTGGTATAGTTTGGATATTGATTACTCTTAACGATGGGTATTCCTGGTTGCATTCGGTGATTGCGGCAGAAATCGGATTGGCCGTCTTCTCTTCTATTTTTATTATAATCTCGTTAGTTGGCTTCTACGGCGTATTAACTAAATCAAGTTATTTGATTATTGTACCTGCCGTAATTCACATAATAATTGTAATAATACAATTATTAATTGCTGTCTATGTGTATACGCTAAGAGACTCTTTTGTTCATCTAATAAAGTTATTCATTAAATCCAAGTTTCAAATTCCAATTGTGAATGAATTTGATTATATCCAAAGACTGGTAAGCTAACAAATTTATTAAAAATTTTTTTAAATGAACAACAAGTTATTTCACATGTATTAAAAACAAAACAGTTAAAGTGCTGCGGTTTGATAAGCAAAGAGGATTATCTAAGATATAACACCCGTTTGCCAATGAGCTGCTATGCTGACCATGATCTGAAAGAGACATATAACGGTTGTAGTGTAAATACTTCTGATCTTCTTTACCAAGCAATTAAACCATTGATGTACTCAAGTTTAGTTCTTATAATATGTCAGGTAAGCAGTTGAAACCCATACTCAATTATTTTTGATCTTTTGTAACTCATAATTTCATTATTCTTTATCCAGTTGTTTTCAATTGTGTGCGCCTGTCTTGTGGTTTTTTATCGAAAGCGACCGATGGATGAAGTAGTTAGCATCGAAATGAGCACGAAGTTCTAAGTCCAAATAATATTTGTTTTCAATAAAGAATACAACAAACAAATCTTACGGCTTATTAAGAATTTTATGGAATCGAGCTTAGAAAAATTATATATATTGATTACAATTTGTTTTAATTTAGTCAAAAATTAATCAATTCTCCCAAATTCAGTACTGAATTTATTTTTTGTTTGTTCTAAGATTATTATTATTAATATAGATTATCCGTTTAACTACGATTGTTGTCGGCCTTCGGTTTGTTGTTGGATTGTAAAGCATTCAATGTACATATTTTCTTATTTGGTGATTTTTTTTTTATTATAAAAATATGTATTATATTATAAAAAGTCTACACTAAAGCCACAACCAACAAAGCGGATGTGAATAATGTGTATGTGACTGGGTTTTGTGTTATTTTCACCAATCAAGAATCACAAATCAAATACGTTTGCAAGAGTGTATAAGTTTTAGCAAAACCGAATATAGCTATCTTTCTGGATTTTTTTACGTCGCGCCCGGGAAAAATTATGTTTTGCTTGATTTGAAACCCCTAAATCATTCGAGTTTAAAATGGATCTTATTAAATATTCTCAAAATTTTTTTAATGCAGGCTGCTTTCATTTTAATTGCAGCTTGTAAGCGTTTGTGGAACTTTATGGTGTTTGTTGATGCTTGAAGTCTCAACGTCATTCATTTTTACATTCACACTTTATGTCTTGACACACTTTGATTATATTAATATCTTGTGCGGGCTTATTTGTCGTCTGGTCAAGATAAAAAAATTCACGTTTCAAATAATTTCTCTGCCAAACAAAGCTTATACAATAGTTTTCTAAAAATATCTGCGAACCAGTAAGAACACGGAAATTGTTTATTTAAACTGTTAATGCACCGCCCATTTCAACCGATCAACATCTCAAGATTGTATCTGAATGAAAGAGGGATATTAAAATGAATGGGTGGATAAGCAAAAAACCGATGATAAAGGAGTATGGAGACGCCCGAAACAGCTGAACGATCTGCTTGCTGCTTGTTAAACAAAGAGCAAGTTCTTGTGACATTGTTGTCAAAAATAATTTTTTGTATTATTTCAATGAAATCGACAACATTAGTCCGTATAAATAAAATTGTTCATACAAGCACATAAACATTTTCAAACCTTCTATATTAACTGCGTGAAGAGTATAAAAACAAGACATTCGCAAACCCCTAAAGCTTTAACTGTTTATTAATGTTTATAGTAAGTATGTCTATTAAAACTTCGATGTCACCAATTTTCGCATTTCATATATATGCTTTTGGTTATATTCATTCTATTATGTTCTATTTTTATTTCACAGATTATTGCTTCAGTGCTCACAAGTTTTTTACTTGATGAAAAATTCAACACATCCCACCAATATTTATTAATCTGACACGTCTTCCAATACTTAGTATGATTCATCGTTTGCGTACGTCGTTAAGCATCGTTTACGAATTTTAAACTTTTTTCACGAGCAATTGTATGGAACGAGAACAAGCGAAGCCGCTCGATCGTCATTAGTTTAGCTGTCGTCGGACCGAACAGTTGTGTTTTTGAAGTGTTGTTTAAGCGACTTAATTTACCAATTTGTGATTTAAAATATTTGTTTGTATTTTTAAATAAAATAATCAAGACGAATTTTGTTTAAATTAAAGTAAAATAAAATATCGAAAACATGGGCTGCACGTCGGATATAATGAAATGTTTCTTAAATTGCATTAACACATTAAGTGCAGTAAGTTGAAATTTTAATTACCCTTTTCATTTTCGTTTTAAGAATAATATATAATTTCGTATTCCTATAACTCACAAGTCTCAATAATAAAAGTGATTTACAAGGTAAAACAATTCAATGCATCAGTAAAAATGAGTTCCAGTCGCATGAGATCATGCAAAATTAGGTATAAGAAAAACTTGTTAGCGACAGAAAAGGCATGTATGGCCACATTCTGTTTTGTTTTCGCTTTTTTAACGAGCCGAATTTTTTGTGTGTTTTTTAATTCACAACTTAAATAAACATTCACTTAAAAAAAAATTCTTTCTTTGTTTTATAGATCTTTGCACTGACATTATTGTATTTTGGTATAACTCTACGTAATGATGCGCCTACGCCATATATTATTTTTGTTTGCTCGATCGCCAGTATTATGTTGCTTGCATCCATTGTCGGTTGTTGTGGTATTTGCCGGGAGAGTCTATGTCTGACATTAACTGTACGTATCAAAGTATTAAAACAAACTATTTTGTTTAGAAGTTAATTTACGATTTTTGTTTCGTCATTAAGTATGCCGTAGCGGTTGCAATCATTTTAGTTGGTCAAATACTCGGCAAAGTGTATAAGATCAAGTCTTCGGCCATTGAGGATATCGCTAAGAAAGGTGTTGAACGCACTTGGAACGAAGAGCTAGTGAAACCTGGCGCTATGGATACCACACAAATTTCAGTAAAGTTGTCAATTGAATAAGCGAAGCTCAAGTATTTTAAACAAGTTTCTTCAATTCAGTATCACTGCTGCGGTCTAACTGGGCCCAGCGACTACGATAGCTTAAATCGTGGGGGCTACCCGAAGTCTTGTTACACGGATCAAGTGGTCAATGGCATCAACCTGTTTCATACAGGCTGCGTAAAGGCTGCCCAGGACCAATATATTAGTCTCTTCAACTATTTATCAACCAGCGAATGGGGTGCTTTAGCTGTACTTGTAAGTATATGTGCATATTTATTGTTAATAATCATACTAATTTTTGTTCAAAAATTATTTTCTTCGTTTAAGGCGATCACCTGTTTGTGTGCGTTTTATTTAGTTATACGTTTTAGCAAGCAAAGACGCCATTACAATTATTAGCGAACGTTCAAGATGTTTTTGGACTGGTCTATTATTACTCAGCATAAACAGTTTTCAAAATTAATTTAATCAAGTTGAATCTCGCATTAAACAAATCAAAATAAAATAAATACATATGTTAATAACCAAAAACCTGAAAAATCAAAAGAAACTTATGACAAATCAGATGCCTTGATTGTTGTTTCATATATAATTTAATAAAACTGTAAACCCTAAAAAAACATAATCAAGAATTCTTGTCTTTTATTCAGATTTTCTTTCGTACAATGCAAGAATAATTGACGAAAATGTTTCAGAAATTGTTGTTTAAGTGTCGACTTGATAAGGCAAAATTTTGTGGTTTCAGTCATATTCTCATAAGATCTGTTCTTATCAATAGTTAGGTTCATTGATTCACTTTTTCAACTTGTATACAAAAAAAAAAACATAAGGTCCCATTAAATTATTCATGTTCAATACAAAATCATAATAATTTCAGTGTATTGCATTGAAGTACCACAGAAAAAGCACTTATGCGATACGATCTGTGTGTCGACAGCCGAAGTTCATGCGGCTATCGTGCAAGCTTACGTCCTAACTATTAACGTAACGTGACGTAATGCAAACATGTAGACCGCGAGAACAAAAGCAACAGATACTAGGTAATACGAATAGATACTCGTTTACATTGCTGGTGTGCGCCAACAAAAACAATTTGTCATCACAAAAGTTACTAAAAAAAAAGTGAGAGAATTGTAGTAATGAAAATTACACTCTGTCAGAGGCAGTCAGACGGAGAGACAGTTAGTCAGAGACAAACAGGGGCAAGACGAGACCCAGCACAATAATTTGTAGACATTTGAAAGGGGTGGGCGGTCGTTTGATAGTGTTTGTGTTTGATGTTTGTTTGCTTTTGACTTTGTTGGAGTTTTTTTTTCTGGTTTGTGCTTTTTATCAAGTTTTGTTTTATTTGAAATAAGAAGAAAAAAACCTCCAAGTAGAGTCAAACTATGACATACGAGCGAAAAAATGAACATCAACAAGAGCAACAATTTTGTCTTTGCTTTTGTTTGTGTTTACTTTATTGTTTATTTATTTATTTATTTTTTTTTTTTACTCTTTTGTACACTGCAAAGGAGTATTGGCTTTGTTGTAAAGCTTACATCAAGAAGTATTTAAATTTCTATAGTGTTATAAAAAATAAATACAGCTTTTAATACCTTGAAGTATCATTTGACTTTGTCTTTGAGTAAGCATACTTAGAGGAAAGCTTCCTATAAAATTGAACTAAAATGCCCATAAAATAATACTTTTTCTATATTGTTTATAATTGTAAACATTGTAAGACAAAAACATGTATTTGATAAAAATGTATGCGAAGACAAAGAAGCACGAAAATGAGCTGATAATTGGAGATGTGTTATAGACATATAAAAAACCATGTAAGGCAATGCAAAAAAGATGTTATATAACTTTGTAATGAATTGATCTTCTAACAACTTGCGTAGGGTATTTGATGTTCGTGTCAACGGAAATAAACTTTTTCGTTTTTCTGTAGCTTTCTGTTGAACGCTCGTTTTTTCACTGTGGGCAAATGCAAATATTGTTTAGCGGCAACGATTCAGTTTGTACGTGACCGTGGCCGTTATTAGTTGTGCGTTTGATTTCCAATACTCAATTTGAAGATTTTATTTGACTTCTTCGAAATTCAGTAATCGGCGCCGAAAATTGTTGCTACACGTGCTCAAAGCGGGTGTTTTTGTCACGATTGACTGAGGGACCAATTAAACACTTGAGTCGTAGCATAATTATATTGAACTAATTGCATTGTTCTCTTACAAATCGCTTAACGAATAATATCTGAAAAATGGGCTGCGCAACTGGCACAATCAAGTACACTTTGTTTGTGTTCAATACACTATGGGCGGTAAGTAATGACAGACACACATGTTCAATTCAGTATCTGAGTATCTGCAGATGGCGCGCTTTTAAATGACGTATTTTTCGAAAATTCTTGAAACAATTTGATTTGCTAAATGCGCAAAGTTTTACATAGCTGAAATCATTAAAAAGTATAAAATATGTTAATGATTGCCTTAGCTCTAGTCATGAGGTAATTTGCGTAGATTCGAGTCGAGCCAAGTCAAGCCGTGTTGAGTTGTGTTAAGCCACCTAAAAGTTACCTGGTAGATGAGATCATCTTGAATATGCGTGTTGAGTTTTATTGCTACGTTTTTCATACTCATACACTATTTGTATACACATATATATGTAGGTAGAAGGCAGAAGTAGGTATATACAATACATATACATATATGTATAAATTATATTTTGCTGTTTTAATTTCTTTGTTACTTTTTTACTTTTGTGGTTGTGTGGTTTTGTGAACAATGCCGGAATACCTGATTCGTGGTGCTAGACAAATGTATATAGTTTGAAAACAACGTCATAGTTTTAACATATGGGAGGCATCATAAGCCGCAAATGCTTTGCTGAAATATGAGATTTTTTAACTATCGCATCATGGCTGCTCTAAATTGCCGCACATGGCCCATACTCATACTTGATTTACTTATACAAAATATTTGTATTAATTGAAATCTGAAAATTTGCAGATACTTGGCATTGCTGTGATAGCGTTCGGCGGTCTCGGCTGGGGCGCCATGCCCGAGCAATATGCCATCGGCATTATTGTATTGGGTGGCGTCATACTGCTGATCTCAGGGTTCGGCTGCATTGGCGCTATACGTGAATCGAGACGCATGCTGTGGACGGTAAGTTGCGCAATGCGTATTAGTACAATTAATAGATTTATCGAGATTAATTCAACTTGTTATACTTCAGTATGTTACACTGCTTGTTGTGCTCTTGGTATTGATTGTAGTTTCGATTGTTTTCAACTCGCGTGATATTTTCAAAAAATATGCACTACAAAGCGTCGATGACTTTTGGCAACGTGAGATAACACAACCCGGCGCTATGGATCAAATACAGAAATCGGTAAGGCATATGAGGCACTTTAACAAACTTAATTTTAAAATTTTCATATTTCAATTCATACAGTACTCATGCTGTGGCCACAACTCACCCGAAGACTATGTAAAGATTGGTCGTGTGCCACCATCGAGTTGCTGCAAGGGCAATAACTGCATCAATCCATTGAATCTCTTCCTAACGGGCTGCGTCGAGAAAGTCGAGGAAACGTTCTTGGATGAGTCTAAATGGACACTGTACTATGAGTGGGGTCTGCTCGGCTTCGATGTAAGTTTAAAATCGTTGACTACTTTCTGGAATATGTGCTTAAAAAAGAAAATTTGAATATTTTCAGTTGGTCATACTCGTTCTGGCTGCCATTCTTGCCATACATTATTCGAATCGTCAGCGCCGTTATAACTATTAAGCTTAAGTTAATCTACTTTTACATACTTATAAAGATAGATAGCTTTATGTTATGTATCCATCAACCGACACCCAGTGCGGTTCAGTTGTGCATCTAACGGTTTCAAGTACCTCATTTTGCAAATGTCACCAATGTACCTTTTTTAAGCATTTTATTCGAATAAACACTTTTGTGTATACTTGTCAAGTAAGTAGTTTTGTTCGATCTTAAACTGATTTACTTGCCGTTTTAATTACTGCGGTTGCTTTAATAACAATAATAATAAGAATAACTACAACAGCTGTAACTGGAGCCGGCTTAGGCATGATGTAAGCTCAGCTTACGTGTACACGCCGTCAATGAAGCGAGCATGAATGCTGTTTAATTCGTTTGCAGTTGACTAAATTTTACGCTTGATCTGTTAATTGTACACAGACAATTTCATCGTAGGTTGAGTCATTCCATTCACCAGCTCACTCGAGCGTTGTGCTTGCTTTTCACTTGATTAGAAAGCTTTTCGAATCAATTAAGAAAACTAATCAAATGAACTTGTAGTTGCGTGTGTGTGTGTGTGTTTACTTTTGCGTGTGTGTAAGGGAAAGCATTTTACTATGTTTGTAAACAGAAATATTGAGCAATAGTGAAGGCGCCACATGATGAGCTTTTCGCGCCATGGCAACGGTTTGGTAAACGTTAACGTTGCGCGGGAAAATGTTTGCTTTTAAAAACGAAAAATGTGCTAACAAATAAAATGTGCGTTTGAAAACAAAACAAAACATACAAATAAACACAACAGACTGGCAATCGTGACAAAATGCAATCAAAAAGTCTGCCTTCGTAAGTCTGATAAACCGACTTGTAGTAAAAAGCATTTGTATCTGTTGGCAGGAATTCTTGTTGTTAATGTCACGTTGCGTGACGTCATCGTACTGAATATTATTGCTCACATTCTGTTGCTGCTTTTCGCATGCGTAGTGGTGCGCTAGCACGTGAATGTCTGTGTGTAGGTGTTGTTGCTTAGCTGTATGTGTGTAAGTGTAAGCTGTCTGTTCCTGCCACACACTAAACAATTCAAGTCAGTCGCACTCAGGCAGTCGACGCGCACTTTTATTCGTATAAAAAATAATAATAATAATATACATTCTCGTATTTAGTTTGTTTATGATTGCGCAGCGTAAAAGTTTTGACATTCAGTATTCAAGTGAGCAAAATAAGTTGAGTTCGAATCAAATATACATTAAAAAATATATATATATACATCAACAACAAAAAACTGCAATTCATTAAAAGGTGAATAAACTTAAGGATTTTTAAAATGATTTAATTTTCTTTTTATAGAAACTTTCATGTGATTTAAAGGTTTTAAGTAAAAAAGTTGAGACAAACAAGTAAATTTCATGCTTTTCATAAATATCTTGTTTTTTATATTAATTCTATGAAGTGCAATTCAACTATTTGAGAATGGGCTGTGCGACTACAACTATTAAACTCTCATCAATTACACTCAATGTTCTTTTGGCGGTAAGTTCTTGAAATTCTCCTAACAAATCATGTTGTTTAAAGCATTTTTAATTAAATATATGAAACAACATTTCATTTTAATAATACATGTATTTCGCATGATGTCAGCGACTTTAACCAAAAAAATATTCTTTAATAAATACTAAATAAAAAAAATTATGAAAAAGCACAAAAATTAAAAAAAAAAAACACATTTCATATGAGCGCATTTGTATTTTTCCAATTATATTTTCTTTTGCTCGCCGTTCCATATACACTTCATGCTCACTTATACTGTATTCATTGACATCGAGATATTTTTATTTTGTTTGTTGGCACTCATTAGTGGCCGACGAGCTTTGCCTCTGCTTAACTTTTTCAGTTTTGCATTTTCAAAAAGTTTTAAGTTTGCTTTTTGCTATTTTCTCATTCAATTTTTGCGTTGTTTTTATAAAAATATCAAAGCATTTTACTTCCACATCCGTTTCCTTTTTACGCTTTTGTGTGATGTCATCGCGCACTATTTTTAGCTTGACCTATTTTCTTGGCCTTTGTTTGGGAAGAAAAAAATGTTCGAAGGGTGAGCCATTAAATTGCTTGAAATGAATTGGCTCAATGACTTCTATGTATTCATTAATGAGTAATTGGACATGTATTTCGTTTAATTATATGCTTGCTGCTCTATATGTATGTTCGTATTACTTAACGAATAAGTTACCTGAAGATATTAAAAAAGCTGTTCTAACTTTGGGAACATTAACAGCAGGCGGGGTTTTTTAAAAGAGATGGGGAAAGTCTCCATTGTGTTTAAGTCAAAAGAAACTTGAACAAGGAAAAATTTACAGTATTAAAACTCCTAACCATTTGTCGAAGATTAAAGGTTTGCACTTTGACTCAAACATAATTTCAAAATAAAAGTTCTTGCTTTATTGAATATTCAAATAAGTTCATTTTTAAGTACACTTAAATCTTGAATAGAAAAGTTCAAAAGACATCATTTATATCACAACGACAATAAATATCGCAGTGTAATTTTATGCTTTCACTTTATTACAAAAGCTCATGAACTATAATTTTCATTTTATTACCCGCCTTGGTTATAATTTTTCACTTCAAACATTGTGCATGTAATTTGCAAACAGAGCAAATGATCAATACTTTGCTGACACACCATCGACATAAAGAAACTCACACATTAAAAAAGATATATGTGCTTATACAAAGTCAGACATTAATAACCATAATATCAACAACAACAACAATGGATGACAACATTGTGGCTTTTGTTGTCATTGTGTTTGTCTCTAAAATAAATTAATTTGAAAATAATGTAAATAATGGGAAGAAACGCTTTTAATTCATATGACACTCGTTCGTTTGATGCACTTTTAGATACTCGGCTTTGGCGCAATTATTTGGATTGCCTTCAATCCGGAATCACAGACCGAAGAGGTCGCCATTGCTGCCTATGTGGTCTGTTCGCTGATCATACTATTTGCTTTTCTGGGCATTTATGCTGCCGTACGTGAATCAGTTTGCCTGGCAGCAGTGGTAAATATACTTACATACACAAATCTCAAATAAATAAACAATATTTTAGTAATCAATTGCATTTACAAATTTTGCTAATTGTGTAATCGACAGTGTGCTGGCTTCCTGTTGATCTTGGCTGCTTTGCAAATAACCGCCACCTGTATTGGTCTGAACGAGCGCGCGGAGTCTAACAGTGGCCTAGCGATTGTGGAGCATGCCTGGTCCAAGGATGCCATGTACGAACTGGAGCAACGATACGAATGCTGTGGCAAGACAAGCGCACAGGATTATGTGCTGCTCAACAAGCCTGTGCCGGTTAGTTGTTACAGCGATCTAAAGCCGATAGAAGATCATTTGTATCTCGATGGCTGTGTCGACAAGGTACAGACCTACTATGAAGACGAACGCGAACGTTTCATTATTGTCTCTTGGCTCTTGATCATATTTGAGGTATGCCAATGTCTAGTACTCAAATATAAATATATGTATATATAGCTGACTTCTTTTCCCTGCAGTTAATTTGTTTCTTCTTGGCTGTGTACTTAGTCATCAATTTCCGGAACAAACAACGACGTTTGGAGTTCTAAAGTATCTACAACAATACAAAAACTATACAAATAATAATACAAAAAAAAAAAAATGCATCTCAATGTATCACAATGTATTTTTACTGATTATTTGTTGGAGTTATGCTATTACATACAAAAAAATTCTGCGATTTAAATACTAAACATAGTGCAAACTTAGACTATCAATAAATAAAATGTTTTTCAACGTACTGAATATATGAAATGTGTTTGTTTTTCTTGGGGTCTAGGAGAGCCTGTGGTCTATACTATAATCTGTTGCCATCAGATGTGACTTTGTGCTATCCGAAATTCTATATTCTTCATTCATGCTTTACAAATTTCATTTCAGACCATTATCAATTATTTTGTAGATCTGCTGTACTGTTCTAAAATTATAGATGAGAAAAATTTCATAAGCATAATTTTAAGAAATTGTCAGCCTAAACAGGCATAAACTTCCGATTTGAGTCAAATTTCTTTTTAATTCTATTTTATGCCCGTCAAAATAAAATACGTATACGTCGTGTCTTGCGGCCGTAAATTTTTATTTGGTCATCTTGAATTTTGTTTATTTACATTTTTTTGTTTTGTTTTTAAGCTTTTAATGTATTCAAGCGTCTGGCGTTTTGGCATGTTGTTTACTATGTACACTTTGGCAGCGGTGTGTTGAGTAGACGATGTGGCTACGAGATGAACAACTTGTTGCTTGATTTTCATTTATTTCGGCACATGTAAATGCTGCTAATCGAAACGTTTTCGTTTGCTGCCAATAAATTTAATGGAAAATATTTGGCATACACAAAATGGTTTTCCGGAAACATTAAAAATATTTTTTTTGTTTTTTTTTTTAAATAAGTCAAAGTTTTATTTTTCAATAATGTTGTTTTTTGCATTAAACTGAAAATCATTGAAAAAAACTTCACAAAACTCAAATCATACTCTAGACGTACAAAAAGGACTAAAGTCTAATAAAAGCAAAAACAAAGTTCTATAATGAAAGCTTACGCATTAAAGCATGTGATGAATGAAATTTGAATGTTGTTAAAAAGCTTAACAACAATGACATCATTCGACAACAATATAGTGAAAGCAACCAAACAACGCCAACACACAAAACATACAAAATTGTATATAGAACAAAATGATGAAAGAACATTTGTAAAACCTTCAGACGAAGGCGACGACGATGTCTTCGTCAAAGACAACGATTACGACTACGACAACGACAACGACTAGGAACGACACCAACACCAACACTGATGCCGATGTTGATTCCATCGACATTGCTAGTCCATGGCGGTTGCCATAAATTGTAATAGTTGCGCATCGGAATTCAGTATATGGTCGACTTTTATAACTGTAGGGCGCAAAACATTTCCCGCACACGTAAGTCTTCAATTGAATTGAATACAATTGTTAAGAACATGATTGATTGTTGGTACTAAATTATAGTATAATCGAAGTGAAATTATTGATTATTTGTGTTCTATTTCCTTATTCTAGTTACAGAGTTGAAGGAAACACTTGAGGCATGGCTTGTCGAATATCATTTCTGAAGGCAATACTCATCGTATTGAATGTGCTGCTTGCGGTGCGTATGCGTAATATTAAATTCTGTTTAGGTTTTTTGCATTTTTATTAACTTTAAATAAAATCGTAGTTAATTGGCGTTGGGCTAATTGCGTTGTCCGTTTACGAGCTTAACAGTTCGACGCCGGGCACATTCGAGCACATTGCGATTGTGGTGCAAATCTTTGTCGGTTCATTTGTGGTGCTGACATCGTTTTTGGGTTGCTTTGCCGCTGGTCGCATATCGCTTGGCCTCATATGGAGTGTAAGCATTTTGGCATCAGCAACATATTCAATTGTTTATTAATTGTTGAATTGTTTTCACATTATTTATGCGTTAAGTACGTCATTTGCATACTAATACTGCTGTGCCTACAAATCTATATTATCGCTGCGGCCTACTCCACCGACTATGTCCAAAAAGCGCGAAATAATTTTAACACGCTGTGGTCCGATTTGGCACATAACGGCGAACGTATTACGACCACTGAGCAGAAGGTAAAATTGTACATAATTCAAATATGTCAACTGATCTAACTGACACAATATGTTTATAAATGCCTGACAGTACGCTTGTTGCGGCAACGTCGGTTCACAGGATTATGTGCTGATGGGCACTGCCATACCGAAGAGCTGCTATCGCAATCTGGAACGTGTCAGTAATCAACTTTTCACCGGCGGCTGTTTGGATGCTGTGCAAGCACACGCCAACGACAATGTCATGCTCGGCTTAACTGTTAAATGGACGCTATTCATCATCGAGGTAAGTGGGTTGCGCAGTCACTCAGCAAGGCGGGGCAAGGCAGACCATAAGGTTGCAATACTTAATTAATTTTTTATGTAAACTATTTAATGCCTGGATTAATGATCAAGGCTGTTGTATACACAAAAATAACTCATTTAAATATTTGGCTCATTAAGAAAACAAAATGAATGTGAAAAAAATGTATTTATGTATATATATTTACGCAACTTGTTTGCTTTGTCATTTCAGTTGTGCTCACTTGGCTCTGCTCTGCATTTAGGCATAACAATACGCAACAAGCTGCGTCGGGAGAAATTTTAATATTTGCATTTACGAGCTAATATTAAGTGTAACTGTGCTTTTGTACTAATAGCTTTAAATGTGGCAAATATTCAAAAAAAAAAAAAAAACACTGTGAACAATTTTACGAATTTTCATTATCTATAAATGTTTACTAACTAACGTTTTGTTATGTTATTAAAAATTAAATAAATAAAATAGCACTGAGAAAATGTATATTAATACATATTTCGTGTTTATCTTTGAAAATAAAAAGTGTATATTTTTTTTTATTTTGTTTCTTTCATTTTTTTATTTCTCTCATGAATTATTTTTTGATTTTTGCATTTTCCAAATTAGATATGTGCTCGTAAAACTGTTTTTATTATTCTTATTTAATATAGTGTGTCCAAACTAATTTGGGTTACCAAACATATTATATACCATCAGACTGCGATTAATGGGTTCAAAGCGTATGTATTTAATAGTAGAAATAGTAGAAACTCTCTATATATCGTATACAATATATAATTTTCATTTGAATCAGTACAAATATTAGAATACAAGCGTTCTTAATGTTTAATAGCATTTATTTTTTTAAGCTTTGATTTGCATTATAGATATGTGAATACATTTTAAGAGAGATTATTCTCAATTTTTTTTTAAATTATAAAGCGTTAGCGCACCCTGTATACTGTCTGATGCCAACATATCTGAGCAAGATATATGTATATAGCTACTCGAAAGCACACAAAAAGCGGCTACTCAGCGATTTTGTAAACATTTCAAAGACCAAAGATATATATTTTTTTCAGCAGGAGATGAAATCATTATCACTTGAGACTTTTATGTGTGCGTTCATTGTTGGGAGCAAAGTGTGCGAAAAATTAAGTTCTGTTCTGCGTTTATATCCATGTGATTAATGGAAGATCAAGTATTAAATAAACAATAAACACAAGATTAATCAACTAATAATAATAATTTTAATAAGCAAATAAATACTAATAAAAACGATAAAATATGTCCTCGACCCGCGTCTGCCTACAATGGACAATGGTTGGCTACAATGTGTTGAGTTTGGTAAGTGTTCCAAAGATCAAGAAATTATGGCAAGTTGAGTGACACACTTTCTACAATTTTCAATGTTGATTTCGTCACTTTTGCAAATAATAATTCGCCAACTAACTTGCCTCGACGATTATAATTTATGTGACCAATTTTACGGCGACAAATCTTTGCTATTTTATGCCACATGACAATTCTTTTGTTCTTTTTTTATAAAAAAAATTTGATTCTTTTCATATTTTATTTTCAAAATATATAAAAATAACACCGCCTTTTTTCTTATGTTTTTGAGTTTGTTTTGCTATGTTTTTTTATTGTTCTACATATTAAATTGTTGTCACCCCAACTTTTTGTGTTCATCACATGGAAAACAGTTGTATACTTAATACAAAGTGGAAATAAATAAACACAAATTAATTTGTTATAAATATTTAATGGCGTGTAGATATTAATCAATGCTATCAAATTCTAAACTGTTGTTATTTGGTTAGATGATTGGCGTCTTGGCTCTTTGTGGTGGCATTTATGAGCTAGTAAAATACAATGACGGCTCCACTAAGTACATTGAAAAAATTGTGCAACTTGCAGCTGCCGGCGTTCTCATCATATCCGCATTTATAGGTTGCATGGCCGCCATCAATGGCTCGATAAAGTTTATCTGTGTTGTAAGTAAATGACAAAACTTCAAAAGTCCTATTTGGTATAATGCAATTTCAATTGTCAAACAGTTTATTGTTGTGCTAGTTGCTTTGATTATTACGCACTTTTGGAAGCTATTGCGCTACGATGAATCACTTCAGCTCGCCGCTGCTGAAGGCTATGTTGAATATACATGGATTCAGGAACTTGTTCGTTCTGGCGCAATGCGCAAGTTGCAAAAAACGGTAAGCAGTTTGAATAATTTCTACTTTTCAAGATTGATGAAATGGTTAAAAATTTATATTTAGTACGAATGTTGCGGCAAAAAAGGCTTCACTGATTATACGAGGATGCGCTCGGATATACCCAAAAGTTGTTTCCATGTAAAAGACAAACTGCATGCTACTTATCCCTATACGGAAGGTTGTTTATCTGCAGTGAAACAAGCCTATCTAGATGTCTATCGCTTCGAAAAATGGTGTCATGCGGGCTTGATTTTTTATGAGGTAAATACTTGAAACGAAGTAATTATTAACTGGAAGAAAAGTAATTTTGAATTTCTGTTTAGATATTGGGCATCACATTGGCTACAACACTAAGCTGTCAATTGACGACGCGCAAATACAATTATTAAATACATTTCTAAACCAAAAAAAATGTACAAATTCATCTTAATATTTTTACATTTTATACGAAATCTTACGAAATACTTTTAATAAATTTAATTAACCTACAAACTTAAGGGGCAGTCTTATACTTCTTCAGGCAGTAATTGCGTACGCGAACCCATGTGATTTGCCGTTGCAGTCGGTAACAGTGGAATTCGTAAGGCACTTTGGTAACGACATCTGTATATCAATATAGTCTGTACAATTGTCTGTATTAGTATAAAGAACTATATGAGAGAAAAGAAAACACAAAATTATAAAAAAATTAGGCCTTTGTTGAAAAATATACTATGTATACCTCAAGACCCATTGTGCAGTAGCTAAATATCTTTTCACGTCGTGTAGCGAGTTCATAGCTTCCATTCAGCGTCGCAAGGTCGCCAAGTGCGTTTAGCTTAGCAGCAGTGTTGGCCTGCAGCTGCTGATAACAATATTGATATGTTTAATCAAGTGCAAATACTTATAATCGAACCAAGAAAGCTTAATTAGCGTATATTTTTATTTAATTGGGTTTAATGAAACACGCTCTACGTACGTTGACTTCGATGCGTTGCATTAAGCTGGGCTTGTTTTCAACTTGCTGCCAATTATTATCAAGCTGACCAAGCACTCTATGATAAATGATGTGCGGATGAAAGAAATCAAGTTGCACATATTGCACTGCCAATATGAGCAAAATGAAGGTTGAGAACTAAGAAATCGTTGAGGTTAAATTAAGGTCAGTAAAACGAGATTAATGTGCATGTAACTTATTTACTTGAAGATGTTCATAAATCAAAAATTATGATTTTTGGACAACGAAATTATCATGAAATATCATTAATGAGTTATCGTATTCCCATTAAGAGTACACAAGGCATTAAAATGAAACAACGAACTAATCTGCATCATCGTGTCTTTTGATTTATGACAGTCTTCAAGTAAATTATGTGTATTACTTACAATAATATTCACAACTAAAAGATCGGTAAATAAGCCATAGCAGCCGAATATAACGATCATGCAGATCATGCCGCCAAGCACAATGCTTTCGATGAAGTAGGTGTGTTCGGGACTATTCGGGTTGGCTATCTTCAAACCCAAACCAGCCGCAATAATAATTCCCATGCCAAGTAACTACCAAAAAAAAAAAAAAAACAATTTAAATAATAACACAATTAATTATATTATTAATTATTTTAATAATTATCGAAAAGTTAATTTCTACCATATATATCAGATTGGCCAACAGTCCGGTGTATTTATTAATCGTGTAGCAGCAGATGCTCATTTTTATTGTTCTGGTGATATCGTTGAGTTGAATGCTCACACTTGCACGTTTGGACTGCGACTGGTTTTTAAAACAAGCAATGCAGTGCAGAAGTCCATCAGAAAGTAAAAAATGCCAGCCACAGAGGTACTTTGGGGCTTATGCGATAAGACAATTGGTTTACTTTATTGCAAATGTTCTGTTGTGAACCCAAAATCAATTCACAAATGTCAATAAACTGAGTCGGCAGTAAAGTGCTAAAAATTTGTTTTATTTAGAAAATATTTTGTTTATAAAAATCAATCGAGGGCTTATGAACTAATTAATTAACTAATAAATATGACATAGATCTGTAACAATTTTCGTATAATTGTTAAAATTTCAAATATTGATGGTTTGTTTCATAAACAAATTGTATGGACGATGGATCAAATACAAAACGAGTGTGGATAAAAAAAGATTAGTCAATCCAAAAATATCACATTGTATTAGACTCGCTGGATGCGTTAATGTGACGTTCTGGCGTCTTTTGAACTTTAACTTAAGTTGTTATACATATAAGCACCGAGAATTACATTCTCCATGGCAATGGAATTAGGCCCCATTTCTGTGTGACATCCCTAAAGTCACAATCCATCGTAACAACGACTTTTTCCACTTTCTGAGTTCTCGCATTCTTGGCAGCCTTAAGTGTAAGGCAGAGTTTCGTATCGCGATGTGTAATCTGTTGAGTCTATAAGCAAGAAGAACAATATACGAATTACTGATGCCATGCATATATGTAAATGTATTCGAACTTACATCCATGTCGTAGGTCCATTGTTGTTTCGTATCGGTTGCGCATTGCGTTAACATAACATTTGAAGTCGTGGCATTGCGATTCTTGAGCATCTTGATAACGCCTTGTTTTGGTTCACTATACGTGAGACATACATTGTTGTTAGTCATGATTTGGCCCTTTGGCGTTATAACAAACATGTCCATTGTTTGTGCGTGCGAAGTGCAATCGCCAACGGTGACCGGTTGCAGTGAAGTGCGCGGTGCGTCATCTTTGGTTGGTCGCAAGCATTTATCTCGCTCTAAATCGATAAGCATGGTTAATTCGTCGCCCGTGTTTTCAATTTCTTCAAATACTCGCTTCCATTCACGTGACAGTGCACGGCCTGGCAAGTTTTTCATGTGTTTGCTATACGCTTGCGCACATTCTGTCTCACCATCAAGCCAAATTATTTTTCCAAAGAAACGGTCTGGCGCTGGAAAGAAGTGCTCCGGCCACACGTTTTCTAAGTACCAAGAGAATGGTTTGCATTCTAATTTGTCGCGCAAAGCCAGACGTTCACTGACATCAACGCTGTCACGCACTTGCAACGATACACCCGCAGTGTAAAGCATTATAAAATATTGCCAATCGTCCATCCAAACTGCGGCGGCACGCGCTATATTCGCGCCAAGCACTTCGCCCATACCGCCTGGGAAAGTATACGGTGTCGTACTACGGAATACATGGCCTACATGCGAACAAGGACTTATCTCAATGCGACCACCACACTGCCAAATGCGAAAAGACATTTCAACATTCTCGCCGCCCCAAACCTTCATGTCTTTGTCATAGGAACCCATTTCATAGAAAAACTTCCGATCGATAGCAAACAAGCCGCCGGCCATGCCTGGTGTAGCCACTGGCGTTGTGCTGTCTGGTTGGTCCGTTGAACGCTTGCGTTCGGTAGAAAACCATCGAAAACTCAATTGCCAGTTGAATGCACCCCAGTGATTTTCAAATGTTTTAGTATAGCTGAAATTCTCGTCTGAAATAATGTCTATGACAGGACAAACCACGGTGCTGCGTGATTCTTTTATGCGTGCCAGCAGCGGTTCTAACCAACCACGCGAGCATTCACAATGTGCATCAAGGAATGTAAGTACGTCGCCGCGTGCATGTTCAGCGCCTAATAGACGCGCCGGTACAAGACCACTCCGTTCTTTTAAGCGATACAGACGTGTTGGCACCGTCAAAACTTTGATATAACTCTCTAATTGGCGTTTAAGGTAGACTGCAATGTATAGACATAAGTTAATTATTTGTTGGCCAAACAATTTTAGAGACAACTTATAACTTACTGCGATCACTGGCATCGTCAACAAGTATGATCTCCTTGAGCATATGTCGAGGCGTGCGATTAATGACACTGGTTATTGTGCGCAGCAGTACAGACCAGGCTTCATTGTGAAATACAATAATCACAGAGGCAGTGGGTAAAGAGGTGGGATAATTTTTTGTGCGACACCTGCATGATGGCATTGAATGAGCACATTGTCTCTGATATGGCATTGACTACTTACTCGGCGGTTCTATAGTCTTTGAGCGTTCGATTAAGCGGTATACGATCGCTGGCTAATAAATTAAAGCTATTCAGTCTGAAAAAGCGTTGCATACGAAAACGGTCGCGTTGTCGAATCTCGACTGGTCGGCCATCGGCGCCTTCGCCTTCGATAGGCTTGAACTGGTTAATGTTGAAATCATCTGCAACGAACAAACAACAAAAAAAAAAATTATGTTTTGTCATCTGCCTTCTTCTTTTTCATTTTTGTTATTTCTTTTTTTCTTTTTCTTTTTTTTGTTAGTTTTAAGTATTTACCAACCTGCAGTCATATTTCCGAAAATATTCCCCTTGCCAATATAATGCGCTACTATGTTTTTTCGTGGCCACAATGATCGTCTCTTAGGCGCTGGTTTCGGATGACTATGCACAAAAACAGCAAGTGGCCAAAAAAGACAATAATGAATAAAGCATTTTAACAATAAACTTAACAACAACACCAATGACAAAGAGTGATAATAAATAGAAAATCCATATAAAAATGTAAAGTGGTTTTCAAAGTAAAACAGAGCTTCGCTCGAGTGTATCTTCATCACTTGCAACACTCGCTTAGTGAAGTCATTCATTCATCTGCACGGTTTAAATCTGCGCCACTTCAGGAAATTATGAAACTGGTGCGCTCTACTGCATATGCAACGTCGGCGCGTATATTATTATGCCCTGACCATCTGTGTACATTCGCTTAATTGCTCTGCTTGTCTTGTAATATTGTTTGTCTTACCCACTTTTGCATTGTTACTCAAGTTGTTACTCACATTTGCGAATTTTCGTTGCTCTGCATACTTGTCACATATAAATTTATGCTAATTGCAAACATAAAGAAGGCAAAGAAGAGCAGAAATAAGTAAAGAAGCCACAACTTCTTGAGTTGCTGGAACTTAAGACCCATTGTTGTTGTTGTTGCTGCTTATGACGGCCGCGAAAGAACAACTTCTTGTTGTTGGTCCGACGTGTTGTTGACGCTGGACGTGTCACTATTAGTAAGTTTATACAACTGTATTTGGTTTTTATGGGATGAGTATTTCGTTGCAAAAAACGCGCCGCAGTTTGTCAATACATCTCTATTAAGTCTAAAGCACTGTTTACTCAGAAAACAATATTGTTATAAAAAAAAACTACACAAAAAGCGATGAGCAGCAACAAATTACACCTGCCGTTTGTTTGGCGTATTCTTCTTCTTGTGATTCACAACAACAAAATCGCTGATACAGATAGCAAATAATGGGTGCACACTTGTCTACAGCGAATACACCGCGACATAGGTGTATCTAGCTATGAGTCCATAGCTAACATTATGTTAATCAATAACATAACACTGTCATTCGTTTAGTGTATTTTTTAAAAATTCTTCTTCATGTGTTGTTGGCTTAGTGCTGCCACTTCTTTCCTTTGAAAATTTTGTTTTGCTGTATACGTTCGTGTAATAGTATGGAATATCTGGATATTCAATGTGTATACATTTTTTTTACGGAATACTAACAGATTAATGTGGATTTACCATACAGGCACACATATATTTTTTATTGATATATAAGCATAGTTCAAAGGTGGATTAATTTGTCTGAAAAAGGCTAAGGTGGCAGCACTGCTTACAAATGTGAAGTGAAGTACTCCGAATAGGTAGAGGGCGCAATATTCGGAGCATTAACGGTCGTAACGTTAAAAAAAAAATACAAAAAATAAAAAGATAACTAAGAGAAAATGAAACATCTCAAAAAATATGATATATGAAATGTTATGTAGGCTTTTCCAGATTTTTCAATTTAGAAATTACTCGCCCAGGAATTATTGTATATTTTATGTCAATATTTATTCTCAATATTTTCTCTTAAAGAGAAACTACATGCTCACTTGCTTTAGCATTGCAAAACAATTGTATTATAATTTTACAGAAATCTATGAAAATTTATCTTTTCGAAATGAATACTCAGTAAGAAAAGCAAACTTCATGGTCTCGTTTGAATAGGGCTTTCTGCATTGTGCTCAAACATATTCTAGAAAACATTACGACCAAAAAAGCTTATTTCGATAAGGCTTGACTTGTGTGGCCCATTTTCTAAAAGTTTGTTTTGTAAAAGGTTATTCTTTCTTTTCCTCTTTGTGCTCTATGTGCTCAGCTTTATGAAAATTACACAGGATAAACGATATAAAAGGATACAAAAAAAGTATGATTTGATTATCCATGATTTCGACTTTAATTATATACCAAAATTTATACCATGACATCTCTAGATTTTTTTCTTCTCAATTGGCATGCGAACATTGACGTAAAAAAGGCCAACACGCTCTGTTGAAGCAACTTATTAATAAATGAGTATATAGTAAGAATTTATATAGTTTTACATCTAATACTGTGAATATAATGCAGATGATATTGCAACGTAGTTGTCTGTTTTCAAAAAATGTGTTGACTTTAAGTATGCAACCTTCTTCATTCAGAGTTTCATGTTTTGAACTTGGTTTTTCTTTTCTATAGCAAGAATCTGGTATAATATAATCGTTGTCTGTATATTCCGAGGGACCATGCATGCCGCAACATTTGAACTAGACAGTAAACGATTTTCAGAATGACTAAGTAAGATTATTAAAATGCATTTATTTTTTACGTCTTTTTCGATATTGTCGAACGGTTTAATAGTAAATGTTGCCGATTTGTAGCCCGTTACTAAGTGATTGGATTCGATATAATTAAAAGTCCTTAAGCCGATGTCGAGTAAAAGCAACACGATTACAATAATGCTAAACTGCAGAAAATAATTATTTCTATTAAACAGCGTTTAGGGTTTCTTATCGCGAAAACTTACGCGCCACAAACGTTTTATATTATCCGGAAGTATGGCAACAAAGCCGTATAACGTTGCCACAAACATAGCAAAAGATTGCATTATGTCGAGTGAGAAAAACAAAAGCAATTCACTTAATTCATCTGCAAATGCCAGATTCGTTAACGTTGTGCCCAACTTGATGATAGCACCGGTCTGCAAAATGGAAATTTGTTGGCGAAAGGTTTGAAGAGCTTCAAATCATTTTACTTACGCAGCATAAACAATTGAGGAACATTGAAACGGTTTTCAAGAAAAATAAGTCATGGCACATTATAAATTTTTTTGTTGTAGTTATTGCCGAAATAAAGTTAGTAAAAAGTAAATAAGTAAATTATTTTAAATAAAAATTTGATTGAAAAGTTTATTTGAAAAATACGTTAAAATGGCACACAAATGAGTAGAACAGTTTACTTGAATTTAGAGGAGATTTAACTATAGAGACGGCGTCGTTGTGCGTTTTGGAGTGCAATCGCAAACATGCCAGCCACAATTATCGTAAGACCCTAAAAATAATATAGTAAAATTAATTTATCTATTGAAGGAATGTATATTATTATATCTTATACCTCAACGCCAATTTGCGTCCAATCAGTGATAACTTCCCAACGTGTTCCCTCACTATAGGCACTTGCGAGTTGTTGATTGCAGCCAACGGTGTATAGATTTATGTTTGAGATAGTCTGGTTTACATAACAAGTGGATGGCACTTTCAGACCACTGTCTGGATAATTATTTGGGCCAGTCTTGCCACAACACTTGTACTAAATATGTGAGTAAGAGTAATCATTTTAATTGCTTAGCGTTGAGAAGAGTTTTAATTTGTGCTTACCTTGATCTCATACGTTGACATTTCGTTGCTTTTGTGAAATTGCCCCTGCCAAGCATGGTTGACAGTTTCATTAGCAAATTTATCGAAACGCACCGGTTGCAGAAACATAACCGTTATTTGGGCACACATCAGTGTCATTAATACCGCTGCATACTTGCGCGCGTCAGTGAAAATTATATTAGAATATTTGATTTGTTTATCTATTGTCTTATCAGTATTTAACTTACAATCCATGTCAGGTTGATATTTTCGCGCAGCGCTGCGCAACAACCAAGCACCGTACTAAGCAATAGCAATGAGCCAAGCACAATGCCGAGTATACATGGTAAACGTATAGTCGAACTCTGACTAAAATTCACCAAGGTGTAAGCACCTGCGATGATGGTTAACGCTCCAAAAATCTAGCATGTTGTATGAGTAAAAGAAATAGGTATGTTAACAACTTATTAGCACAATATCAACTAATACTTACACAGCATAGAAAATCTAAAATGAATGAAGAGATTTTAAGCGTTTGAGTGCCGCAAGACATTTTGGCCGATTTACTTTCTAGTGTTTCGCAATGGCAGCGACCGTTTTTCAACTGACAAGTTATGAAAAATCAAAATGGTCTACACCAAAAATACCCATCCGAGAGAGCGCCAATAATAATAACATTGCCATTTATACTGGAGATTATGGCCATTGGCCGCGTGTTGATAGCTTGCCATTGAATTTTGTGAGAGCAAAGGCATTTGATCGAAAACAGCGCTGATAATAAAATCGAAAAAATATGGGATTTTGTTTACCTAATGCGAAGCGCGTGTTATGCCAGGTATGCTTATCTTCGAATTTTGAAGTTCAGAGAGCGACAGAGAGTATAAATTTTCATAAACAAAGCTTTCATGTACAGAATTTAATGAAGTTTACATTAATTCTCAAACAAACATATAATAAATAATAAATAACCTAAAATGAAAATGATGTGGGTGTTGCTCTATTGAAGGGTGGGATGGGTCATGCGTGTATAATAAATTGGAAATTGTGAATTTTTAAGAGGGCTTATATAGTATATGATGTCATTGCTTTTTTAGCTCACCGACAACACAGTTTTTTTTGTAACTAAGGTGGCAACAATTTAATCGATTGAATCAAGATTAATTTTAGTTAAGATTATGTTTTATATACATATATATTATTATATTAATAATAATAAAATCAGCTTAAATGTCAAGTCTTTACGTACAAGATTTGGCGTCTCAAACTAAATAGGTCGCCAAGAAACTTTGTCTAGTATAAATTTATTGAATCACATTTGTAGCGTGTTAAATATTTTTTACTGTGTATTAACTATGTACATTGTTATTGTGTATATTCAGTTGACTTTTTGCTATCTTTTTTCTTTGTGAACTTAAGTAGAAAAAATAAATGTATACGTAAACTTATTATCAGTCATTTATCGTCATCATTGCGGCAAATGTTTCACGGCTTCGGTTATTTAGTTAGTAAATTAGTTAAAAAGTGTACACGAACACGAGCGGTCGATCGATTTCCAAGTTTTTTTTAAAACATCTATTTAAAGTGTTGCTATTCAGTAACGATTATTTTTGAGAGATTTGTTTGCTTTTTGTCAATTATAATTAAAGCATGGGTTGTGCAACGGCGACAATTAAATATTTAGTTTTTATATTCAACACGCTTTGTGCGGTAAGTTTGAAGTTTGGAAATGTGTAAACGAACAAGTGAAATGCGTCAAAAATATATAAATTTTAAAACAATAATTATTGTTTCACGGCCTAAAAATAGTTAAATAATAGTTGAAATAATTAAATAATACAATAAAATATAACTGTGACACATTTCCTGTGTAATTTTAACTAATTTCAAGACTTCTGCTTGCAATGTTTTTCCGGCAAAGTTTTCTCATTGGCGCGCCAATCTTAAATACACAAATTTATCCAAGCCTTATTGACAGGGCGTTGCCTCATTGGAACTATTGCAGTGTTATTCCTATCTATGAGTTGACATACATGTATGTGTGTTGTACTTAATACCATCATAATCAAAACCTTTGCCAAACGGCGACACTTAAATCCCAATTTCATGAGCTATTTTGTTTATCTTGAAATTGAATCATTTGATTAAATATACATAAGTATTTGTATCTATATACAAAACCGTACCTGTACACTTTATTGGCGTATTTAATGTACTCGCAAACTGATATTATACGTTGGTACTTAATTAAGTGCAAGCAAAAAATAAAAATTAATAAAAAAAGATACGGCGTTGCTACGATAAACTTTGTACTTTAAGCGATGTGAAAATCTTGTTTAAAATAAAATGTGAATAATGCTCATTTCAGCTACTGGGCCTTGCAACGGTTGTGATCAATGCTTTGGCACTGAAAAATGTCACCGATGAGGCACGCGTTTTATGCATTGTGTTGATTGTTGTTGGCTCTGTTGTATTCGTCATATCGTTCTTTGGTTGTTGTGGCGCTATCAAGGAGAATGTCTGCATGACTTGGATGGTGAGTAACGCAAACATGGCGAATCGTTTTTCGGTTTTCAAATTAAAATTTTATTGTTTTGCAGTATGCCACGTTCATGCTAATTTTGCTTGTCGCTGGCTGTGTGGTCGTTTTTGGCTATCTGGAGCACATTAACTTTGAGGCGCGTGCGCACAAAGATTTGGACCACGCTTGGCAGCAGCAACTGAATGGCACAGATGCCATGAAAACTTATCAAAATGAGTTACATTGCTGTGGCGTCAACAGCACCGAGGACTATAAAAAATCAAATTTGAGCATACCCCAGAGCTGTTATCAAAGCAACTCCACCAATGTCACATACACCTCAGGCTGTCTGCCAAAATTGGTTAACGTCTATGAGAATGGTGTGCATCTTGTTAAGATCTTCAGTTGGGCATCCATTGGCGTTGAGGGCGTTGCCTTCTTGGCGGCTTGCATATTAGCTGTCACCTTCAACAACCAAGCGCGTCGTTCCAGATATTAAATATAAAAATGTTCAACACATAACAAATGTAAACACATTGTTAACTTAAAACTATTTATTCTTACCAAGCTGTTACTACAAGAAGAAAAAATAATAATAGTAATAAATCTAAAACGTACAAGAACGCCTATTTGTAGTTATGTTGCATACTTTGCGGCGCTTAAGGGTTGCACCAATTGCAAACGGATTGACATAAATTGACAACAATTGCGTGTTCCGTAACACACACGAAAGCCGTGTGGTGACTAACAAGTCATATATAATGGGTAACAAGTATTTCGATTCCTGTGCTAAAAATGTATCTCAATTTCTTGAAGTCATAGCGATGCACCCTGTTTTTTTTAATTGTACTAAAAATTGCTGTCAAAATAAATCGAATTATTTTAAATCAACACAAATTTTCCTGTATCAACAGGGTACATGTGACTACAAAGCACTTAGAAACAATGTTCCGAAACGAAAATAAATGTTTCAAACGTGCCGAACAAAGAATACACTTCAACTTTCATCGTTTTATGAGTACGTTGAAATTATCGAAAATCTTACTTATAACCAAGAATATACAATGTCTTTACATACACATACATAAACCATGTATTCTTTCAAATACCGTCTGGTGTTTCTAGAACGTTATCCCGAGTGAGATCTTTTTCATGAAATTTGCTCTAATAAGTGTTTCATCTATCAATATATTTTATATTTCCCGAATAGTTCCGGAAACTCAACCCATTTCTTTGATTTATTTCATTGAGAAAGCTACTTATGCTCACTGCAAACTTCATGACAAAGTTGTAATGCCTTTTTAGCAAAAAAAAAAAGAAGAACACATTGTACAATTGTATCTAAGTGCACATACAGACATGTGTTTATTGGTTACTGTCATAAGTTGTCATGTAGTCGTCATTGTCATCATGCAATCACACGTGTGCAGGCCTGCACTACATCCGTTTGGCACACTTTGTGCTTTTGCATTAGAACAACGGAGGCAGTTCCATTTACGCCGGGCATCTGTGAAGTTTCATTCGTTGCGGGAAAAATCATTTCCTTCTAATAAAACTTGTAATTTATCGTTGTTGGTGTTTGTTTTCCTATCGTAATGAAACGTATGCAAGAGTAAGTCGGATATGTGCCAAATTGTCTCTATGTGTGTGTGTGTGTGTATCTGGGTAGAAGGTTTTACAGGTGTTGCTTCGCTTGGTTGGCGTGCTAACCATTAATTTGGGCGCTAATGAGTTGAACTATTCTAATAAATATTCTTGAATTTGTTTTTATGGTCTCAAACATTCGCGGGAATTAAAATTAACCAAATTACTTTATTTGCTTACTGTGGAAAATGGTTTTTTTTTAGTTTCTATTATTGCTTTTGTTTTTTTTTTGGCTTGGGTAACTACTAGATACAATCTGATAAAACGATTGTATCGACGCATATGTGACTTTCGGAGTTTTCAGTACATTTTGCATGCACCCTTTTAACGGAGTTTGAAATTACTTAGTTTTGTGACAGACTTGTACGTTAACGGTGCTTTTGAAGTCTGATAAGTGAAACCCCTTTATAATTTTCTAATAATTTATTGAAAATATAGGCACAAAAAGTGTAAACTTTATTGGTTGTTGTGTGAAAAGAAAACTGATACTTGAATTTAATTATAATAACAAACAAATCGAAAAATTTGTTTGTTTCCAAACTTAAAGTGAACTGTTTTTAAAATAATCAAAGCAATTTTTGAATTAATATCTGAGGTGATGAATGCAGCACATTTTGTTTATAATTTTGTAGTTTATTATCTTAAGATTGTTTATAAAATTATTTTGTAAACAAAAAAAAAAACGAATAAACCAAAAAAGTCAATGAAATATTAATGTAGTTTTTTGTTAGTTTTGTTGTGTTTATAATTCAAATAAATATGCTCATTGTGTTTGATATCAAATGAAATATACAAGTTTCAGCTTTAAATTAAAAAAAAAGAAAACAATATGCAAGTGTATCTAGAAACCTAAAAACATAAAAAAACATAAGAAAGTAAATGTATAGCAACACTTTTACTCATTTTAAGTGAAACTTTTACTAAAGCAATTTTCCAAGAGTCATTATTAGCTCGAGCATGAGTTGAACCCACGCCGACTGAAATGCATTTGGAATCGGTATGAAGATTTATGATAAGCGTCACGCAAATAGGGGAATAGAAGACACAAAGTCAGTGATGAGCGTGGCAAAAGTTCAAAGTTTGCTAAAACCAACAAAGCACATTTACAGATACTCGTACATGCTCACATTTGACGCGTCAGAAAGCCAGGTGACTGACAGTGGTGTGGCACTGATGTACATATGTATGTATGTATGCATGTTTATATCAATAGATAGTTGCTTTTAGACAAAACTGTTGGATTTGAAATGTTAGAGGCAACAACAATGCATATGTGTAATGTATATGTGTGTAAAGATGCCATCAGCTTATTTGTGTAGCGTGCAAGTTTTGTACACATATGCACACAATGACTTCGAGGTTTAATGCATAGTTGTAGAAAATTTCAATTTAGTTGCATGTGAAATTGCATGGAAAAAACGTTTGAAACAAATAAAATACAAATAATAAAGAAATAATGTTTAGTTTTGGCAAAAGTTGTAACGACAGCCAGTGACAGCGACAAGGACGCCGACAACAACGACAACAACGACGACAAATCAAAAAACCAAACCAAAAGTAGAACTACATGTAGAAAAGTAAAAGGAGTCTCAGTATAATTTCAGTGATTGAATGTGCAGACAGATCGAATATCTTTTGTGGGTAGAAAACAAAGATAAACAAGAAATAAATATGTCAAGTTGGAGCAGCATGAAAACGCGGTAGGCTCTCATGTTATGTTATGTTGTTTAGTGTAGTGTGTGAAGTTTATTGTGTCATGTGCGATGATAATTACTTTTCCAGAAATGTTTCACTTTAATAATCAATTTCAATTGATAGCATAACCGCCTCAGTGCGCACAACAAATCGCATGAATGCTTTGCTCTCCGAATCGATGTTGACTAAGCGTCGCGCTCTACAGAAAACCACATCCGATGCGGTGGACAATGTAGCCGAAACGGAAAAGGAGAAGCCGCGAAATGATTGGAAATATTTCCATACCAATTTCAATATGGAACGTGCACATAAAATTATCGAAAATTGCATTGAGGAACGCATGACCTGGGATCGTTTTAGTCGCTCTTACGATTCTTGGCGTTCGCTGCAAATGGCCGAAGGTCTCGCCGCCGACATACGCGAACGGGTCAAGAAGCTCAACCACAGAAGGTAAGTGTTAACGGAAGATCAATCACTGTGGCGCATTTGATTCACGCATCTAAATGTATTTATCTGCAATTTTCTTTACAGGCATCGCATCGTTTGTATATTATCGGTTATTGAGAAGCAGAATCAAGGCATCTACATGCGTATGCGGCATCTGATGGATGAGAAACTAGATAATTTTGCGCAATTGGTTTACGAGAGGCCAACGTTCTTTCTTGTTGTTGTCCTATATTTGGTCTACAAGGAGTAGAAGAATAAGATTTATAGTTTGGGTGTGCTTATCAATGCAGTACTGCCGAGTTGTACTGCGTGATTTTTGTATTATTGAGCAGAACAACATTTGTAATTAGCAACAAAGAATGCACGCGAAACAAGTAATGGTTTGCAGCTGGAATACATTCACATTTTAGACTCAGTCTGTCTTATGTTTTCACTGACTTCATAGACACATAGGCTATTACCGTAATTTGTTTCTGTTACAATTCCAATTGAAAAACTGTTATACTTCCAAAAATGCAATGATTACCTGTGCTTGTTTAACTTGCAAATTAAAAGGTTCAATGTTGCCAGCACACATATGAAACCATACGCGTTTAGCGAAATTAGCAAAATGTTTGGATTGGGTTTTTTTGATATTAGATGACAATTTCAAAATTGTGGCACGAAAGCTACTTTTGGTGCAAAAGCTTTTCAAGTAATTTTCATTGCAGACATAAACCGAAGCAACTCATGAAGTTTGAGCTATTTCACACATATTACACTTGATATTGTACTATCTCAACTTTTGAGTGACTCAACGAACACATTCGGCAATATAATGTTAAAAAGAGGGCAATAGAATTGTTGGTACATAAGTGAAATGTATTTCATGAACAAGCGGTCCCTTTCATTTTTCTAAATTTAGCTTTTCCGCATCTCTTCTAAGTAATTCAAGATTCACCGTTCATCGGCTCCTCCATCCTTACTTGGAATTCAATTCTAAGCGAGAGAAGTCCGTAAAATACATTTAAAATGCACAACTTCTGCAATATAGCACGGGCTAACTGCATTTAAAATTAGCCCATTGTTTTGCAGTGAATTTCCTTTTATATAATACATGTATATTATTGAACTATCTGTATTTGAATCTCATATTTTCTTGGCACATTTAAAATAATGTCGTATGTTTCAAGCGCCCAGTTAATACATGCAGCATTTCAATGATAAAATAGTGGTAGTGAAATTGTAGATTTCATTAATTAGCCTGACACTTTTGACATTTCAGTTTGAGAAAATGAATGGAGACATTTAAACAATTATTGCATGAAGTATATTTTGTAATAAGTAAAATACAAATTTAATGAATAAAATTTAATAAACGAAAATAGCTTTTCATGGCTGTACAAATTTGCTGTAAGCTTTCTTAATGCTTCGCCACTTTATGCAAACCAATTTGCCGACTCAAATGTAATTTTCGTGATTTTTATGTTTATTGAAATAATTATTGAGGCAATTGTAGCATTTTAACGTTTTGAGCGCCAGTTGGCTGACTTTCGTTTGTGTTACAATGCGCTCGAAGAAGTGTTCTGCTGCTTTTAGCTTAATTAAAATTCAAGCTGTAAGTCAACCGCCTAACTTAAACGTTAATGTTAACAAATTTGTGTGCAGAATCATTTAAGCGTATTATTTTTACTTGTCTTTATTGCATACATCAATCATTTTCGGAATAAAAGAGTATATTTTTGCATGGTTTATTGTGCGACTATAGCCATTTAAGGATTAGTTGCTACTAATCCCCAAAGGCGCTTACAATTAAATACGCTTCACCAGAAACAACAACAACAACAACAACAACAACAACAACAACAACAACAACAACAACTTAACTACATACAAATATGTACTTACAACTATTTGCAGCTCTAATTGCCAAACTTAGCTGCTCATCAAATTGCCGCATCATGTCGCTTCACTCTGTCTGTCCCTGACAGCAACACACACACACACGCACACACATGTAGGCATACACTTAGTCTGATATTTATCTTAATAGCGAAGGCAGTAGCGAAATTCTCATGCGCTTCCTGTGCATGATGGCTTCTGTTCAAATCCCTTCAACTGTCATACACACACACAACTTATATAGATGTATTTGTATTTGTATTTGGCGTGCGTATTGTGTTAATTTAGTATAGCACTGTCGCTTATCAGCGCATGTCTCAAATAAATTCGCCTTTGCCATTTTCTAGTTGGCGCTTTTAGCTATCGGCCAACCGTTTAACCCATGTTGTATGTCAGCCAATTGCTTTTGGTTTTTACGCATTCGCTTAGCCCCTAAGACACAAACAACGGCGCACAATAGCTGAAGCAACAACAAAAACAACATCAACAACACCAAAACACAATCACAAAGCCAACAGCAACAGCAGCAACAATAACAACAACAACTTGCACATATCTTTGTTACTCGTTGAAGTTCTGCTCAGTTCTGCTCAGCTCAACTGAACTCAGCTCAGCACGGTTCAATTTAGTTTGCTTGTTGTTGGTTGGTCTTGTCTGTGCCGCAGCAAATCTTCTTTTCGGTGCGCGTTTATCTGATTTCATTTCGTTTATCGCTCGCAAGCGATTGTCAGACATCGTCGAACACAAACGTGTAGCACACTCGTACGGCTTTGGCCTTATCCTGGTGGGAATGCGTACATTTGACAGGAATTTTGTGCGTTTTATTTGGTTGCCGTTGCCGTTGCCGTTTGCCTTGCGAAAATACACAGAGCCAACACACACACACACACACACACAGGAAAAAAGAAAGAAAGAAATGTGAAAAAGTGAGTAACAAGGCAGGAAGTCGGATTAGAATTTTTCTAGCAGCTTTGGCAAATGACTTTATCTTGTTCTGTAGTACGAAAAAAGGCATTACAACAGATTCGTACATTTTTTGTGGCACTCGCTTTTCTTTTACTTTCTTTTTTTATTTTTATTTCGTTAGTAATTTGTTATATGCCGCTTAAGCTTTTGTCTCAGCTTATTATCGCATACATTTTCGATGTATGAACAGCACCTGCGGGCCATGTATCTATGCATGGCTGGCTACTTGGGCATTGACTTGAGTCTTAAGCGTTTTAAGTCGCGCACAGATATCACTTCAAGGCAACACAGCCGACAGAGACAGCAAGCGAAATTTTTTCTGTGGCAGCGCACACAAAGTTTCGACTTGAAATTATTATTACACTGATACAATGGCCCACAAAAGTCCAATAAACGTTTCAAGCGCCAATAATCTTAATTGAGCGACATTTCAAGAGCAATTAAGACTTTGCCGCCAACGACACAAAATCCCTGCAGTCAGCATATGCCCACGGCAGCACAGCGCGCTGCGGCTTAGCATGGCACAAAAAACACTTTCAGAAGCACAATTAAAACGAAAATAAAATTAAAGGCGCGAGCAAAAGACCTAAGAAAAAAAAAAAAGGAAGAAATTTGAATTAAGAATCTTTATGACCAAAGTTTAAGCACTTGAAATAAAATGTTCCTTTCGGTTTTGGCTTTGGAAAAATTTGTCGAAAATGAAATTACGTTACTGTAGTAATTTGCATACCGAAAGTTTATTTGCGCTCTGTAGCAATGCATAAGTTTATCAGTATAAATTAACGGTACATTCTTCGAACATCATAGCAAACTTATGGAGTCTTGTGCCTTGCACATTTGTGTTTTGCACTTTTGGTACAAGCGCGCTTCCACAACGCCAATACGTTCCATAAACATGGTATGTATGCCATGGCAAATTGTACGTATCTCAGCTATTTTCAGTAAAAAGGATTTCTTCTCCTCGACAAAGCACTTTTTGGGCACACAGAGTTTATCGTAGCATTGGTAAAACCTTTTCAGTTCCTCGAGGCCCTTAATGACTTCAAGCCACTCGCTCTTCACGTGCTTCAGATACTCAAAACGCTCGATGCAGAGCGCAAACTTATGCTCGAGCTGCAACTTGAATGAGTTAAACTCATCCATCATTTTCTGAAAACGCTGCAATTGCTTCATCTCTATGCAATGACGTGCGTGGAGGTCACGTATTTGATCCTTGATCAACTGGCAGCATTGTAGTATCTCACAGATTTGTGTTTGCAGCTTGTAGTTGCTGCGTTGTAGCGCACAGATTTCGGTGTTTTTCGAACAGCCCAATTCGAGCTCAAGATCGATGCAGGATTCCTTTGCGGGACATTCGTCGATGCTCAGAAATAACATGCCTTGCAACTTGTTGATGTGTGTCTTCATCGCTTGCAGCTCGTCATCGACCACATCGAGATTGAGATCATCGGTTACCGACTCCTCTTCAATGGGCAGCTCCGATTCGGTGGATTCAATGCCCAAGGCGCGGCAGTCGGGGAAACGAAACATTGCAGCACAGTCGATAAAGTTAAATAATACCAATGAAAAATTTCGCAGAATTTAAAAAAACACGGAAAGTCAAATGAAAAAATTGGCAATTAATTAAGTAACTTTTAACCATCGAAAACGAAAATAATACTGGCAACTGACAAAGCTAAACTGGCAAACGTTCAAGTGCTACTTTGTTTCAAAATTAATGTTAATAGAATCGTGGCTGGGGAAATTATGACAACGTCGTGTGTTTTGGCAGCTCAGTTTGAAAAGCATGAGGTCTAAATGGGTAAGTTCCTTCGCTATCACGCGGAATGAATAATCTTAGTTCTTTTTGTTAGTCTTGTCTGTCTAGACTCTAGATTAAGTATTAGAGCGATTGTATATTTTCTTTATAGCTTGGTATTAGTTAAAAAATCTACAGATATTCTTATGCGCCTAACTGAAAACCGAAGTCCATTTAAGTCCACAAATATTCATGCCCTTATAAAGTGAAGGGTGCATAATGTTACCCATGCTTAATTGAAATGTGCGCTAATAAAGTCAGACATAATTCAATACAATCAAATCAAGCAGTGCCGGTTTATTTAATCAAACGAGCAAACGCGCCTGTGGGCGCGCTATAATTTTTCCATCATTAATAAATTTAATTTTTTACTCTTAGCTTAAAGAGTAAAAAAGCAAAGTTAAACTGATGATGTTTCGGCATTTTAACCCCTAATTTATTAATGACTTCCGGCATAGGGTTTGCCGGAAAAGTTCATATTTCAAAATGTGAAAAGCACAAACCGAAAATGGCAAAAAAAAAAATAATAGACAAAGTGGAGCAAAGCAACTGCCAAACTAATCGCAAATGTTGTGGGGTGGCTAGGACAGTCAGAGAGGCAGACAGACAAACTGACAGATAGACAGACTGTAAGTCGGCCAGTCTGTGCTGTGTCGATGACTGGCGATGATTAATGGCAAAATTAAAATTAAAAACTTAAAGTGTTACGTGAAGGCTTTTTTAAAGTTTGCCAAACATTCCGGCGCTGCGACTGGCATGCCTCAAATACAGACAAGTTTCATGCCCGTGAGCTAGAAGAATAAATGTTACTTAGACAAAAGGAAATTCGTGTCACGTCTAGTTGTGCCCTCGGTCGGTGTCTGTACACGGGCACAGCTGTGACATGGAAGATGAATTTGTCGGAACATATGTTTCTGCCGTGCGACATGTTGGCATTCGGCAATCGGCAGTCGACAATCGGCGTGTGTCGACATTGACACTTGTCACTGATACAGATACAGATAAATTTAATTTCGATGCGATTCTGTCGCAATATGCGAGATGCCAACACGTTTTTTGTGTTTTAATATACAATACTTGCGTATGCATGAAGATATTTGTGCATTTTTGGGCGCACTAGTGGCAAATTAGTTTCATATATATTTGCTTTTTTATTTCTGCCGCTGAGGCATGCGTGGGTTTTTTGAAAATGGGCGTAATTTGATATTTATCGCTTTGTCATATGTTCGACACATAACGCATGCATATAAATCTACGCCATTTTAGTCTAGTAATCCCACCGGAAACGTGACTCAATTACTACCCGCACACACACAAAACACATTTCCATACAATGCAATAAAGTGTCACGAGTCGAAGTGAGTGAGAGTGAGTGAAAGGCACGCGGGTGCTCTCCTTCGGCTGCTCACTTTTTCCGGTATAATTTGTGCATTTGAAAAATTTATGCGAAAAACAATAAAATTAAATTGTTTCCTCATAACTTTGCTTGAAAATAATGAACTCATACGCCAGAACGTCGCTCAATTCATTGAAATTGAAGGAAGAAAAGCAACGGCAACAAAAACCGAATGGCGGAAATAAGCGCGCAGCCATTTTGTTGTCGTTGCTGCTGTCATTGAATTTATTATTTTGCTACTTTCTGCAATATGTGTCGCCTTCGCCTTCATCATCGTCGACATCGTCGTCATCGTCGTCGTCATTGTCGTCATTGTCGTCAGCTCTAGGAGTCGTTGCCTTCTGCATTGGCAAGTGGCACTTGATGCACAGAACAGCGTGAGATTTTTGAAAATGCTATAAAAACCGAAACCACACACACACACAGACACACACATGCACATACATCATGCTGGCTGTCTTGCGCTTGAAAAGACGCAGCGGTGCAGAATTGTGAACGAGTTGGATTGAATTGAGTTGAGTTGAGTGTGTAACTCATGTACGCCCACTTTGATTTCCATTTGAATTGCTTTCTTTATTTGATATTTCTTTTTTTCCCCCTCCCCCGTTTGGCTCGTTTCTTTTGTGTGCTGCTTTATTTTATGCCGATATGATTTTCGTTTCTGCACACTTTCGTTGGCATATGCGCGTTTTTGCCGTTGCCCTGCAAGCGCGTACCGGATGTGCCGCCATATGCGGCGCTTTATTTATGCATGACGCTGTGCGCGTAGCGGAAGCCGTGCTGCGTTAAGCGGAAGTGTGCAAGACGCAAGCAATCAACGCCTTCGGAATAATTGAAGTCGGTCTGCATTGGCGTCTTATTCGATTTTGTACTTTACTTGTATCATTTTTCAAGCGCTCAAAGTAGGCACGGAGATTTCCATGTTAGTAATACACAAACATAGAAATACATCAGTTGAACAAAATGTCTAAATTAGTCGAAGAAAATCGCGAACAATTGCAACTTTTGCAAGAACGCATTTACGATGCCATATTGACCTTGATCTGCAAATGCGAGTATTCAGAAGCACTTTGCTTGATCGAAAACGCGGAGCATTTGGTTAGCCAGTCGTCTAAGTCGCAGTTGCTCGTGCTGAAAGGCATCACCGAGCGTTTGATATGGCTGGACATGCATGCGCAAGATGGCTTCGACTGTGAGCATCAAGAAGAGGACATTGCCGCGGTTGTTATGACGGCCGTAAGCGAATATCGTGAGCATCGGTCTTTGCATGGCAAAGGCAACGCTGATTATGAGTCACGCGTGAATAAAGGCATTGCATTGCTTACACGCTTTCTAACAGTGGCTCAGCGCATCGAAAATCTATTGCAATTGCACTTCTTGCGTCTGTTTCTGGCCTACTTGAAGTTGCTGCAGTTGCGACGTGACTGCTTGCATCAAAGCACGCCGACGGGCTACGAACTCAAAGTAACAATTCTCTACTGCTCAATATTTGTGGTAGGATATGTGTTGTTTCATGTGCTTTTGTTGCTTTAAAGGAATTAAACAGTCCGAAATGTGTTAAATTGGCTTGAAAATAAAAACCAGTAAGGGAGCTATTTTCGGCTATGCCGAAACTTATATACTCTTGCAAACGTTTTCTTCTCTTCTTTTGATAAGTGAAAAGGCAATTAACTTTTTAAGTCATACATATGTTGTGTTAGAAATGTACCATTTCTGAGTAAAATGTACAATTTTGGTACAAATGTACCATTTTTGATCTAATTGTACCATTTTGGTATAAATGTAAAATTTTTGGTCAAATTGTACCATATTTTGTTAAAGAGTTCCATTTTTTGTACCAGTTTTGGTACAAATGTACAATTTATGGTAAAAATGTACCAGTTTTGGTGAAAATGTACCATGTACAGTTCTGGTTCAAATGTACCAGATCTGGTACAAAAATGGCTCATTTGTACCAAAAATTGTACATTTGACAAATGTACCAAATGTACCACTTATGTACCAAATGTACCATTTTTAGTACAAATGTACCAAATGTACCACTTATGTACCAAATGTACCATTTTTGGTACAAATGTACCATTTATGTACCAAATGTACCGTTTTTTGTACAAATGTACCAAATGTACCATTTATGTACCAAATGTACAATTTTTGGTACAAATGTACATTTGTTGGTACAAATGTACATTTGTTGGTACAAATTTGTTGGTACAAATGTACATTTGTTGGTACAAATTTGTTGGTACAAATGTACCATTTTTGGTACAAATTTGTTGGTACAAATGTACCATTTTTGGTACAAATGTACCAAATGTACCAAAGGTACAATTTTTGGTACAAATGTACCATTTTTGGTACAAATGTACCATTTATGTACCAAATGTACCATTTTTGGTACAAATGTACAATTTTTGGTACAAACGTACCAAATGTACCATTTATGTACCAAATGTACAATTTATGTACCAAATGTACCATTTATGTACCAAATGTACCATTTATGTACCAAATGTACCATTTATGTACCAAATGTACCATTTATGTACCAAACGTACCATTTTTGGTACAAATGTACCATTTATGTACCAAATGTACCATTTATGTACCAAATGTACCATTTATGTACCAAATGTACCATTTTTGGTACAAATGTACCATTTTTGGTACAAATGTACCAGTTCTAGTACAAATGTACCAGTTCGGGTTCAATTCTACCATTTGTGTTTAAATTGCACCAGATTATACCATTGTTGGTTAATTTGTGCCATTTTTGTTCACATTGCACCAAAATTGTAACATTTTTGGTCAAATTGTACCATTTTTGGTACCAGAAGAATTTTTTAGGCACGTGCAAAATAGTTTTTAGTTTTTGTGCAAAATATATTATTCATTATATTATTCAGCAAATGAAATATGCACGCTTATATCTGCTAAACTAGAAAAGATGGCGGATCCAAAGTGGACAAAAATTTCATTTCATAGAGAATTTATTAGACCATCAGCTTCTCTCATGAACACTTTTACCTTCTTCGGCATAATTTAATTAATGACATGCCAAGCACATTTCGCAATTTCAGTGCAACATTTGTGTCTGCCACCAAGCCAAATGAGTTGCAACTCACACGCCGAATGCCAACGCCGAAATACTTTCGCTTTCTGTTGAACAACAGCCATTTCGCCTCATATGCTGCAACACAATCTTTGTTTTCGTCGTTTTGAAAAATAGATTTCTAAAACGTTTAAGCTCAAACATGCGTCTTGAATTTTAAAATGTATAATAAAAATGCAAGAAAGGCGAATTCGTTCGAACCTAATAAGAAGGTAAACAAGCAAAGGGGGCGCTGGGCGTCGACGCCCCTCTTCTAATAATGGTGCGTTCTGTTTGGTCGCATGTGTTCGCTGACATTGCCAAATAGCGCGAACGTGACCAAAGTTTTTTGACTTCTCTCTGCATGCGTGTGTGTGTGTGCGTGCGCGTGTGTGTGTGTGTAAGGAAAAGTGATCATTTATCTTAACTGCTGTCAGTTTAAGGTGTGGGGCATGGTTTTTGTGTGCTTATGCATGTTGCTGTGGGTGGCAACTTTTTTGATGTCTTCTTCTCCTTCAACTTCTTGAGCAACAACTTTTGCTCTTACTTTGTTCCTCCTTTTGCCTAAGGTGCGTTGCCCTGACGTCGCTTTTGGTTGACCCGACTGCTTAGCCGCATATGCTAGGCAACAGTCTTTAGCCGCTGCCCCCCACCCCCCCGCACGCGACCGCACCTGCGCGCATGTTGTTGGGGTCAAAGGTAAGCTTATGCTCTTGTATAATAAACCTCTTTTTTTCTATTGGTTTCATTTTTTTCCCATTTTACTTTCTTTATGCCATGCATCCTTTTATAAGCTGCTTAAGGCCAAAAGAAAAGGGACACACGACACACACACACACACACACGCATAACGAAGTCGTTCTAAGAAATTATGAAAGGCATTTGCGTCAGTTATGGAAAATTGTTTGCTCAATATAGAAAATTGTGAAAATTTTTAATCTTTATAACGTAAGCAGCACTGAGCTTTAAAAAGCATATTCAACAACATCAACTCCGGCATCAGCATGAGCATGTTCATCCTTGTGGCTTAGCATATTTTCTGAGATTTATGCGTCGCTATTTCCGCACTATCACAATTTCCTTGAACTCGTTGGTAATAAAAGTGTTTCCGTTGCCAGAAATCTGCCAAACGGCAAACGACACATGCTACTCCAACTTTTATCCTTCTCATGTATAGAAGTGTATGTGTGTGTGTGTGTGTGTTTCCTATACTGTCAAATAGTTATTTTTATAGACACGGAGGTGTGCTAAGCTCATGCTTGTTTTTGTCGCTGCTGGCTAAATCCCACTTTACTGCTTTGTTGCGCAATGCCAACTTTTCGCTGCTGCCTGCTTGACTGCCCCTTGACTGCCCGCCCGCCCGTACGCTTTGTACGTCTTGGCACTATTAAACCGCCAGTTTGGCCGTAAGGCACAAAAGCTGCCAACGCTATTCGAGTTGATGAAAGATTCTTATCATGCAAATACATTGTTGAGGTTTTCAGTTTTTGTATACGATACTATATTTTTTTTTCGTTACTTTTTATACATGCTACTAAATTGGATTTATATCCTTAAGTTCTTATCGATAGCGTAGATTTTTAAAAACTTTGCTAAAGAAACTCAAAGAAAAGAACAAATGAAAAGCGGCAGCGAAATAAAAATAAAAGTATATAAATGTCCTTTACGTATTAACTTCCAATCGGCGGCGAAACTTTGCACATTTATCAATGCACGAAATCCCTCAACGTTTAAAGCCAAAAGCAAATTCAGCGCAACGTTTTAATCATATTTATGTGCGCTGCTAAGCCGAAGTTCAACGGCGCTGCATAACTTTGGCAACTTCATTTGCTGTTGCTTCTGCTCCTGCTTAGTATTCCTTCGGCGTGTTGGCCGTGCTCAGCCGCAAATGAAACTTACAACTCGTCCAGAAAACTCTTGTTTGACTGACTGACTTAACTTATTGGCATTGACTTGGCCCAATAACTATAATACTGGCAGCTTCCTGTCTGTTGCTGCTCGTGGCAAAGCGTACCAGCTAAAAATAAGCCGACTGCCATGGCGCGCACGTTGGCATTAATGGCATTTAGCCGCGAGCATTTGATGTATCGATGTGCCTTCGGCATTCGGCATTCGGCGTTGGGGTCCTTTGTTATTTATCTTATTTATTTCGTTGTTTTTTTCTTTTTTTCCATCTTGTTTTCATTTCTTTGACTTTTGCTTGTAGCGAACTTATTTGCATTTGCTTGTTAATTTCGTGGAATTCTTTCGTGTTTTTGCTGCTCCTTTGCTCCTTTGACGATGTCTTACTTGTACGCGTCGCATCCGCTACGAATTTTCCAATTTCCTGCGTCGCTGCTTGTAAAATGAATTTTCATTTTCCTTTGCCACATTGTTGGCGTTATTATCATCTTGTCCTGTTGTCATTATTAGGTATCACTTCCGTTGTTGTGCGTGTGTGTCTCCTTTTGACATTTCCATTAAGTTTGAGCATTTTTAAATAATGATTTGCATTGATCTTTTTTTATACTTAATTAAAATACATGTACAATTTACAAGGTTTGGCAATATTGACATGAAATAAAGTAGAAAGTTGAGTCAGAGAGGCTTCATTTATATCAAAGTCATTTTCGAGTATAAAGGAACAACAAAGAGCAGAAAAAAGGCTGTTTGGCACTTTTGGCATATCCCAAGGCGCTTATTCATGGTGGGCGGTAACGGTAGATGGAAATTTCAATATATCATAAAATAGTCGAATTTTTGAGATTTTCATATTTTAAGTTAATTAAATGAGACCAACTAGAATAATGGAAATTTGTGTAATGCACGCTCTTTATTTTCTAAGTTCCTTCACTGACTTATGACTGCTGACAATGTTAGCAATAAAGAGCCTATAAATGTGTTCCTCAAATAAGATCATGTACGAATATTTTTTTTTTTTTAATAAAAAAAAGTATTTTTCAAATGAAATGATTATTAAATTTTCTGCTCCACTTGTTGTTGCCTCATTCACGCACATATGGGCACTTTGCACGGCGCACGAGTTGCTCATTAAAATAAGCCAAGTAATTAAAGGATTACATTAATGCAATTAATGTTTAAATTATGCATTCGGCTGTGAAATGTTTGCGGCCGTTTATTGGTATCGTTCTACCACTAAAAAGGAGCGTTAAAAAAGCATAATTAAATAAATGCGGGCGTCAAATTGTTGAAATGAAATACGGAAACCCTTTAACGAACACATGTCCAAAATTATGTAAATTTAAAGACGCTCACATTTCAAAGCTTGCGGTGTCTGCAAATGGGCACGAAATATGTGCGCTTTGTCATGGGATATGTACAAATTTTGATTTCGGGCATTGCTTTCGGTTGGGCGAATCGCGCATGTTAATTACTTTGTGATGACGCCGAGGCGACTTCCGGCAGCACAGCGCTGGCCGTGGAAGCCAACTGCGTAAGCCCAAATAATCCTTTATGCAAACACACACACACACAAATACACACACACAGGCACAGTCACCTGCATGCAGGCAGACAACACCTTCTCAGGTGCTCGGCGGTTTAGATTCAACCAGTCTGTATTAATTTCGACCACTGACAGGCGAAAATTTCAGAAATTTATGCACGTATGAATGTGTGCGTGTGTGTGTGTGTGCATGTGTGTGGTTTAGGAAAATGGAATATTTAATTAAAACATGCAGTAAGCCATGTGATATGCGAAGGGCACTAAGCAGACGGACAGGCATACAGCCAGAGCGGCAAACTAAGCAAGAAAGTACAGTTTGTTTACTGCGTCCAAATGCAGCACACAGATACAATCACACACACACACAGACGCATCCATTTGGCAGCTGCGGCTTTGCCACTAAATGTCGGCAGAGATTAGTTCTGCCAACCACCGAAATGAAGCGCATTTAATAAAACTGCGGTTTTCGCCATGCGTGTTCATGTTTTACACGCATTTATAAAAATGTATTTACAAACGCACGTTTTGCATTTCTATTTCAAAAACGGCGCTATAAAAAATAAATGCAAGAAATATAATAAACTCATTTTTATGGCATGTAAAATTTGAAAATTCTCATACTCACACACTCAGGTATAACTTTGAGGTGAGAGCTGCAGCAACAAAACGTAGGCAGGCAGTTTATATGCCCGCCTTTAATGCACAACAAAAGTATTAAATTTAATGACGCGCTGCGCATTTAAGTCGCATTCAATGCTTGCCGATGATGCGCTGTAAAGTGTAAGCGCGCGACTGCATCAAAGGCAAAGGCTGATCAGCATTACAATAAGAGCGCGTCATAAAATTATATTGTCCAAAATCAAAGCAGAAGCGTCATGGGTGCTATCAACAACATCGCTCGCACAACACATACAACAAAGGCACAATGACGACAGCAACACGCTGTGGGCATTGAAAATCTTAACATTCATGCATGTATGTGTTTCTTTGTGTGTGTGCGTGGGTTATCTCAGTATTTGTTCACTCCTCAGACTCTCAGCACGGCCTTCTTTTTATTTTTATTATGCTAATAATACGTACAAAATGTGCCTTTTACTATTATTGCCCGCATATAATAATATATATGTAAGTGCTGTGCTGTGCTGTGCTACATTCGCCCGAAAGTATGCTGTGATTTTCTACTCTCTCTCCCTCAGTGGTGTCTTTGGCCGTTTTGTTGCGTGTGTGCATATTTTTACAACAGTTTAATGACTGGCCACTGATAAATGTTGCCGATTATTCGTTTCTTTAAGAGCTTAGACCTTCATTGGACGGACATGCACACACACACGTGGGCATGATTCTTCATATTGGCTTGCTGGGATTGAAATTTATGCGAAAAGCATTTAAATAAACTTTTATGCTCATTATTTATGACAAACGTAAGCGTTTATGACATGTCATTTTGCCATTTGTATGCAGTCCGAGTGCTTGAGCATCTATTAGCTGCCTTTTCGATCGAATTCGAGGGTGAGCGATTTTATTATTAGAAAAAATATTTGGCATTCATAGCCCAAAGGTTTGCTTTTAATAATAAATTTTATTTTCCTTTCCATTTTAGCCATCAAAAAGAATATTATGCAGACTCAATTCTTAAATTTGTGTTCCAACTTAAACTGTATTTAGAGAGCCCTGAAATAGGCTTTACTTGAAAAATGTCTCTTAAAGCACATGACATATGATTGTCAGTTTTTCTGCTTTTACTTTTGAGGCAAGCGAAATTAGAGTTTAATCTTTGCTAATGAGCAATTAACAATATCAACTGATAATATGACAACAACCACTTTTCCGCGCACTTGAAGCATTTGATAAGTTTTATTAATAACAAAACAATACAGAAACGCATATCAACGTCTTTGAATAAATACTAGAGGCAAACAACAGTACTTTTTTAAAGCTCAGACGAAGCAGTATGTCATCTGACAATTAGCAGCATACTTGAAATCAGGAGCACACATACGCCCAGCAAGGAGTCACATGCACACGCACACACAAGCATGTTGCCCATGTTACTACGCTTGGCTTTAACGCTTCAAGTGCTTTTCTTGCTCGAGTTCTTCATTCGTTGTCAAACAGTTTCCACATTATATGCGGTGGCGTTTTTGTTGTTCTGTTGCTGCCGTAGTTGTAACAGTTGATGTTGTTGCTGTTGTTGTTGCTGTCATTGCTGGGCCCAGCTTACAGCTGTACTTGTTTATTGTTTCGGATTTTAAAGCGCACGACTTTTAACATACGACACCCTTAATTTGGTGTTGGTGTTTTTGGTTTGCCTCGGTTTGGGTTTGGATGGTTTGGGTTGGCATCATGTGTTTGTTTGTTGTTGTGTTGGGGGTTGACTTCGCTTTTGGCACATTTAGTTGGCGCGTGCTTATTCGGCTGACTTGTTAAGATTTATGTCTCACCTCATTAAGAAGCTAATTTGTCATGTGCAAGCTTAGACGCTACTTTTGTTTGTGCTTGAAAATTTAATTGAAATGTTGACAACTCGCAGCACACACACACACACACACACACACAGGAGAACATTTTGTCAAATTAAGTACACAAAAAGAAGAAAAAAAAACACATGATTTTGATTTACATTTCCTTAGTAAACAGAAATCAAAAAAAAAGAATATTGTCGGCAAATTCTTAACTCAACTTAACTGAACGATGAAAGGCTTAAATGTATTTGAATTTCACAGAATGCCTGCACAGTCCCGTCCCGTTAAGGCAGCTGCGATACAAAGTAAGCTGAAATCATTGAAAAAAATTCGCTTAGTTAATTTATGTGCAGCAAACACCCCTTTTCCGTGCGGCTTTGCTTTCAACGCTCCGGCTGAAAATCGCTGAAACGGCAGCAAAGCAAAGCACCAGAGCGGCAGTTAGCTATTTTCGCGCATAAATCTTGAACCGCAAGGAATGAGCGCCACTAAAGCGGATTACTTTCGTGTGCCGAAGCGATTTGCGTCTGCGATTTAAGGTGTTGCCACGGCTTCGATGTTGTGTGTGGGCGTGTTCACGCAAATGCTGAGAAAGACAAAAAAAGTAACAGAACAACAAAGCCGACACACATTGCGTATGAAAATGCGCATTGACAATCATGCTAATGTGGTCTGATGCGTTACTGCGCCCTTTACGAGTTGCTGGAGAGAACACTTTCTTGAGGTCTCTTTGTATTTCGGTGCTACGGATCAAGAAGTCCTGTATTAGCATAAGGCTGCGACTAACTCAATTCCACTACATTTTGTGGGGCTAACCACCACCTACTTTTCAAGTTCAAAATGCTCGGTTGTGGGGAAGTGGGTAGAAATGGGCAAAAATGACATGAAGCTTGAAATAGACACGAGTCGACGTACCGAATTCGATACCTCAAGTTTTTCGGGTTGGCGAGAACGTTCAGAGGTCTTACTCTCCTCTTCCCAGATCTTGAGTTATTATGCACCATAAACTTATCACAAGTTGGCACATATCTAAACGGATCAACACTATTTTACACTATCCCATATGCCAGCATGTGTTAGAACAGCACTAGCGTAGCAGGCCAGGGTTTTTTACTTTTTGCGTGTGGCCCTAATGAACCTAAGTTAACAAAATATGAACTTTTTATTTTTCGCGGAATCAGGCTGAACCGTGAGTCGTATTTTACGATGCGCTGTCAAATAAAAAACTTGTATTGAAAGGCATTTTAGGCATGACTAACAGAAGGCTGGCACGCATGCCAACGGGCCGACTGGCTGACTGAAGAGGCGTGCATCTTTGTGTTGTATTATCGCTCGGTGCTAATGATGTGACGACAGAGGCCAACGATATTCAGTCAAAAGAGTTAAAGATACAAACAGACGGAGACAAAACGTTCTATGCGCCGTTTTTGTTGTGGTTCTCATACCCATTTAAAAAGTCATTCGACTGTTTTGTACGTGTTAAATTTACGTTAATCCTCTGGCAACATGCCACATGAGCTTGCCACTTACTTGGCTTATGGTTGAAACTGTTTATCGCTCTGCTGTTGCTGCTGCTGCTGCTGCTCCAGGTGACTGCAATAGTGTGATGATGTCGTTCGGTCGTATGCTGGATCTGTGGGTCGGCGGGTCGGTGTGTCGGCTGGGAAAAGACAATCAGCAGTGAAACAACGACTACAAGAGCAATTCATTAGCTACATTGCTGTTGATAGTTTTTTGGCAGCTGCTGTGATTTTGTGCAACATCAAGACAAGTTCATATTTCGGTTGAACATCAACGAAAAAGCCAAGTTTTCTACGAGTTGAACATGCGCATAATTGCTTAGAAATTTACGATAATGCTGCGCCATGAAGGTGAAGTGTAAAAAGCACGTTGAGCTTTCATTTTGATTGCCCCGTCGTCGTCGTTCGGACAACATTAAAACATCTCGACGCAACTTTTGCGATAAGTCGACAGAATGTCTTTAAAAATAATGGCAGGACTATGTCAGTATCATGTTTTTGTTCGTTGTGGTTTTATTTCATGTTGTTTTCTTCACACTTTATTTTTTGTTGATTTCACTGTGTTGTATGTTGTATGTTGTGTGTTGTGTGCTGTGTGCGATTGTTGCTGCTTGGACGTTCAAGGTGTCTCAACATGTAAGTTTATGTAATGCCTTACTTTGGCATGAATCAACGCACACAACGAAGGAAAAGCGCAGGCAGAGTGCCTCAGCGTGGCAGCGTGGCTACAACGTGTCCCCGTACGTTCATCACATCACATGCTTGTAAGCTTAAAAGGTGTTAAAACTATTTTTGTATACAAAATTAATGTCTGATAAATGTAATGAAAATGGTTACGGCAACGGCAAAAAACGTGACGAATGCGCGTAGATGCGAGACGGCTATGTTTGTGGCTTGTTAATCGAGATGCAGCGCGGCGAGGCGAGGGGAAGGAAGGCACACACACACAGCTGCTCATTGGGCATGCACGACTGGCGAAGTTCAATGGTGTGTGCTCAGTCGCTCAGTTGGTTGCAAGCTGCATAATGTCAAAGATTTATCGCTCGGCTCAACTCGCAACCAAAGTGAAATTAAGCGCTTGTTGTTTTTGATGCTCGGCGCATCATTTTGCCTTGGCCTTTGTTTTGTGGCAAACGATGGGAAAAACTTTTCTTTGTGCAAGTGGCACCAAAACTCATTCTTGTAGATTATTATTATTATTTTTTAAGCAAGCATGTCATTGCCGATTAACATGTGAAGTCTTAATTAAAAGCAGTACTGCGCTCGGCTTAAAAACGCTTTAGATTGTCAATTTGCAATTTGTGACATCAACTGAGGCCGGTTTTTGTAGCGATTCATAAAAAGGAGTTCTTCCAAAAAACAAATACAATTAAAAACCAATTCGTTTTAGTGCAACATTTAAAATGTGCCAAGTGCTTTGGTCAAACGTACGTTTTGCGGTGCTGTGTCGGAGACCACGTGAGGCAATAAACACACTTGACGTACTTACTTATGCTAAAGTAATCTGATTCGCCATGGTTGCAGCTGTCAATGATGCGCGATGCCACCGAGGCTGACTGCCGACTGCCGCTGCTTTTATGTGCGGCAGACAAATAGTTTAAGCAGAATCTATTAGCCGTTGATGTTGTTACCCTATTGAGCATTTCCATAAACGAACAAGCGTTTAAGCAGCTTGTTAAATTAGTGAACAATTTAAATTGCTTTTAGCTTCGTGCGCATTGGTGAAGCAGCATGTCTGCAACGTCCGAGTGGTCTGCAGTCAATTAAAATAAAAACATTTTTCAAGCCTTTATAGCCATGTACAAAAATATGTTACGAAATTTCTAGCTCTTGTTTTGTTTTTTTTTTTTGTTTGGTTTAATGTTGTTAAAATCAACACAGGCAGTCTAGTAAAGCTGGCTGGACTTCGATATACCCTGCATGAACAACTGCCGAGAAGCTGTAAGACTGCACATCATTTGTGTCGTCACTTGTCTGGAGAGCGCACAGCACAAATCTTCGTGCCCCTATTCCATTGTCATAAGTTATAAAATTTAGATTTATGCTTAGTGTAGTAAATGTGTTGCGCATTTGCAAGCCGAATGCGTTGCAATGTCGTAAAATGTCGACGCTGTCAGACTTCTGGCACTTGAGCCTGGACTCGAGCAGGTGTAGCAGTCCATCATCCAACTCAACGCTTTTCTTGCTTAATTTGATTTTACACTAGTTTGACAAGTCATCCCCACACACACATGATGCTGCATGCAAAATTAGAAGCAACGGTATTTAATTATTATAGCTTAATTACGTCACAATATGCTGATGCTAATCAGGCATTGCACTCCAGCTTAAACGGTTGAGAACACAACGCTGTGCCTTGCAGCACTTCGCATTGCGCCGCAGACTTTTATAGCTTACTTACTGGCAGCGAGCGAGACAAGGAAGCATTTGTTCGTGGGCAAGTTATAGCGTTCGAATGATTAACACTATCATTTGCCTAATGGCTTAATGGCGCAGCGTGGCTTTGCGGCCGATACTCGAACTTGAGCAATTAGTTTGCCTAAGCGTTGTGTTGCGATGAGCAAAAAGTGTTTGAGAATTAATTAAAATATTGCACCAACTTGTTGGCCATAATGAGTTATATGTCGGTTAAGTTCAGGCGATTGAAACTTGATTTGATTCGTCGTAGCCAAACGATCAACAAGCGATGTACAACAAGTTGGCAATTTATGCATTTACTTAGATGCTTGTAGATCTTAACTGTTCTATCTCCTTTAGCATATGAAGTGTGGTAAAAAAAGAGAAGCGTTCGTCTGCTTCGAATAATTTATAATTGAAAATAGCCATGCCGTGTTGGTTAGAAAGCCAGCCAGACAAGCAAGCCTTGGGCCGCTTGGTGCGCACGTAAGTAATTAAAACTTTTCATTACAGCTAAATTTTAATGTTGTTGTACAAAGCGCGGATAGCCGTACAATCAATAAAGATAAAATGGCAAAACAAATGAAAATTGTAAGCAGCAAAACTACAAATGAAATTATGTGAAATTCGTTGCTGATAATGCGTGGCCAAAACGAGTTTTTCATAAGCTGAAAAACGAATTAAGCGCAATGAGCCATGAATGCGGCAGTGGCAGCGGCAGGAGGCAGCGTAAAATGTATCAAGTGCAATGCACATGCACTTGAAATTTTAGACTCCGAAACGTATTAAAAACGCACGATGAACAGTTAAGGCGTCGACAGGCGCTGCAAGGAAGGGTAACATGTTGGGGCAGGAAAGCGTTGCAACAGCGAAGTTGGCAACATTAAACTTATTTGTGCTTTTTTTGTTGCTGCTGCTAAGTTAGACAGGTTCGTACGTTCATTTATTTGTTGGCGTTGGAAAACCGGTGGGAAGAAATTGTTATGGCAAAAACTTATAACTCAAGTTGCTCCAAAATGGCTAAAAACTAAACAAGTTACGCGCACTCGCCTTTCGCTCGTTTCTAATGTTGCCACAGCCGCTGCCGCTGCACATGCGTTCCTTGCCACTATTGCTGTTGTTGCTGTTGTTGTTTATAACTTCTCTTGCAACTATCGCATTTATGTTCTGAGGCCATGAAACTTGATAAAAAAAACAACATGAAACTTGCCAAGTGCTTGCCAAACGAGAGGAAATATGTTGGCTAAAAGTATCTGCAAAAACAAACGAACGAACGAAAGAACGAACGAGTGTGTAAGCAGTGGAAAAAAAAGCTGCATGATCGACTTGACGCAACTAAACTCAACTTCAACTTCAACTCGACTTCGCTCGAAGATTTTGCACAGACTTGGACTTGGTGCGCTCAAACTGGCTCAATGCGCAAACAGTGCAAAAACAAAAGCCAACGCGTGCTGAGCTCGAAACGTTGTGCGCGCTGACGTTTCAATACATTGAATGCAACACGGCGCGATTGCATAAAGTTGCTTAACAAAACCCAACCAAACGAAAGATACAAACACAAAAATAGTTTCAAGTTAACTGCAAATAAAGGCAGTTCAATATTCACAATTAAATCGATCGAAGTTAGGCCAAGTGTTGTGTGTAATGCAAGAAGTTGTGCGGCTTAGCGCGATTTGAAAACGCGTTAGTGTAACAAAGACAAGAAAACGCTTGCGGTGCGGTTTTTATACGTGTAGCTGTTTGTTGTTGTTGTTGCTGCTGCCAAAAATGTAATAAATTAAACGAACGACACTGCTCGGCTCGGCAGAGCGTATACGTTGACGCAATTACACACAGTTGCAGTTTCGCGTTACTGCCGTCGCGTACACATCAGTCGTACTGCGCCTGCGATACTTTGGAAAAATCGCAAAGAGAGATATTCATACATACTACTCGTACTTTAAGATAGCTTGCGGCCAGGAAGCCACCGTACTCACACTATCTCTGCCGCATGTCTTGAGTTATATGTTTTGTTATTTTGGCTTTCTTGTTTGTGCTTTGTTCGGTTCGTTTCGGTTCGTTTCGTTGTGTGTGTGTGTAGTGCCCACTGTATGCCGCAAGCGTTTTTTCGCTGATCGCGCGTTTTAATTTTTTGTTTTGCACATGCACACACACATTTGTACTTAATGACTGCCACTGTGTTAGCGCAATGGAGTCTATTGTCGCGTTTTGCTGTATCGTAATGGCATTTCTAGGATATACAATTATATTGCTATTGATTGGCCGCTTTGAACTCAGGTTGTGGTAATTAAAAAGCGTCGAAATTACTCATAAACTTGGCCTAATAACAAGCTTTTAACGCCGCGACATAGTTCCCAAGGTTTTCTTGTGTGTGGCGTCCAACGATTTACGCAGCCTTATAAATTGCTAAAGACTTGTTTCACAGACATAAAAGCAGCCTCGCTTTTGGTGAGTACTTTTAATTATGCTATTGACGATTGCCACGATTAAGTTGATGGCAATGCCGGTTTTGATAGCCGTGCACTTATTTATGTTAAATTTCACTGTAAGTTCATTCTATTTTATTTAAACATGCTTCAAGCGTTTTTAAAAATATGCGCCTTTTTATGTGCAAATAAGGAAAAGGGGAAAAACAAAAGTATAGAATAAATAAAGCCATCGAAAGTATTGAAGGCGAACGAATTAAATATAGATACAAACAAATTCACAGAATTGTGCTCATTAAAATTATATGAAATTCAACTCGGCTTATTGCATTAGTGTCTGTACAAGAGTGGCAAAGATATAAAAATAATTCAACTTTGTTGTACGCATGAAAAGGGACAACGAAAAAGGTTTTCAAAAATAAAAAAATAAAATATAAAAATAAAATAAAAAACAACAAATAAATTACGGAAATCGTCGACGAGCAAAAAGAGCACAAGCAAAGAGTTAACAACTTAATTGGATTTGCATGTAATTTTACTGTCGAGATTGAAAAAATCGACAGTTGTTGCTTTAGTTGTTGATGCCACAATCAGAGATAAGCGCTGCAGCGGACAAAAGCGCTGAAATCCGCGGCAAGGGCAACGCACACACACACACACACAAAAAAACACAAGCACATTATCGACCGAACGTGTATGGCATATGTCGTAGAGGACAAAGGACGCACGCGTTTTTTTAAAATCGCGTGAAAAACGCGCAAAAATCGCGCGGTGGCTTAAATGCATTTAATTACAATATTTTGTTTCGCTGAGACTCCAACGCAAATGGTAGCAATTTTATCATCAAACCCAAATTTATGAATTTTTTTTTTGCTTATAAAAATTTCGCCATTTTGTTGTGTTTGTGCTTAATGCTTATCATGATTTTACAGTTGCGTCCAACAATTTCCTACGACAGTTTCAAATAAAAATGAATGAAAAATGCCTCGGGTTTCGGACTTGACTTGGTTGTCTGTCTGCAGCGGCTTGACTTCGCGTTTCACTCGTCGACTGTCGTAATCTGAAATCTGGTTACTCAGGTTTATCGCTGCATTTATCTTCATTTTTCATTAATTTTTTACTTTTTATTTATGTTTTTTTATGCTGCGTAATTGCAGCAGTCGATAAATGTTATTTGCATAAATTGTGTCTAAAGATTTTTAAATTGACATATTTCTGTATTAGGTTTCATTTAGTGTTAAACAAAGTTGACACTAAAGCGACGCTTTGTGGTTTCGATTCGCTTTTGACTTCATTTTTTAGTTAGGCGGAAAAAGAAAATTAATCCTTTATTTTAAACGGTTCGTTGCAACTGCAGAATGCACATTATTCATAGTGTTTCAGCATTAAGAAAATGTCTGTAAAACAGCAACAATTTTATTTATTTTCCTTGATTTTTGATAAACAATAAACTAAAAATGCATTTGGAGCTGCCCAAAGTTGCCTGATATGCTTTTGGCTTCGAAGTCAATGAGTAATTAAACATGTTTTGATAAAAGTACAACGATAATTCATTTAAGAAATGTATTTTTAAAAGTTTTTCGCACGAAATACAAATGCGTGTTAATGCATGCAATGTCTAAAAAAATACAACAACAATAATGAAGAAAAAACTTGTGAACAAGTCGAAGTCGCCAAAAAACTGCGAGTTTGTTGTTGCAACTTCAACAAAAAGAAACAAAAAACCACTTACATTAATACAGACAAACTTTCCTATAACGAACTTTCATAAATGCAAAATATCACTTCATAACGAATCTTGATTTATTTATAATGAAAGAAGTTTTATGTACAAAATAACCATCATTATTTGTCGGCAAAGATTATTCTGTTCGACTTACAACGTTTGTTAGCATATAAAAAATAAAGAAATTAAAATCCAAAGAACATTTGTTTAACAGAGAATATTTGTAAAAACACTTTAATAATATTTTGCTTAATATTAAAATTTATAAATATAATATTAATATTAAAAAATATAATATATAAAATATATTAAAAAGTTGGACTTGGAGCCTGCTGTCACGTACAGGTAGAGGAGTCATAGTGTTATATGCTCAGTGGTCTACACTTAAGCGACACCTATCGATGGTTATTTTAACATTTTTTACTATCTCAAAAATTGTCGTAATAACAATTTTTGTTCTACCTATTTTTTTACTAAAAAAAAATTCACGAACAACGACAACAAAATCAGCTTAAATTCGTTATAGAGAAGCTTGACTGTACATCGTTTTTTGGGGACATGAAAAAAACATTGGATATGGCGGTAAGCAGGAATGTTGTGCGATTTTGGCGCAAGCAACCAAGGACAGACTATTGTAAAAGCCTCATGTATGAACACAGTGGGTGTGGGGTGTGTTCATTGGGGTGGTCCGTTCACCATTTATGAAGCAATGCGCTTTTGCATGCGATAAAGTTTGTGTGATTTCGGCTTGCCAGTTTCGATTCTTGTCGGATTTGTTGCTGAGCGCGCCTGCGCGATAAATTAACCTCAATTGGCGACTATTTTGCCAGCGATTGAATGCACGCGCGCGTGCGCCATAAATCTTTTGATCAACGGTCAGCCGAGTTCATGATTACATGTATCTGTAGCTCAGTCTGAGAATAACCTAAATTGAGGTTGCGAAATTAAGCACAAATTGTAATTTTAATGAAGTAACATGAAAGCAAAAAAAAAAATAAGAAAAAAACATGCAAAGTGAAGGCAGGCAACAGGCAACAGATACAAACGAGTAAACGGAAACATAAACATACCAAGAAACTGTTGGCCAATTTAGCAGACTGCGATACATTGCCTTGTCGTGCTTTTACGCTCTTTTGCTGTCATTTTGATTGAATTCAAATCAAACATGCCACAACAGGAACAACAACATGCAACAAAAGCAAAAGCAAAAACAAAAGAACAGAAGGATGAGAAAAATTGCTGCAAGAATGTCAAAGTCATTTTAGCAGCTTTGTCTTGCGACGTTTGTTTGTTGTTTTTTATTTTATTTGCTATTTTTTTTTTTTTGTTTTTGTACGCAGTTGTTTTTTTTTCGCTTTGCACAACGCTTATTGTCTTGAGCAACGGCGGCAAATGTGCGAACGCGACTACGCGCCCAAAACTCTGCTAGCAAGTGCAGAGCCCCAGCCCAGTAGCCGCGGCACACAATTCATGCCGAAGAGAAACGCGGCAAAAGAAATGTTCGCAATGACGATCGTTTTCCTTAAAGTCTTCTATGAGTACACTGTAAATCTCATGAAGAACGGGATACATTTTGCTAATAAGTGCGGTGCCTCAATGATATAGTCAAGTGCTTCTTTCGCGCAGTGTATGCACACACATACGCTTGACATGCACAGAACATACACGTACAATGAAACATTTAAACAAAAACTACCAATTTAAGTTGCAAACATTTTTCCGACTTTTGCTCATGTTGCTGCGAACTAACAACAAGAGTAAGAATGAGAATACGAATGCGAATGCGCATAAAAACAACAATTTTGTATCGGCTTACTGTATTTACTTTTGTTTTCAAGCACAACCAACACACACACACACTGCATGAGAGGAAGACACACACGTACAATGGCATTGTTTTTTTGCTGGCTTGAGTTTCTCACATAAAATCCATCACTGTCAAGTGCAATGGCAGCCGTGCAACGCGTTTCCCCCTCTTGTGTTGGTTGGCAACGCGACTTGGCCAAGCCGAGTCGACTCGATTCGAGCCAAACTTGACAATGGCCACAAGTTCGTTGGTAGTTGCAAAAGAATGAGAGTCAGCAGCGATGATCGGCCAAGTACGGCTGTGGTAATTCTAACGTAGGAACTGTCATTTTATGAGTCGACGCTGGGCGTTCTGCGCGCCTAATGACCAAATGAGCGCAGCAGTAAGCGTTTTCAAGCAGCAATTTATTGCGTTTAAGCGCAGTTGACAACAAATCAATGACACAATAAAGCGTACAATAAACAGAAGCGGCATAATAGGCGCGTAGGCATGGTCGTGTGGCCTAAAATGCACGCCGCCTTGTGCCTTCATCGAAGTCGTAGAGACCCATGAAGTAAACAACGTGCCTGGAGCTGATGACAAAGATGAAAGGCAGCTCGCTGGCATCGAAACTGTTGCTGGCATTCCAGTTGCGGCACTTGCCTGAAATTGAATTTCAATAGGTCGGGCGATTATACAAATTTAACTCGTTGCACACTCAAACCTTCCGGTGCGGCGCCTCGCGCATGCGTCGTGACACGCAGATTAATCAGCTGTACAAACCGCCGCATGTGTACGCCCTGCGAGCGCGCCTGCTCAAAGACCGCCTGCAGTTCCACTCTGGCATTGAACAGCTTGTGCAGCGCCAGAAACGGCATCTGTGTAATAGAAGATACTTTCGGGTTAGTGGACTCACTGTACAATGTACGCCAACCTGTTGCAAGTATTGCTCATAGTTGATCTTCGTCAGCACATTGCGAAACGGAAAACGCACCGCCACGCGTCGGTCCTCCAGGCTGGCCGAAATCGCCTTGAAGCTCCGCAGCTGCGTGCCAAGCTGCTCGACCAGTGGCCTCAGATACGCCGGCTCGTGCGGCACTATGAGCAGCAGCGACATCGACTGCTCGCGCGAGACCAGCGGCAGCTCCACTACCTTGGCTGGAAACGCGCCGTGCTCGAGCAGCAGCAGCTCGCGGTACTTAAAGCTCCCATAGGCCTGATGCAGGCCATCTGCGGTGTAGAACTTCGGATCGAGTCGCGCCGTGTACTCCAGACTCGTGAGTATGTCCAGGCTGGCGGTGCCACGGCCATTGTATAGCCGGTGGCGCTTGTGCACAATGTGCACATTGAAGTAATCACGCACGCTGGCGGCGTACAACGCTGAGGTCTTGACGGCACCGTCAACCAGAAAGTAATTCGCAAATGCGATCTCACTGCGCAGCTCGCTGAAGTCGCTGGCAAAGTAGCTGAGCACCGTCTCCGGCGCTATGAAATGCATGTTGCTGCTAGCCGCAACCACCACCGCCGCCAACGTGTCCAAGTCGGCGTCAAAGTCACGCATGGCCATGTCACGCGCCAGACCAGCCGAGAGCTCAACGCTGGTGATGTTGTAGAAGAGCCCCAGCAGCTTTTGCAGCGCCGCCGGCGAGTTGACAACAAGCCCGTGGTGGCTCTGCACTTGTGCCGTGAACATGCGGAAGAAGTGCGTGGCAAAGCGATCACGTGCGTGCTCATGTGGCAGAAGACTGCCGGCGGCGATGCAAAGCAGCGACAAATACGCAACGCTCCAAGTGCCTTGTAGGAAGAACTATTGTAAAATGTACTTAAGTGCAGATACACTACGCTCACCTCGCTTACACGCAATCATTTCATTTACGAAGTATCTGCCTCAAGCGTTGCACAGTTATGCCCGGCGCTGTCCACTTGCTGCAAATCCGTGCCGCCGCCAAACAATTTCAAAGTTTTAATGGAAATTGTGCAAAAATCGCAACCAATAATGAAATCCACACTTAAATGCAATAAATTAAGTTATTAAAGTGCGACTATAAACGGCTGCAAAGATGTCTGCCCCGAAATGTGTTGTCGACAATGAAATGTGAAACTTTTCCGTAGGCAACTTTGCTTCATAAATTCTTCATCTAAAGTAACGTACACATTCAGGCAAGGCATAAGTTTTGTTTGCCACACAACAAAAGACAACTAAAAATTTCTTAATTTATATGCAACTTCATAAACAAAGAGCTAAAGGATTAAAAGTATTTTCGTGCAGATACAATGCCGCCATAAACAATAAACAGTAAAGTTGGAAAGCCTGCAAATTGTTTCGGTAGTTGTGAGTGGAAGCGCCTTTTGACAAAGCCACAAAACTATGCCACAAAACTTGATAATAGCTTCGTTGTTGTTGTTGTTGTTTGAGTGAATGTGTGCGTGTGTGTGTGAAATTAATTGTTGCCGTCTGGAATTTCACAGGATTTGGCCTGCCAATTTGTTGCCGTACTAAAGGACGAAACAAAGGCTGCAATGCTATCACTTACAAACACAATTTGTAGCCATAGAGGATTAGCAGTGCAAAGAAGTCAACATCAGACGAACGATGAGCAACAACAGAACAATACATGTGCATACCACACACACACACACAGATACAACACAGTAGCGTCGGTGTAAATTCAATTAGGAGTCATGATGCGGCGTTTTAGTTGCGCGTAGTCAAAGTCAAATGGCTGATGGCTGTTGGCTGTTGGCCTGGTGTGCCATCTAGCGGTGAGCATGATGGAGTATCGTGGCTCAATTTCACATCTTGCAGTGCTCTTCAACAAACTCATCAGTTTTAATTTAGTGTTTTCTTAAGTTGAAGATTTGTTTTTCTTACGTTTATTTTCATCGTATTTGTGCTGGCTTGCCACATGCATGAGTCACATAAGTCACTTGGCGCGAGTTGAAACATGGCGTTGCATGTCTGTTGGCCACAAAAGTCAACTGGCTAAAACCAACAACTCAATTCCGAGCAGACGCCAATAATTCTTTGCTGCCCAACTGACCTCGCTGGCAGTAACTGACTTCTACGCTGGCTCTCGCTCACGCCGACTTGACCAGCGTCGAACACGTTGTTGTAGTTGTTGTTGTCGTTGTGGGCGTAACAGCGGCGAACGCCACTGCAGTTTATTTATTTCGAGACACACCCGCTGCCTTCTGTGCCTTCTGTGCATGTGTGTGTGTGTGTGTGTGAGCATTGCAGCATTCATTTTCGTGCCATTTATGTTGCTCAGATACATCGTTCTTCAACTACAGCAGCAGCAGTCACTGCTCTGTTGCATTCGCTCGCCTCGTTGCACACTGAAGCTAAGCAGATTAAAATTGAAATTGTAAACTGCGGTTTAATCTAATTATGTTCATGTTTTGTGTTGCTCATCATTATCACGTTTACGTTCATGTTAATACATGTTGTCTTTAAAATGTTTTACTCTTTGTTGTTGTTGTTTTCGATTTCAGTTATTTAATCAAGCATCGCATTGCAGCTGCCAGCATTATCTTTCGACTTTAATTACAAACAAGCAAGCAGACAGCTCAGCCGATAGCAACAAACAACAACAACAGCAACAACAACATAACTAAATAGAAAAAAAGCAACAATGAAATGAAGTTTGCCATTAGTGCGGCACGCTGCATGAATGCGTCTAGTAAAAATTTAATACGTGCCAAAGCTGCGCTCGTTGTTGCTCTCGGACGACTTGCCCGCGTTGTTGTCGTTGTTGTTGTTGCTGCTGCTTTATTAAACACATTTTTTTTGTAACAAGTTGATTGAGATTTTGTGCCAGATTTCGAGATAAACTTAAGCTTTGTTAAAACATTTATTGAGCTACAAAAACGTTGCACTCAAATGTATAATCCTTTCTTTTTTTAGCCAAAAAAAAAACCCACTTTATTTGTGCTTTGCTAATGCACAGAGTTGCCAAATACGTCAAAGCAAAAGTTGTAAAATATTATGAAAAAACTCTTATTGCTGGCAAGTGATAAGTATCTCAAGAGAAACTTGAAATTTGCGGTTTTTGTTTTGTATCTTTTTTTGTTAACTTGCTTGAGGCGCAACAAACTTGTTAGGCCAAAGCCATTGTCACCAATTGGCAGACGTAAGTGCATGCAGCACACACACACACACACACACACAGTTTGGCGAAAGCCAAGAGCTAAGCAACTAAGCAAAGATAAATGCTCGGCCAAGAAAAGATGCTTTATTAATTTTTAACCGTTGACTTGAGTCGCCCATCTTCTGCCCATCTTTGGCCGGTTTTCTGTTGCCTCATTTTGTTGTTGGCTTATGCGTAGTCTGTCTCCTTGGCTGCCTGGCTGCCTGGCTGCTCGTCGATTGCTTGCTGCTGCACAGTTGACTTTCGTGAGACAAGTTCATTTGGCTCAGTTGACGTTTAATAAATTTACGAATTGTATCTATGCGCCACATGTGGTAATCATGCCGTGCTTTCGTTAGCATTCGAATGCTGCTTTTGAGCAGTGGCACTAGTATGTGTGTGTGTGTGTGTGTGAGTGAGTGAGTAGTGGTAGCAATCGTTGGCAATAAAACCGCTGTGCTTCGTTTTGCTGTAAAATTAATGCAAGCAATAGCAAAAATAACAAGCGAGCTGCTGACAACGTTGACAGTGCCAAAGACAACAAGGAGAGCCATCATCAATCTTCTGTTTTAATTAAAATGAAAAATAACTAAAAAAAATGTATTAAAAAAGAATGCTAGAAATTCTAATACCCAAAAGTCAATCAAAGACATCTATGAGTTTTATGACAGCTCGCATTGAAGGTTGCAATAAATATCATTCGTACTTTGCCATGGCGTTTGCATCAACCAGCCAGCCACATCATCTATAAGAAGTGGTTTGGTTGCTTGACTTCGCATAACTTTGCTTACAGTAATATTACTAAAGAGTTGTACTTTCGGTCAAGCCTCAAGATCGAGACAAAAGTTCCATTATTATAAAGTTTTCATTTGCAGAGTATAACAATTTCGGCAAGACCCAAATTGGCTGCTTCTCGCTGCTCGGTTCGGTGTCTTAATTGAAAATGGCAACTTGTGTGGTTTGACATGTCATTTTGTGCCGTCGCATAAATGTTGCATTGTGTGCGAAAATGAAAGAAAAATTCAGTAATTAAAATCTCAAGTTACAAGTTCCTTTGAAAAGCGCGTGATTTTCTGCTTAAGAGCTTCTTTTCATTTCTCATTTTTCTTGTTTCATTTTTCTTGTTTCTTGTACTGTTTCCATTTCCATTTCCCTTTTGCTTTTGCTTTTCGTTATTTGTACAATGTTGCAATAATGAAGCGCATACGCACATGTGCGCTTGGTCGGTGTGGCAGCCACAGTGCAGTGCTTGCCTGCTCGCTCGCTCATTCTGTCGGCTTGTCGCGCAATGCATTCATTGAAGTCCATTTAGAGTGCAATTAAAAAACTTGCAACTGACGACGAGGAGCCAAGCGAAGTCTGCATGTGTGCAGATAAACAGACGGCATGCCAGCTTGCCACACTGCCGTGCTGCTGCGGCAACTGCGATTTGCCTCAAGTTCACTTAACTTTGGCATTAAGTGCATCTTCCAGCGAAGGAATGCCGAGGATGCGGCAAGCCAACCCAAGGCAAGGCTTTGCACTGCGGACAAGTGGATGATGTATGCTTGTAGGTTTTTTCTTTAATGGTTTTTAATGTATTTTCAAAGCAGTTGGGTTGGTTGGTTGTCTATGGATGGATTGCTTTGGTTTTGTGCATTTTCGTTTGCTTTTCTGCTCGATTGGTTAGACAAGAAGTCGCTTGCTGCAATTTTTCTTCACCAACCTGTTCTTGCATTGGTTCTTAAGCTTAAAGAAGAAAATTGTCTGAATTGCTGTGTATGATAATTAAGTAGGTGGAAAGCGAAGTGAACTAAGCGCATCATGCATAAATCTTGGCCAAGCTCATTGATCAGCTTTGTCTTTAAGCACATTTCGCACATTAAATCTTCAATGCGCCAACCATGCCCCGCAATGGCCATAAAATTCATTTGTCATATTCGAAAAGCATTTTGCTGATATTTCTTTTGACTTTATATAACTTTTGCGCTATAAGGTCGTTTGTCGCACATGTTTATGTGCACTCATAAATTAACGGCAAAGAAAAGCAAAGCACACGAAAATGTCACAGCTTCGCACAGAGACGACATGTCTTGGTTGTGCAACCGAACTCAACTGAAAATAAAATAAAATCGAATCGAATCGACAACAAATCAATTTCAGCAATTGTTGCAGAAAGTTTCACTCAACACAATTTGTCTGTGTTGCGTTGCGTCTTTTGCCACCACACTTCTTTTTGTTTTGGCCCCTCTTTTCTTTCACAATTGCTTGCTTGCCACATTGATTTGGTCAGGCAAAAGGCAACCAAGACAAAAAGAGAAAATCGAAAATAGAAAAAAACTTTCGTAGTGTAAGTTTTCAATTTTCCCATCATTTGCCGTCCAAAAGCACACAATTCTAACCCTCATCTCATGCGCACAATTGCACTTACTCACGCTTATGGAGTTCGCAGTAGTTGTTGTTGTTGTAGCGACATTGCTGCCATGTCGAAATCAGTGCATGACGTTTGTGCCGAAAACACCGCAAACCCCACAAGCCCCGCAAGCGCCACAAGCCCCAACTGTAGCACATACATTTAACGCAATCAGTGCCCGCTTTGGTCGGACATCATTGTACACTTTCGGAGCGTTTATGTTGTATGTGAAATTTATATGAGCACTAAAAGTCCCTTTTCTTGTTTTTGTCATCGTAAAGAAAGTTTTCAAAGTTGTGCTCGTAAAATTGTGACTGACACATGCGAACAAAGTGTTGAAGCTGTTCGGTTGGGCTAACTGAAAGGAGTGTGGGCGCGGCAGCTTAGTGGCTGGCAAAAAAGGGAAAAATCCGCCGGTCGATTCAAACAGATTATGTTAAATTACGAAGTTTGAATGAAACTGTCAAACGGCCATTTTCAAAAGGAATTACTCAACCGCTTTAAAAATTTACAAAAATAAAATGTATGAGAAAACTCACTTTCATCACTCACTTCATTCAAAACACACATTTAATCACTTCAGCCGTAAGCCGTGAGTCAATGCAAGAAATCCAATAAGAAATAACAATGCAACAATGTTTCACAGTCAATAACTAGCACAGCGGGGCGTCGGAGGGCGCAAGGAGCTCGGCGTGTGCATATAGAAGTGCTTTATTGACGTTTTTAGTTGCACATAAAAATCCACTAAAATACTTTTGGCCAAAGCAATTTCAATTTCAGATTTGTCAAAGTTTGCTACAACCAAAGTACATGCGCCCCTGCCCCACAGCAGCGGGCACAAAGCAGGCGCCACCCTCGCAGCGCGCACGGTGACACAACGACCCTTCTTCGGGGCGCTCTGCTGGCAATTGGCAAAATAGCTAAGTAATACGTAAGTGGTAGAAAAAGAAACAAAAAAAAAAAAAGAAAGAAATCCAAAAGAAATTCAAATCATGAGGGTAAATGTGCCTTTAACTTATCGTGTGCTTACCTCAAGTCACCACACCCCCCCACAGACTGCCGCCTTGAATCGCATGCCACTTATGCTTCAACTTTATTCATTACCTTTCATAAGAATGAGCATTGCATGCATGTATGTGTCTGTGTGTGTGTGTGTGTTAGTTGGGGGGTAGGGGTTTGTCACCCAGTTGGCGTGGCATGGCATGGTAATGTGTGCGCCTTAATTGCGCATCGATGCGTAACTCATGCACATTTATAAGAATTGCAAATAACTTTAAGAGAAGTTGTCAAAAAAAGCTGTACCGCATCAGCTTCCTCCTCAAAATGCGTCAACCAACCAACAATTGTCCTTCAGTTGTTGTCTGTCCGTGTGTCCTATTGAAACGACCACAAGCGCTAGCAAGCAGCGGTTCCTGTTCGGAAGTACGCGGAAATGAGCAAGGACACTTTTGTGGCGGTGGCATTGTCACCGGCACTTGGCACATGGCATTGCTGACGCTGTTGTTGTTATTGTTGGCGTTGTTGTTGGCGTTGACTGTAATGCCAAATGCCAAATCTCTGGGGTGGCATAAATATTCGTGCTTCGTGCTGCTTGCTTTGGCCGTTGACTTGTTTGTTGTTCGCTGGTTGCCTTTGTTGGTACGAGCATTCTGCTGATGGCTTAAGTGGCGCCATTATCGTCGGGGTTTAACTAACACTAAAACTGATTGATTTTAATTCATTGCTTCGATGATGTTGAACACTTGACTTGGCTCATCTTTTGCATTCACTTGATGAGCACTTAGTCTAGCTTACATGTTCTTGTTTTTCTAGCTCAACTGGTGAAATGGAACCTTTTATGGTTTTTGCTCACTTTTATCACTTTCAATTTAACTAAACCAAGAATTAGCAAGCCTTTAATTTGAGTGCATGAAGTGCATTAGCATGGAAAGCAATAAATACAATTAATTTAAGTAATAAATAAAATTATTAACATATTTTTATTTTGGAGTTACAAATTAAACTTTGAGCTTACTGCATAAATCGTATAAAATATGAACATAACTTGCCTCAAGAGTTATAAGCTTCCCGAAATCTCTAAAATGTCTTTTGAATCAAGCAAGAAATATAATAAAAACAATAATCATGTATCATGTATCAACGTTATAATAAATCAGCAGCGTCCCAAATTCATACATACAACAATACAACAGTGAGCCGCTCATTATTGTTATGACAACTCAAATCATAACTCACTCACGTTCCCATGGGCTGTTAAGCCACTTCATACATGCTACCATTTTGGCAAAATAAAAAAGAAACAAACAACAAACGAAAAGAAAAAGTCAGCTGGACCGACGCTATTCACATCCCACTGTTTATAATATAAGGTACGCTTATGTTACACAGCCACGCACTAAACATAAAATAGTTCAGTGCTCAAACTTGCATTGAAATTGTTCAAGTTCAAAACAAAAGAAAATCGCCGGCAAAAGCAAACAAAAGAGCGACAAAACGAAAATGCTCTTAGCTGTTTGGCTCAAACCAGTCTTCCGCTCTTAGCTCAACAGTGCTCAAGTGAAATTTTCAACAGCGCCTGTGCGTATGCAACATGTTTTTGGTTCGATTCAAACACGATTCAATACGGCAAAGCATTTCGCTGGCTACTAAGTGTCGTCCTTGCTGGCTTCTATTTCAGTTGCGGTTTGTAAACGCGCCACGAAAGTCTAACGCACGGAAAACTCGCTTTTCACACGCGCTTTTCTTTACGCTTACGCCAAATTCATCATACGCGCTTTTTAGTCTACGTGCTTCATGTGTGTTCGCTAAAATTGATTCTGATTGCCTGCGCTTCAACGACAACATCATCTTCGCTTAGACACATTTGCATAGCCTTGTGCCATACGCGCGCGCCCTTGCCCGATCCCCGCTACAGTCGCCAACAGAGCGGCAGTGACACTTTGGCGCGACAATTTCCGCTTCGATGAGTTCTGAATTTTGAACTTCCGTTAATTTTCAAGTTCAAGTGTTTTGTTGTGTGAAAAGGGTAAAGTTTGCATACAATTAAGTGAAGTTATGTTATAATGAATCGAGTTCCTTGAAGCAGCGGCAACAACACTCATGATTGACTGACTGACTGTCACTGACGCTGTCCCCTTGTTTGGCGGCGTCAATTTTAATTGAATAACGAAGTTGAAATTGAAATGTTAACAAATTGAATTTGAACTCTTGTCGTCTTTAACTCTAAGCTTCAATACATGTGCTAGTGTGTGACTTTTGTTTGTACGTGTATAGTAAGATAATAAATGAACTTGTCTTGGCATATGTAACGCATAAAATAAAAGAAAGAAAAACAGTTGATTTAATTTGGCTTCGGCTAACGTTGAACTTCTTAAGAAAGCACACAGAAAATTTAAGAGTGGCAAAGAAAATTCAGTCTCATTTCTAATTGGATTAGAAGTCATTAAACTTCAACTTGTCGCAAGGTAAGTGCAAACATGAATTTGTTTCATTTATTTTATTTTTAAATGATTTGCTAACCCTTTTGAATAAAACTAACTACAAGTCAATTTATTTGAATCATGGCCCTCGGTTGTATTTTGTCTGTATTAAATTATTTCACTAAAATAATAAAAAAATAATGATTGTGCTTCATATTTATGTGTGCATTTTTATACTTTGCAAACACCTTGTCGCGATTATGCTTATCAGAGCCCCAGAGCGTCACCTAATAATGAATATTAATTTTCTCATTAACACCGTGACACTGTAATTATGTAATGTGAGTTGAGGAGCGCAGATACTTTTTTTTTTTGGTTGTTGTTGCTTTGCCATTGGCGCGCATAAGTTTGTCGTTCTTGACTTTGCGTTGCTCGTATGAGTTTTGAGTTGTGAATTATTAAAATTAATTAAATGTGTGACAATGTCAGTTAAGGCGAAAGCAACGCAAGTTGTCGCAACTACAAAGCTTGAAAAATATATACAAAATATATGGTTATGGGTGCGGGCAAATGAAGTTTAATGCGCGTCTCATATAACTAACCACATTTCCATGTTTTCCCTTTGCGTTTGAGATTTTATAAGCTTCGTGTATGAGATAATTAAGAATTTAATTATTTATACCAACGAACACATACCACAAAGCAAAAGGCAAAAGGACGCGCACACACATACCAACAAACATGCTCACATGCTGAGACAAAGTTTATTAGCTAAGACTCGTTTTATTTGCCGATGAAGTTTTTGGTTTGAGTTTGTTTGCATCGCATGTATGTTTGCATGTGTGTGTGTAGGCGTAGAAGCAAACAAAAACAATAACTGCAAAGTGCTACAATACAACAAGAGCACCGATGAAGGTTAACAGGCGTGCAGGCCTGTCAAAATATTCAATATTAATAATTCTTCATAAAACTTGATGACTTGTGCTGAGTTTGTCAACAGTTGTTGCGCTAAGCCAAACAGTTCGTCAGCCAGGCAGGCAGATTACAATCGTCTCTATTGTGGAGTGTGTGTATGTTTGTGTGTGTGTGAGAGTTTAGGCGTGAGCTTTTATTGTTAACGTAGCACAGTTTTAGGCTTTGTATGCTCTTCTGCTATTAGTTTGAGTTATGTGTTTGGGTTTGCGTATGAGACCGTTTAATTAAATGAGTTCGCCTGCATAGGTATGAGCAAGCGTGGCATTCCTCATATGAGTTTTATCAACGCACACAATCCTAGGCTTGCGCAAACACGTGCGCAATTACATGTCACCATTAGTGATAAATGCAAATGAAGCTAAACGATTTCATATATTTCATCATTTGGAGCGGCGCAAAACGTTAGCTACGTGCTGCAGTTCCAGCATCAACAAGCTACTTATGGGCATGAAGGCTGACATCAAATTTGTTTAATTTTATTTACGCAGCACTAGAGTTCCTCACACACACACACACACACACACTCGCTGTCATGAGCAGCAGCAACATGTACACTTTAATTATCGCTGACACTGGCAGCCATATGAGCAATTGCTCATCAGATTGTTTGGGTTCATAGCTCGAAGGGGTGGTGGACGCCAGGCTATGTGCTTCTCTCATTGTGTTGGCCAAACAGTTTGGTTGACACTTTCATCACGCAGTGGCACAAAAGTAGGAAAGTATTTGGTTTATTCAGCAAATGGTTTTATTGCATTTTCTACACTTTTTCTGTTGTTGCAAATTCATAGATTCAATTATTTAAAGTGTGCAAAATCATGTTTTAAGTTTTCGTGAGTCATCACTCTGTTCATTCTGCATGATATTTGTTTTTATTGTTGTCGTTAGTTGATAAATACAAAACGTCAAAGAGGGTTTTTTTAGTAGATTTCAAAGCTTGTGCTAACATTAGCTTGTTTGACTTTGTTCGAATACCATTGAGAGATCATTTTGTACTCGCCATTCGGTATTGGGAAAATGTTCTCCAGATTTTTATCCATTCGATATTTATGCAGTATTAAATCATGCTGCAAAATCACGAATCAACCGAGTTTCTTTGGCTTATCAAAGCATTTATACTCACATCAAAAGGACAGGTATGATTTATATTGCTGTACTTCTTGAACCCAAGTGCTTCATAGACCAAGTTTGCGTAAGGATTGCGTCGTTTGTTCCGAAGAAATGCACACGCGTCAATGTGAAACTCGTATGGGGTCGGGAGATGCAAACTGTTTCGACGTTTCACTTGCAACGAGAGCTAAATTACAAGAAAAATGTTCTGACTTGTCATATTTCATTGATGGTGACTGTTTGCTTACCGCTATATTGGTTAAAGGCGGTTGAATCAATTTGACATGAATCGAAACTTCACTTACGCCGGGCGATACAGCTTTGATCGAGCATACTTCGAACTTGGTCATCGTTGGATCGAGCTCGTTACAAATAATATTAGTGAATTTTAAACGAGATTGGTAGCAAAAAGGAAGATAGTTAAGCAAAAGCAAAACAAGGTATGCTAAATTTGGCATTTTTACAAGAATTTGCGTTCGATCAGTAAGAAGTTGAATTAATAACTGCAGGTGAATTCAATTTATGCACATTAAGTAATTATTGATAAAGATCTATTGTCAAATATCTACAAACATTAAAATGCACTTTAAAATTGTATATTAAAAAGTAATCAAACAGATTTTTTTTTTTTTTTATGTGAATTGTGAATGTGAATTGAAAGCCTAAAGTCATAATTAACTTTTAGATAAAGGTAATGAGCAAATTGTACATACTATTTGACAATAAATGGAAGCAAATTTTGAACTTTGAGTATCACACAAAATATCCTAAATTGTGCTCACACTACAGTGTATGATATGAGCTAATCAGCAACGTGTATACATTTATTATTGCTGAAAAATTTTAAATACTTTATTTTTTTTTTCTTTTAATATACTTGTGTGTCTCTTAACTTCAAAATTAAATATAAAGTGAATATGTCTTGCGACGCCTTTAAGCATGCTCAATGTCCATGTGCTAAAATTTTTACAAATATATGTTTCCCAGAAAATTTTTGTTTTAAACAACCGTTAGTCTTCATAATATATATATTTATTTTTTAATGAAGATACACTTTTAGTACAATTCAAAGCTGATGTTGACATTAGCGCGTATAAGCTTATTCGCATACCATTTTGAAAACAAAGTGTACTCGCCATTTGGGAATGGGAGAATGTTCCCCGTATTTTTATCCAATCGATATTTATCCACTATTAAATCATGCTGTAAAAATTCATGTGCAATATTGAACATTTAAAATCAAACATTTTAATTTAAGCTTACACACATTATAAGGACACGTGTGATTTATATTGCTGTACTTCTTGAGCCCAAGAAATTCATGGACCATTTCAGCGTATGGATTACGTCGCTTGTTTCGGAAAAATGCACATCCATCTATATGGAACTTATATGTCGTCGGCAAATACAATCTCTTTCGGAGTTTTATTTCTAAAGCTAGCTGTAAATAGAAAGATATAACAACCCGCCTTACTTCATTGATATCGGATGATTGCTTACCGATGTATCGTTCACAGGCAATTGCAGCAGTTTTACATGTATTGAAACTTCACTTACACCGGGTGCTACAGCTTTCATAGAGCATTTTTCGAACTTGGAGAAAGTCGGATCAAGATCTTCACATACAATATTCGTCAATCTTAGGCGAGATGGATAGCCGAGATGAATTATGTTTAACAAGAGCAAAATGAAATAAGCCAAATTTAACATTTCGACAGGTGTGTGTGTCAGATCAGCTAGAAGTTTCATCGCAAACTGCAAAAATTATATTATGAAGTAATTCATCTTTTGCCGATCGATATAAACATTAAAACACGCATTAACATTATTAAAAGGCAATCAACCAAACGTTTTTCGAGATGTGTAAATTATACACGACAGGGCCGGTAAAGTTAAAAACAGAGGCAGAACATTAAACAGAACATTAAGCTTATTAACCTATGAAATACTTATTTTTCATTATGTAATGAAAAATGTTATATATTTTGTGAAGACATGTTGGTGAAGATCACAGAGATGAAGGAGTCACCACAACATATGTTTTTTTTTTACTAATAATAATGTATATAATAATATAATATAATAATAATGTATTTAAACAGGCTTTGTTAGGGGGCCGTCCTTAAAAACTAACCGCAAATCGTCGTAGCTCCTTTCTCGTTGATCGTCGAATATCAACTGTTTTCGTTCGGCTTATTCTTCTGGAACTGCTCATGGCCATAGTAACGATTTGTCATGCTCTAAGCCATGCCACATTAATTCACTATCGCCATGCCAAGTCTTGGAAATCCAACTACTGGTAGTTTCTATTTACCATATGAATCGAAACAATATGCAGATATACCGGGGACACACGTGTAGTACATCTACAAACAAAGTCTAACGGTTTCATTAAGCCCATCATTGAGGAATAAAAAAAGCTTGCCTTCAACTTCACCGTCAACGAGCAACATTTGAGTTCGGACGGTGACATGAAATTTGTTTAATTTTATTTGCACATTACTTGACTCCTTGTCATGCACGCCGTCATGAGCAGCAGCGGCAGCATGTCAATTTGATTATTGCCGACACTGGCTGTCAAATGTGCAATTACTCATCAGATTGTTTGAGGTGTGACAACCGGGTTGATGTGTTGGTTGGGCACTTCGCTGCTGTCGAACACTTTTGGGTCACACTTTCAGCCGTCGCGCCGTCACAAATAAGTTCGTTTTGCCGGTTTTTGCAGTTGTGCTGCACTCCGGTCGGCGATAGGTGTGAAAACATGTGTTAAATATGGAAAGTATACGCAGAATATCTGATAGTATGTCACAGTCGATTACACAGCAATTTCCCAACGCTTTGTGTTTATATTTGCTGTTGGGGAAAGTTCAGCATTCTGTTTTGAATTTTCATAGCTTTTTCGAACTGAACGATTGCGCACAATTAGTTAATAATTACGCTAAAATTACATTTTCTGCTTGCTCTGGCTTACAAAAACTATTTGTAGGCAACATTGTGTAAGCAATTCGGCAGGATATTTATTACATATTACAGTATCATGTGTAATTAAGTCAGAAATAATCAGAAATTTTAAAGCTGACATTGACGTGCGCTCGTTGCACATCGAACGCGTACCATTGCGAGAAAACAGTGTATTCGCCATTCGGCATCGGCAGCACCTTCTGTAGGTTGGAGTTCATTCGGTATTTGTCCACAATAATGTCGTGCTTGAAAAGAAAAGATATTTAGTTTGTCGTTGGTCACTTCAGCGCTTTGCTATGCCCAAGGACTCACATTTAAAGGACACGTGTGATTCGCGTTGCTGTACTTTCTGAGTTCAAGCATTTCGTAGAAGACGTTTGCGAGTTTATTTCTTCGTTTGTTTCTGAAAAAAGTGCACACATCGACCGTGTATTCATACAGAGGCTGCTGATTGAAGTTGATGCGTCGATTCAACTGAAGTGCCAGCTTTGTTTTGAAAATACACATTTTTAAATAAGCGGTATTCAAGAAAAGTAAAGCTTACCGATAAATTGGTTAAGGGCAATTGAAGGATTTTCGCATATATTGACACTTCATTTAAGCCCGCTGCCACAGCTTTAATGGAACAGATATCAAACTTTATGAAGCTTGGATCAATTGCTTTGCACTGAAGATTGGTGAACTTGAATTGCGCTTCATTCGTGCCGCAAAAATAGCTAAATAAGAAGAACAAATAAAAGTACAAATTAAGCATAACGATAAATGTTCGTGTGAGTTTTGCTAAAAGGTTAACTATTTACTGCATGTGCTTATTTTTGTATCTCAATATTTCTAACCAATAATCGTAAATTTAAGGTTATCAATCGTTCAAAAACTCATTAACTAAAATGAGTTAAAATGATAGATTTTTTTTAACTTTTGCAAAAAGAGTATATTAACTTTGTCATGAAGTTTGCAACGCTGAGAAGGAGACATCTCCGACTATATAAAGTATATATATTCTTGGTCAGTACGACGACAAGGTCAAATTTATATAAATGTACTATATATGTTTTAGGCATATCGAAATTCTTCAGACATGTCCAGTCGTTCTATAACTTGGAATTATTTCACTGCAGCATATCGTATAGCTCCCATAGGAACGATAGACCAAAAATCAGATTTTTATTATAAAACCATTTTTAGTCTTGAATATAAACAGATTAACAGAACTTTGCAATTATATGTTTTTATTGATGCTTGACTATATTCTAAAGTTTTCAAATAATCGGAATGGGATTTATTTGTAAGCAGACGAGATACAAGACTCGATCAAAAGGACTTTCCAATAAGAATATTCGGGAAAACTGTTGCAAGATTATATAAGTTTCGGCAAAGCCGGAAATAGCTCCCTTCCTATTTTTTTTTTTTTTTTGTTTCAAATTTACAGAAGTATTAGAAAAGTCCATTAAACAAAACTGAGAGAACTGAAATAACAATTCGAGAATATACATATAAAAAGTAATGTTTTCTAAAATAACTTTTAATGATGCGTTAATGTTACTTTAACTCAAACAATTAACTTGTTTCGATTTGCCGGCTATAAAATGAGCGCCCCATCGATATTGGCGATTTTATGGCTCACAATAATTCAAACGCTTTAATTTATTTCATGTTATTCGTTTTTGTTTTGTATCAAATACTGTAAAGTGACTTGAAAATTAAACTTGCAAAATCTGAAAGGGGAACACATCGCAGTGCAACGCGGCGCTCAAAATATAACAAAGCCAACCACGTCCTGCAGCCTTTATTGTCTCGTTTCAGCTCAAGGGGGCGTAAAATTTTCGAGACATGGAAGTTGTTTTTTTTTTTTTTTTTTTATTGAAATGAAAAGTCACTGTAGAAACGCAGCAGGTTGCGCGTCTGCCCAACAAAGGAAGCCCTGCAAAAAGCATGTTGGGGGGCGTGTACACTCGACGCTTATACATATTTTTTTTTCTGCTACCATTTTTATTTGTATTTTTTAATTAAAAAAAAACCAAGTTGTTGTTTTGTCTGTTCGCATGGCTGCTGCAGTCATTTGACGTTATAACATTTATACAATATATAAATTGTTGGATTTATGCTGTCATCAGCGTCATTTCGTAAATTAACGCTGGATTTGCGTTCGTATACTTTTCGAGATAAACATTTGCTACATTTTTTTTTTGTTTTTTGCTTTTGTTTGCATTTCAAGTATGACAATAACTTTGTGCTTGACTTACTCGTCACTCATTCAGCCACTTGAGACATATTTCTAATGAAGCTCAAAGCAATTTCCGTAAGGTTTGCATTATTCGTTGTATTGTTGTATTTGTACCTTAGCGAAAATGGTAAAAATTATCATTAATTTTGCGCACATTTCAGGCAAGGGTGTTCAGGACAGCTGAGGCGAGGCGGCAGCATGTTTTGTCATATAGCATGAAAATGTTACTTACGATTTCATTTATGCAAATAAGCGCAAAATTTTCATTTATATGCAAACTTCACAGCCTTCTCAGCTCGTTGGCGTAAATCTCAAGCAACATTCAACCGCTTAAGTGCAAAGTGTGTGTGTGTGTTTTTTCACTGTTTCCTTCATCATGTTTTCTGTGTTGTTTTTTTTTTTTGTCACCGCGGCACAGCATTCGTGATTATGACTTGAGCTCATTTTTTATCATGTTGAAAACGTTTATTGTCTCGTAGTAATCGTCATAACAAGCGACGGCAACGCGTATAGCAAACACAACAACAACAACAACAGCAACAGCAATAACGACGACAGCAAAAACAACTGTCAAGTAAACCGCTCGCTTGGGCGCCATATTGTCTGCTCGGAACACTTGTCGCGCGTGTTGATAACAGCAGCAGCAACAGCAGCAGCGACGGCAAGAAGAAGATATTACAGCCCACCACCACTGTTAGCGGATGATGCGCACGGCGCAGTTGATGGCAAATTGCACGTAGCAAACTACTAAAATAACTGACACCCCCCCACTCAGCGTACTCCCACATTCTGACAACTTTTGTTCCCTATATTTTGTTGTTGTTGTTGTTGTTTTTTTTTCTTTCTTCTTTTTCGGTCTTTTTCCACGCTACATTTTTACAAAGTGTAAATTGTTTTAATACTTTTTTTGAGCGCGCGCGGCATTTTGCGCTTTATGACGTTTGCCACTGTGCGCTGCACGACATCTGCGCCAAATGGCGGCAACATGACGTGGCGTGGCGTGGCATGGCACGGCGTACACGTGTAGCGTGCACGTAAAAATCTCAACTTTTACGACCTCTGCGATTGTCGTTGTGCACTGCGTAATACACACATAGTTGTCGCCGTTGTTGTTGTTCGGTTTTTATAGTTGTTTTGTGTGTTGCCAACGCGCATAAAACAAGTGAAAGAAACAGAAACAAAAACGAAAAAAAAGTTTTAACATATTGTTGTTGTTTTTGTAGCACTATCGTTTACCGTTTACCTGTTGGCTTGTGCTACAGCTTCCTGCAATTGTCTAAAGTGGCAATTGTCAAAGTTTTTACGCCATTTTGTTTTTTTTTGCGTCACTTTGCGACTCCTTCAGAAATTTAATCAAAAACGTTTTACTGTTATTTTGCAGTTTCTCTTCTTCTTCTTCTCATGAGTTCTGGCAGCTGTCAAAGTTCTGCGCTAACTGTCAAATGATGTCAGTGCTCGAAAATACGCACAATTAAAATACTTTTGCGTTGGCGTGCCCTCACCCTCACCCCACTCCTCCCCCAGTCCTAGTGCAGTTGTCACCGTCTTATTTATTTATTTAATTTTCTTGAAGTGTTGCTGGTGGAAAAGTTTCACTTTGATTTTCAACTGCTGCTAATTAGTTGAAATTAATTAGATACGCTTGCCTACGAGTGCGTAAACATTTGTTTTGGTTACTGATGCTCTGCCGCTCCTCTGCTCTTCTTTACAGTTTCGTCGGTTTGTTTGTGCGCTTTGAAGTCGAACGCGTGCCTGGAAAATTTACTGCTGGAAATGTACTTTTAATCTACGAAAAGTAAGTAAACGCGTTACATGTTTACATAAATAGTTCCATTTCAAAATTGGCCTTAGGCCAAGTAAACGAGTTAGAATTTTGACCGACTGCCATAATATTAGCAATTGTGGTCTCTTAATAACAGTTGGCTAAACGTAATTTACTTTGTAATGTCCTGTAATTTAGCCAGTAGCAAGAAGTGAGTCGATAAACTAATTTGTTTGAGTATAAGTGTTTGATGTACTATCAAATAACAGGATTGTTTGTGCAAATATGAAAGAAAAATAGGTCAAAAGTGTACAAAAACAAAAATAATTGAGATCGAATGCCTGAGTAGAAAGCGCTCAAGGCAATCCAATCACTCATCACGCTCAAATCAACTTCACTCAAAGCGAAGAACTGCTTGGATAAGTACAGTGTTGCCTCACATATGTTACGTTTTAAATTTGTTCCTGGTAAGCAGAAAGTTTCTTTTTATGAGGCAACTAAGGCCAAATTTTTTCTCAATAATCTAAAAAGCGTCATTTTACACAAGTCAATACTGTCAAACACCTGTTTGACCAGCTAGCAAGAGAGCGCACAACGGAGACAGAGAGATAGAGAGAGCGCGAGCTAAGCAGTCGACCGATCTATCGTGGTGAGAAACTCACCACTGAACGTGCATTCAGGTGTGTTCAGTTCACAAACCTTTACCTGCATCAACAACTTGTTGTTGCTGTGTGGCTGCTGTGGTGAGCGCTCGGTTGCTTAGTTTGGTAACTTTCTTTTGTGTTTATATTTATGGCGTTTGAGACAGGCGGCTCCGTGTGTTTTGTCTCAGTTTTAAACGAAACTTCAGCGCGCTCGGTTCATTGTACGTTGCACGAGTCGCGTGTTTAGTGTGTGTACAACTTAGCATAGCACGACGTAACGACACTTGGCTTAAGCCTTGAGGCGACGTAAGTAAGTCGCACGCGCATGCTCGCATTCTGATTGGATTGTTGCAGCAAATGCAGATCACGTAATTAGAACAAACGGATTGTTATTATTGCTGACAGTAATTGCGTCGAATGCCATTTCTGATTGGCTTTGAATCGTGTGGATTGTGTCGATTGTGTCTGCCGCGCGAGTGATCATCGCACATGATATGAATGCGCTGCAAATGCAGCAAATGATTGTCATTCGGATTGGTTTGCCTTAATGTGTCAATCGATTTGAGCGCTTCGTAAACACGAATGTTTTTTTCTGGTCATTTCTGTTTTGCCAAGAAAGAAGACTAAAATAAGATATTGTGAAAATAGTTATTATGCTCCATTTTATGTTAAAGACTTTGCAAAATGTTGCACACAAATAATCGGCAAATGAATGTTGCAACAACAACAACAACTTCAACAACAATGCAGACGCCAAAATTACCGCTGGGCAAACGTGCGCAATTATTGGTGAAAAAGAATTGGTGGAAAAATTGCTTGGTTCACGCTAATGATCCAAAGAAATTCTACCGTGAGATCATTATATCGCACACAGATGAACAACAACAACAACAACAACAACAACAGCAAGAGCAGCGGAGGGAAACATCGCTTGAGAAAAGTTCAAGCAACAACAATTGCAGCATTGAAGCCTGGTCGACAACAACAACGTCGTCGTCGACCAACGATTCCTCACTGGATAGCGCCTCAAAAAGTTCACAAGCGGACGGCGGCAAATTGTTTCCACGCAATATGCCAAGCATCAGACGCAGTCGACGTCGCTTGGCAGCGCCGCAGCAGCAGCAGCAAAAGATCAACGCCAATGCAGAGGAGGAGTCGAGCAAGGCGTGTAAAGTTGTTGAAGCTGCGGTTGCGCTGCCAACAGCGACGGTGACTGCGACGGCGACGCCAAAGAGCATTTGCCACAAATCGAGTCTGTCCACTGTGACCAAGCTAACGCCCAAAAAAGTGAAAGCGAATTGTTCGAAAAACCGCGCCGTGCAGCAGCACATCCCTCAGCCCAAGGAGCCAGAGCAACGTTGGCACAAGGCGCCGTTGGCAACGCACGCCTTGCTTGTGTCACCAAAGCCGATTAAAGCCGCAAACACCAAAGTAAAAACACATCAATGGAAACTATCAACGCCGGCATGTGCAACTGCCCACCATGCGCTGCCTGTGAGCAATGCTCAGGTAACGAGGCGAGTGGCCGCCGTGGCAAGAACAACTAAGACAACGACAGCAGCGATGAAAACATCATCGCCACAAATGGCACCAAAATCTAGACACGTTAGCTGTGATCAGCGCCAAAAAAGCTGTGCAGAGAAAACCATACCAACAACAACAACAACAACTGCACAGATACACGGCAAACATGCGACAAATCAGGATGACACATTTCTATCATCGGGCATCTCATGTAACGGTGAGACAGAGACCGACGATGACGTCGAGGTGGCCATGCTCACCGGCAGCCTTCCATTGAAGCCAGCCGATTGCGAGCGACCTCAAATCAAATGCCAGCTGCCCATGACGGATCTACGCAATCTGAATGTGCGTCGCAATCGAAATGCCTTTTGGATGCAAAACACCGGCGCCGCTGATGACCGCCATGCGGCGCCACTAAATGGGGCACACAGCTCGCTCGTCTCCTTGGCCATTGCTGATGATATGCAACTAAGCGATATTGAAGAACAATTGGCCAGGCTCGATAGCGATTGGCGCTCAAAGCGCGCCGCAGCCGATGTCAAAGCAAATGACACGAACGAAACCAGCGCCGCCGACATGATCGCTGAGATGAAAAAGTGAGTTCAAACGTTCACCTTTCGCAGCATATGATATGCAGATATATTTTTATTAGAGCTGTGTCTTTGACATGCAACGATGTTGATGGTTCTGAACATTTTGTGACGCTAATGGGCGTCGGTGCTTAAAAGCCTCTTGGCTGCTTTTAAGTCGCCTCGAAATCTTTTATTATAATAACTTTGACCAATTTTCATATAAGAATTTAATATGGCACACATTTGGTTCCTCATTAGTTACCTAGCCAGTGAATAGTCTCTTAACAAATAATAATAATTCGGGCGTGTGTTGAGATTAACGTCTTCATTTTAGATAAACTAGATGTCAATCATTAAGTTCCCAACTGCTGCTGATCATGTTAATCATGGAACACTTGTGTAGACAAATTCTTACGAGCGTTTTGGCAACTCAAAGGGAAATATTATGTAAAGCGGCCATAAAATATGAAGGTTCGAACATTTTGGCGTATAATTCAAGAATTTCGAATGTATGAATTTGTCATCATTATCGAAATCGCATTTCAAAGTTTAACTTAAGTATTTCTGACAAATCTCAGCTAGTTTGGCTTTTAATTAAATAATTTATGCAAAATAGCATAAAGCAAAGAGCGAACACAGAAAACGCTTAATCATTTAAGCTGGCATTGGAACCAAAGTGTTGCTGCGGCGCTCTCTTCAGTACGCATCTAGAGTTTCGGATTTCAGAATTAAGTCATGCAGAGAATATCGCTTTTGGCAATGCTGAATATCGGACTGACACAACAACTGACGTCGACAGGCGGCCAAGCAGACAGTGGAAAAAAGAAAGAAAGAAAAACCAACCAACTTAAGACAGATAAAAAGATACACAGTGAGGGTCGAAAGATGAGCGGAGCTCGTGTCGCTTTTGTTAACTTCAAGAAAAGAAAAAAGAAGGCGTTATTAATGTGCAACTATTTACAAAACTAGCGTTAAGCGCGCCAGTGGCAAGCAGCAAACAACAACTACCGGCCGGCAGCATCGAGCGGGCGGGTGGCAAGTTGTGCAGGCGGGTGGCAAAAGTTCGCAAAGTTAGTTAACAAACAAAGTGCATAAATATGAGAAGTCAAACTTGCATAAAGTTAACAACGTTAAGAAATATTAAAAGTTTATTTTCACGACAAACAAGGACAACGGCATGCGGCATGCAACATGCGGCAATCTTCTTGCTGCTCGAAACTTGACTTCAAGTTGCATGCCTCACTGAGCGCTCGTTTGTCACATTTAGTTCGAGTTAAATACGCTGAAATGTGCCTTCGTTCTGTTTCGTATCGTCGGCCAGACACGGGCAGTGCAAACAGAGACACACACACAGCACTCACGCACTCACGCACGCCCGCACGCACGCACGCACGCTCATCATAAATTCCATATGTCGTTTTAATAACCTAATATTTAAGCGTACAATAGCAACAATGCCGCTGCAACGTCAACACCATGAGTGGCAACAGCAACAGCAGCAGCAACAACAACAACTGCCCTTCTGATAAATTAAGATCTTTCTTGGTCAAGCTCGACTACTGCAGGCAGATAACTAGCCAGCGATATCGCAGATAACTTCCACTTAAAACATCGCCAAACTCAGGCATAAAGGCGGCACTCGGGACCGCGCAGCCCAAGACAAAGTGCGGCGACTCAAATGCCTCATAAATCGCACCTTTTGGCTCAGTTACTCTTGCCTTGTTGCTGCTGCTGTTGTTGTTCGGCTGCAGATATCAGTTGTCTTGGCCCGCAGTTTGTTGCGTTGTTGTTGTTTATCGCTTCATTTGCATGGCTCCAAAGTGCCCGACATCGTCAGCTCAGTGTAAAAGAAGTAGTGGAATAAAAAAAAGTATCTGTAGCGCAGAAGCAGTTGCATTTGTTAGCTGCAAATCTTTTGTTTGCGTGCCTCATTGCAATTTCCACTTGCGTCAGCAGTTGCAGCCTTGAGCACCAAGTTGACCAACTTACCAGGCTGATTTATGCATCTAAAAAAAGAAATAAAACCAAAAAAAAACCAAAATGAAGTGAAATAAAATTGCTGACATTACAGAATACTTGCACGGCACTTAAAGCGTTATTAACATTCTCGAGACTTAATTAGAATTTTGTAAATTGATGCGATCGCGATCGAATGGCAATCGCCTTAAGTATTTTACTGATCTCTGTGTCGATTTGATAACATAAAAGTTGAATTGCTTTCCCGGTTTTGCTTCTGAGAAAGTGATTTTATTGGCGCTTGTATCTACATAACGACTGACAAACAGGACTCGTTAAGAACATAAACTGACCATTTTAGCAGGCAGCATTATTGAGCATTGAGTATGGCATGCAAATGCATTAAGCAACTGCCGAATGTGTGTGCCTAGGCAAACATTTCTGGTATCGCAGACTAATGACAGCTTAAATAAACAAAGAAACGAATGTACAAACTCACCTCTTAAGATTGTAATTAACCGTGCAGATTTAGGCGCTCTTTCAGCTTCGGACAGTCGCATATAAGTGCTCCATAAATATCTTCGCAACGCATTTCACTTCATGCATTCTATTATCAGCACAGATCGAGCATCGGTTGCTCTGGTCTTTCAACACTTGTGGGCACGTCGGCAGGCGCACCGAGCGCCCTCCCTTCGTGACCGTGTTGGTCTACTTAACGAACGTCAAAGTTAATCGCAAAAAGGTAATTAAAGTCGGCATTAAGCGGCACAGCACGGGTGGTCGGTCTGTCGGACGTGTACTCCACGGTCGGACTGATGCTCGTCTGTCCTGTTTATCATTTTACGATTTGCTTCGATTTCTGTTGCCGACGCACACTTGATTGGAGTTTAATACAATTGGATGCGGCATTTGCTACGACCAGTTCATGATATATGGCATTTTAATTGAAAAACAAAATAAGTGGAAATTAATTACAACTGAAGCATGTTGAAAACCGAAACGAAATAGTAATGATCTTTTGAGCGTTTTCGATCTTGAAATTTCCAGTTGACCGCAAGTCTTATCTTTAAAGAAAACATTAAATAGGGAAAAAAGAAAGTGAGGCAGCAAATTGCAATGTTTTACAGCACTCAACTCAAATATATTCAATAATGTGTCGAATTCAGTTTACAGTAGACGGACAGCGGGCTAGACTATGGCATAAGCATACCAAACATCATTACCCAATCGTACAAGCAACAAAAACAAAAAGATTTATAAACAAAAATTGTTTGTATTTGAATTTGTGGATTGATTTGATTGTGCTAAGTAGCATAATAACCAATCTGAAAAGTTGTTAGGCAACTTAAGTGCTAAATTATTACCCAACAAAGAAACAAAAGCACAAATTTATTGTCTCACAAATCTCAAGCTATCAGCATAAAATCGTAATCAAGTGTTCTAGCGTTTGGTTCGCAGATTTTTGTATTTTGGATTTCGTATTTTTTTTTCAACTCATGTTTTTATTGTTTCAAATTGTTGATGCCTTCTTTAAAAGCCGTCAAAAGACGTGCTACACCAGCGCGGAGCATGAGCAAACTTCTTGATCAACGCCACAAACGAGCTGTAAAAGCAATCATAAAGCGAAAGAAAAAAGAATTAAGAATAAAATAACACCATAAAGGAATAAAGCGTTGATTGCTTTTTTCGGTTGCTGGAAATTCAATTTAAAATCAATCAAACATTTTTCTAAAACGCAAAATAAAAAATACCACAAATAAAATTAGCGCTGCGGTAAAATGAAGTGCTGCTGCTGCAGTACAGCAGAAGTTTGTGCGGGGTTGTTCCGAAAGGTTGTACGTAGCACATTTTGACAGACAAAAAGATCAGACGGCAAGTCGCAAGGAGCAAATTTTAATAATTTCAATATATTTGGTACAAGTGTATCTTGCTTTCCTTATGCTACAAGACGCTTAGTATAAAGCAGTATAAGCCAAATGCTTATATTTCGATGACCATTGGCCATAATGTGTGTTGCATGACTTGTTGACTGCTGAGCCTAACAAACATGGCTTAATGGCAATAAGTTTGTGCAGATTATTGGCATGTGTGCTGCGTTGGTTACGCATGCAACATAAATTTGCTTTAGCAACGCCTTTCTAGTTACTTTCGAACAAGCGTTGTTAAATGTTTAATGCTTTTGTTTGTAAGTTTACGAAAAATGTACAATAAGAAAAAAAAAACACACAGTTGAAAACAATAATTATAGCTAACAAAGCAGCACTGAAGAACGCTTAAGAGCTACAAATAGTTTAGTTTCGTTTAGTTGCCCACTCGCATGTTGGAAATCAATGCTCAATGCCGAGAGCAGCAAATTATTTTCACTTTGTTTGCCTTTATGCTTGTAATTATTGTAATTATCGATAATTGGAAACCTTTTATCAAAACAAATAAGCTTAAAAGCCAGCGAACGAACGAAGGTGTACAAATTGATTTGTCATTGCCTCGAGTTGACGCTCAAGTGAAGCGCTTCAGAAGATACAATTTTGAATTTCCCTAGACGCGTATTTAAAATGCACAGTAGCTCATTTTTAATGTGTTGTGTGTAGTTGTATCTGGTGTTGCGACAAGTAACGTATGTAAAATTGTGCTTAATTTAAAGTATTGATTTTTTGCCTGCTGACTACAAGCAATCTCTCAGATAAATTAAAAACTAGCACAAGTGTCATAAAGATTTAAGCACGATTTCCTAACTCTCTTCAACGATGAATATGAATGTATGTAAATTTCTGCATATTTACGGAGCGAAGTGATGGTGAGCGTGGTATGCAAATTGTGAAAGTGCCAAAGACTCGTTTGGCTTCAGCTTCGGCTTTGGTTTTGGTTTTGGTGTTGGCTTGTGCGACTTGACTTAACTTGACTTGGCTTCGCTTTGTTTGGCCCGTTTTTCGGTCTGACTTCACTCGCTTTTACATACGGTAGCAAATGTTGGCTTTCAAGATGCTTTCTACCATTGAGGATGTGCAGAAGCTTTTGTGAAATATTTCTTCCGACTTGGCTTTAACAAATATTTATGCTTGTTTGATTTAAACGCTTAAATATGAAATTCGATTTCACTTCAAGCTGAAGCGTCTTCAATCAAAGTAAAAACTCAATGAATATTTTTCGACAATTAGTAATGTGAGATGTAAAAATGCATAAAAAACAACAACTTCCTTTGTAAAGCATAAAATATATAAATGAATTTTTAAAATAATTGATTTTCTCAGAAGTTGGCAATCAACAAATGTGATACCGAAATCAATTTTATTTTTAATTTTTGGGTGGTCTGTAAGTTCTCAAAAGTTATTAAATTACACGCTCGTATATTGCGAAGCCGCCGTTCCCGAAACTTCTCACACAACATAAGCGGCATGAAGATTAGTCCATACTTCTAACTAATGATGATGATTGTACAATCTCGTTCATTAAATTAAAGCACAGCAAAAGATTAAATTTTCTGAAAAAAAAAAATAATAACTTGATTCAATTACGCGCGAGAAAAAATGAAGTTTATGCCGTAATGAAATAATTGACACAAAAAAATAGATTTTTGTTTTTGTATTTTTTTTTTCTAAGGAAACGCCAACGACGACATTTGTTAAGCGTTCTTTACGCCATACAAATGTACACTTGTGTGTATTTCACTACTTTGATGAGTTGTAGAAAAAGACAATAGCTATTAAAAACGTACATGACAGCGGTAACGAAGCGTAGCAACGAAAAAGATACAGATACCAATACAGACGGCAAAAGATATATCAGGAAATTTTGTGTGGGGAGTGAAAGAAGCGCGGCGAAAGCAAAAGGCATGACAGTTACAAAGACAAGCAGACGGACTGACCGACTGACTGACGGACTGACTGAAGGTTGGCGTGATAATCAGTGAGCGAGACATAGACAGGCAAACCGTCACTTAGACACCTGTTAGAACGTGGGAATCGTCGTTTGTTTTCATGTCGTGAGGCAGTCGCTTGTTACGTAAGCAAAAGATGAGCAAACATGCAAACCAACCCTCGCAGCAAAGTCATTATTGAAATATTTAATTCGAAATTGCAGACAACCCCCATTTCGAGGTATGGGAGAAATGCATTCAGTCGCCGGACATTGAACATAAATTCGGTTGCATGGTCAGTGGTGAGAACGCACAACAGGTTGTATCTGTTTTATTTGATTGTTGCTACACTCATGTGTCTGTCTGCTTTATGAAGTCTTTGTGTATATCGTGCTAAAAAAGGCAAGTTCTCTCGGCCATTCACACCCATGGCGAGCTAACTCGCCCGAATTTGTATGCATTTCAATAAAACAAAAAACGCTGCCAACCATGACCACATGGATGCGCTCGATGTATTTCCCAGTTGTTTTTGCCGTTTGCCTTTTTCGAGCACTTCCGTTCTAACAACGGCTTTGTTTGCGTTGCTGTTGTGGCAAATGTTGCATTTCGTAGTGAGTAAAAAATACAATTTTTGATGCAATGCAATTTTAATGCATCAAATGAAATGTTTATGAAATTTTAAAAATGTCTGTTATTCGGCGCTTTGAAAGACCGATCAATATTTGTGCTGCTCATGCATGCAGACAGATACAAATGTCAATCGAATGCGCAGTCAAATGAACATTTGCCGATTAAATATTCATGTGGCTGAAATACGCTTTGATGCACAAACATACGCACAAACATGGGAGATATCAAGCGAGCTAATACTTCCTTTTGCGTGCTCGTTGCATGCCTGATTGCATGAGTGCTTGCTTGCTTGGTTAGTTGCAGGCATGTCTAACTGTAACAGTAACAGAAATTAATGTCAGCGAAGAGTCTGAGTCATGTAGGTCCATGGCACATGCAACATATGACGCAGCAGCAGTGCGGCAATAACATTTCAATTAGCATTAGAAGCAGCAAAGCAGCAAAGCAGCAAAGCGGGTGTAAGAAGCAAACTTCTAATCGTCGCTTGTCAAAATAAGCCTGAGTGCCTCAAACATCGGCCACAACTTGCACTTGTGTGATTTCGTTGTACATGTGTAAGTGTGCGTGTGCTAACATGAGCAATTAAGTCATCAAGTATCTGCGGCATATTTGAGTTCAGTTGAAGTACAAGTAATGCGGTTTTCAGCTAATGCAACGCGTCAATTCGTTTCAGGAAATCATTTCGCACAGCAAAGTCGACCATGGGACCATCCTTTATTGCTCAAAAAACGCTTCGATGTGTTTGCTTAAAAGCAAAAACGCTTCGGAGCTCAACTAATGAAGTTTGATGGCCGATTACTGTTCAAAACTTGTTGCAAACAGGATCTTGTTTTGTGGCAAGTGGCAAGTGGCGAGTGTTGTTAGTATGAAGAATGCCGTTAGACAGCAAAATTGGCATCTGTTTATCGCTTCGTCAGTTAAAACGACAAAAGGTGCTAACGAGTGCGCGAGTGCTGCAATGAGCCAAGTGCTGAAGTTACTACTACCAATTTATCAAGCTCTACTTGAGTTACAATCATAAGGCTTTTGCTCGACTGGCGCGCGTGGGCTTACATCGCGCGCCCTGCACTATTTTATGATAACAGCATGATTTTTATGGGCACTTTAAGATGTGCTCAAAGAATCAATGCTCAAACATTTACTGCGTTGTGTAAAGAAACGAATTCCTTACACATTGCTAGATTGTTCATACAAGCACTTCCCTATGTTGGCAGCCTCCAAGCCGAATGTGGAAATGTGTGCTTTAGGTTAAACCGTCTTCAGCAAGGCTTAGTGGCTGGCAAGGTGGTTGGAAATGGTCGGATCGTTACAGATCACTGGTTAGCAATTTAAAAAGCAATTATGTATTTCAACAAACAACAGCAAAATTAAATTGGACATTAGCAGTAGCCATGAGCAGCAAAGCTTCAAGGGTTTTTTAATAGGCTTTGTTTTGAAAACAATTCAAATGCGGCGCACGTAAATGTGATTTCTTTTGAAATAAGTGTGCGCCTATTTTTTTATGAACTTCTGTTTTTGTGCATGAAATTCTAATCTTGTGCTTCTGATCTAAACGTAACAACACGTGCATTGTACAACATGTACATTATCAGTTGAATTGTGCAACCGAAATGAGTTGGCCCGAACTCACGTGCAGTCAGCGCCATTGCCGCTGTGCTTGGCATGAAGAGTTGATTTTGTCATAACATTGATCGGTATCAAGTTTCCTGTATTGTGTACGTGTTTGAGGGCGAAATGGCAACCTGTCCGACCATTTTCATAAACTCGATTCACGGCAAAGTGTTTTATGCTGAGCAATCCGCATATTTTTGAGTCGCTGGCCAAATGAAGTAATTTAAATTCCATTATTTCGACGCTATGAAGTATCGTATATAAATATAAAAAAAGACATAATAAAGAATAAAATTTATCGTTTAGTTTTAAATTCAATAATCATTCGGTTATCAGCAAATAATGCAATAAAAGCCAAAATAGGCCAACCTGAGTTGTTGTGTGAGATCTAAATTAAAAACTCATAAATCTCAAAATGATATAAACTGAATTGAGCAACAACATCCGGTTTGCGCTCACAAGCGTTTGACTTGCGGCCATCAACTTGGCTACAAAAACTAATAATAAAAATTTGAACAAATAAACATGCCAACAGATCTTTTATGAAACTTAGCAAATAATCAAGCATACATATATGTACAGTGACTCTCAGCTTAAATGGAACAAACATAGTTTTGAGATTCAAGTGCCTGCCACTACTAAATAAAAAAAGGTATTGAAAGCGTATAAACGCTGACTTACCGGATCCAAAAGTTGTTATTCTCTCTACTCACCTGTTTTGTATGAAAAAGTGTCAAATTTGATGAAAAAAATGTTAGTTTGGACTAGTTCGGTATGTAAGTCTGCACCTGGTATTAGAACGGTTACATTTTTTGTCATAGACGGTTAAAATAACATTTAAACTTAACACTTAGCACAAAAGTTGTGTGCAAGGATTTTCATTACAACCAAAGAAAATTCCATACAAAATGTAAGAAAATTATCCTTTTTGGGTTTGGTACTAAAATCACCTTCAGACAAGAAAATAGTGGATCGGAATCGATGGTAACTTAAGTGAGGATAGTTGTTAAGCAAAAGAAAGGCCTTTCGAGTTACAAAATATAAAAAAATGATATAAAAAATAAGTTGTTTTAAAAGTGTTCCAATTAAGCTGTGACCAATTTTAATGACTATTCTTGGATTTTATATCATAATTATTACTACTTTTCCAAATAAACTGTGACATTATTTAATGGTTAAATCATCAATTTAGAATGCTGCACTGATACTTTCTCGATATCTCTTTTCATTTAGAAGTTACTGCCACTTGAATTTCGAAATTGTGTTTGTTCCATTTAAGCTGAGAGCCACTGTATGTAACTACACATGTGCAAACATTAATCAATTAAAATAACAATTTTAAAATAGAAAAAAAGTAAAGAATAAAAGTCATACTTTTGCGCGACTGTGCCGCCTTTCTTTTCTATGGCAACTCAAGCCAAATACACTCGTAATTGTAAAGCAAACATGAACTTGCTGCGAACGAGTTATGCAACAACAAGAAATGCATAGAAAAGGCGAAGAAGCAGCAGCAGCAGCAGTATAGGAACAACATTTTGCATAAATTAGACCTGAAAATCACTGCCACGGCAAAGTCGCAGTCACAGTCGCAGCTGACGTCGCAGTTGACTACGGCAGGTTCGGTTGTGTGTGAAGTCGAAGTCTGGCTCGAATGCAAGAAGCAAATCTCTTTGCTGCATAAAATATTCAAAAGCTGTTAATGACTGAACGAACTGACGACGCGGCCAAGTGCATCTTTCATGTCGACTCTCATGCCCTCGCAGCCGGCGCCCCCGCACTCGCCCAGGCATTGGCATGTGGCGCATGTTTTTGTTGTCTCGAACATGCAACACTCAAAATTGACATTTGGCAGTGCAGACGAACGAAGAATTCCGGAATAGTATGTTTGTCTTACTTCTGTACAAGGCGGTCTTTGGGCGTCTGTGTGTGTATGTGTGTGTGAGTGTGTGTGTGTGAGTTTATGCTGCAGACAGACGCTGTAGCAGTTGAAGGCAACTTGTACGGTCGCCGCTTATAACGATTAATTATGCATTTTAGTAGTGGTTGTTGTTGTTGTTGATGTTGCAACAGTTCAAGTTGTTGTGCTGGTGCTTGTTCTTGTTATTGTATCGTTTGCAAAATCTGCACAGCTTATCAGCCAGCATAACGGTGAAAATGCACTAAATCACTCCATGTCTTTGGGTACTTAAATAGGCGTAGAGAAGTTGCTTTAGTTGCCAAGTCGGCACATATTCATGCCATTTGGTTGCACTTACTGTTGTTGTTATTGTTGTTGTAGTCGCTGACAAGTTACTTAAACCAAACTTGACATATTTATGAATTTTTTTATTATATATTTCATTGAGTAAAACAGATTCGCACAAAGCATCTTCAATCGGCCCAAAAATGCATTAAAATATCTAAAAGGCATTATTACAACACCTCTTTGCCCTTTCAAGCGTCAACTCATGCCACATGGCATGTTGTCGTATCGCGCACCAAACCGTCATAGATACATGCATGCATGCACAAATACACATGAATATGTGAGTGCACTTTAACGCTGTTTAGCATTTCCATTAAACTTGTAACTTTTCAGACATTGGCAACCTTGTTTTTTCGACTGTCTTTGGCGCATTATTATGTATATTTCATATATGATTTGATTTGTATTAAAGCCGATTTTGCATTTGAATGAAACTCTTCATGGGCACGCAACAAGGTCATGGCACAGGCGCTGAGGCGTGAAGACACATGCATTCATATGCGCATTCGAGCCAACAACAATTAGCCGAAACGTTTGCCCGCTTGCCTAATCGTTAGCAAAGAAGGCGTGAGCGCGTCTTGTGGGCCGGCCTGTATATATATATGTATGTATATATGAGCATCTCTTTAAACTTCTGCAAAAGCGCAAAGTAAACTTTAAGTGCGGAAGCGTGCAGCCCAACCCAACATAATCCAGTTGAGCTCAACTCAACTTAACTCATCTGAGTTCAACTCCATGCCAGACAAACCGATAGTTAGGCAACTTTGCCTCTGTGCCCGAAAAAGACGCAATTTCCTTACCTTTTTGCTTTTATTTAGCCTGCAATGATCTTTGCTTATCTGCCACAGAACGCCGGGTTTAGCAATCAGCAGCAACATCAGCAAGAACATCAACATCAGCAGCACCTTCACTTCAAAATTCTATGAGCGCAGAAGAGCTCCTAGACTTTGGCCAATTGCGAAAGTAATTTAAAATGGTTTGATGCTTTTCAATTACATGGAATTGCATGTTACATTTTAATTTTGTGCGATTTGGAGTCGACTCTTGGCCAATTATTTTTGCCAAAGCTTTTCTTGAGAAAAAAACTTTTTCTATAATTTTTTATGATTTTTTTTTGTTTTTGTTGTGTTTGCTTTTGGTTTTTGTGCACGCCATAAGTATAGTGTATTTGTTGTTGTTGTTGTTGTTGTTGTGTTGTTGCTGCAACACATTATTGCTGAACTAGTTTGGTTTGCTGAGCCACAAATGCGTGGCCAAGTTTTAATAGAATTGGTAATAGCACAAATGAAGAAGAAGAAGCAGCACAAATGTGATTGGAACGAGGTTCGTTGGGTTATCGCAAGAATTTCTAGCTAACTAAGAAAGGCGATCGATTGTTGAGTGTTGCTAATGATTGAGATGTTTAGTAACGGATATTGTATAATAACAGAAGAAGTCGTTGGTTGAACTAGATCAACTTAAATGGCAATTTGCGCCATGTGCGAAAACTCGCCAAGGAAACAAAAAAAAAAGTGCTGTAAAATTTAATCAATAAGACACGAGGCTTGTGTTGAATCAACACTCGTAGTCTGGTAGTAAACTTATGAAATATTTGTATTTATAAAAAGCGTAGATTTAAATCGAAAAGTTAATTAATAAGCAGCAAGTTGATGACAATCTGTTCGACGTTCGTTATTGGCAGCCGAAATGAAATCTTCTTAACCCAAATTGTATATGAAAATTAAACCGAATTTGGTCATGAATCCGTCTGATGCCATGCAACATTTCAACGTGATTTCATGCATTAAATGACATCTATCACAGCATTGCAGCTATTAAAATCAACAGCACGAACAATCCTCGAACGGGTTTGCTAAATCAAATTGGACTCAAGTGCGCTGCGCTTAGATTTGACAAGCTTTTGTGCTGAATATGGCAGGCGTGCTACTTACCGCCAAAAATCATGTTGATTGACCACAGCCAAATATCGCCGAGTGAGTGTGTGTGTGTGTCAGTCAATCAAACAGATAGAAATACCAAGCTCAATTCATCTCAGACGAACAGATTACACGCTGATTTGTTGTTGGCTAAGCGGCTTGCATGAAATCTCAAAGAAAATATCACACAAGGTTTAGAAAGTACAGCGGAACGTGATTGATCGTATTTGTGGCTTAACATGGTCAACATGATATTTGTACGTTGGCGTTTTAGCACTTTTTAAAAACTTATATTCGCATTAGTTTGGGCGCAGAAGAAGCAACAACAACAGCAACTTTCACCGTCACTGATATGCTTAAATAGTTGTATTCAAAATAGTCATCATGCATGTTCGTTATTTTTATTGGTTTTATTGGTTGATTTCGGCTTCATGTTTATTTTAATTTATTTCTGATTTCACACTGGGAAAATAAATCTTATCCCAACTGTCATAAAAAAGTAGAAATAGATTTCGGTCTCAAGTTGGCGCCAATGTGCCATTTAAAATGTCAGCAAACTATTCGCAAAATCAACTTGGCAAACTGATCACATCTCAATGGCAGACATTCACTTTTTACGATCAGAAAAAAACAACAAAAAGATACTCAAAAACAAATTAAACCAACTAAGCGAACTCATTAATTTGCGAAAGCGAAAGGGCCCGGCGTCTGCATGCCTCATAAAAGACCACTTTGGTATTCATTCAACGCTACCGTAGTGAAAAACGGCAGTGAAAAAAAGTGTTCGACTTCATTCATTTAAATAATGAACGTAGCATTTTGAAAATTTCGTAATGGAAAACTTGTTGTGTGCGACTGTTGTTGCTTTACTGATTTTGGTGTTATAGACTCGTTGATATTGTAAATAATTAATTTGCATAAATTAACCAAAAGCCAAAGAAATAAATAAATAAAAAAATGCGCTAACAAATGTTTTGTGACTTGATGGCTTTTTTTTTTCGAGCATGTCTAACCTTGCTGAGACCTTCCTATCAACTGTGAGATCATTACTAGCTCATTTTGGCCTAAAGAAATGCTTAATGGCGTTGATTGTTTGACTTTTGCGCATGAGTGTAGTGAAGCATGTGCGTTTGGCTTGAAAGCTGTACAAAAATCAACGTGCCGTGAAAATCTTTTGGAGTTAAACATGAAGCACCTGAGGTTCGATCGTAAACGCAGAAACAAGTTTCAATTTGCACAAACATGCAACACAAGACACAAAACACAAAACAAAAGAAAAGAAAACAGCAAATTAGACACAAAGCGGCAATTAAAATAAGTTGTTAAAACGGTGTTTACATGTGCAGTAAAAATTTACAAAAACAAAAAAATATATAAAAATGAAAACACAAAATTTATGCCGAACTGAAAATGAACATGCCTCGCTTGGCTTTGCTGCATAGTCATAATGCAGCGAGGCGGCTAAGCACGGTGAAAGTCCCACCGACCGAGTGCTGACCAGCGTTGTTTTGTGGCAGCACAGCTGGCGTGGATAATGATGATGGCTGTGCTGCACTTTTGGCGCTTCATAAATTGGGCAAATGCACGCACGCATGCCGGCAATGTGCGGCGAAATGAAAAGAAAGCGTTGCATGGCAGCAGCAACAGTAAAGCGCTTGAAGTTGCATTTAGCCAGAGCAATTAGAAAGCACGTTGCATTAGAACTACGCACACACAAATGAGTTTCTTTCAAATTAATAACACTTCTCGCGCACCTTCTCTTCACTTACAGCCCGACCGGAAGAAGCAACGAACCAACGCTCACGTCAGCACGCATCAAGTCACACCAGGAGCTGCTCGCCGAAGTCATAATGCAACAGCCGAGCAACTACTACACGCAGACCGAGAGCGAGCTGCTCCAGTTGGAGGCAAGTGGCGCTAACGCACAAATGCTGATGTCGCAACACGTCGCCGCACCGCTGCCGCACATCATGCAACTGACGGCACAGCACTTCGAGCGCACCATGACGCCGACTTCGCTCTCGACAGCGGCGACGCCAACGCTGACGCTTGATGCCGCCTCGGCAGCGAGCAGCAGCAATGGCGGCGGCAGCAACAGCACAACGCCGGCGCACTTCATATCGCCGCTGCAGCGCCGCCACTGCCAGCCGCCCACGAATCTGCCACTGAACTCATTGAACTCGCAGTCGCCGTTGCGCACGGCCAGCTACAAGTCCGCTGCCTCGGCGTACCATCACAGTCACCATCAGGCGTTGGACTTCCAGCGCAACTCACAGTCGGACGACGACAGCGGCTGCGCACTCGAGGAGTACACTTGGGTGCCGCCCGGCCTGCGACCCGATCAGGTGAGTTCACACACAACTAACTTAATGAGCGCTTCGGCACAACATACATGACGTGCGTATAGGCGCGGCCAGCGGCACATGACCAATTAGCAACTTGCTTGTCACACATTTGGCATGACAACACATGACCAATTGGCATATTGCTTGGCACACATTTGGCATGACAACCAACTGCAACTGCAACCACCGACGCGTCGGTCGCCACTTTCGTTTGCATCAGCGTTCAATTTCCTTTCGCGGCTCCAACCGCAGCACTGCGCAATAGTCTGCAATGGCCAGGGTTCATTGGCGGCGCTACGTGCAGAAATGCCACAACAAAACGCCTCTAAGCATACTTCAAGGCGAAGCCAACGAGTCAATTTCTGCATTATTTATTTAATGTTTTGTTTCGATTTGCTGTCGAACGTGTAAGGAAAGCGAAAGCGTGTGTAATTTAATTGCTGCTCTTTTAGGTGGCAATTAGTCGCCGTAGTCGGACCGACGAATGAGTTTTCGTTGCCAGCAGTGTTTGACCGCTCGTCGATTGAAAACTTTTTCCCAACTCCGTTGGCGTCATTGGCCATGCAATACATAAGCTTATGTAATATGCTGCCTGTGCCTGGGAAAAACATGATTGTTTTGCTATGATTGTTACTACGCTTTTCATCATTGCAAAATTTGCGACATTTTTCTTGCGAGCTGAACATCTGCGCTCGACTCAGACTCGCTGGCTGCCAGCGCTTGTACACAATTAATAACCCAAGCGACCTCCACATTTCTGCAAGCTACGTTGACTAGTCCAAAATAGTAAAAGACATTTTGTTTGTGATGTTGTTGTAAGTGCATGAGTTTCATGTTGCCAAATGGCCATTGGCGTTGCTTGACTTTTGCGTTGCATGAATGGCATAAAGTACGGGTATCTTTGAGTTGCTTTAGTGAAAGTGCTTCGACTTTAGGTTTAGCTACTAGTCTGAGCTGATGTGCGATTTTCATAAGCTGAAAATAATGAAATTCTTTTGTCGATTATGAGACAAGCTTTTGCTAATAAATATGTTTCTTTTTTTTCTTGTTGGCACAGGTTCGCTTGTACTTTTCACAACTGCCGGACGATAAAGTGCCCTATGTGAATAGTCCGGGCGAAAAGTATCGCGTGAAGGAACTGCTGCACCAGCTGCCACCACAAGATAACGAAGTGAGTATTACCCAAGTGAATTACCAAGACGACGGCGCTAAAAAATCACAAAAAGAATAAAAAAAAAGAAAAACAGTGAAAGAAGTCTTAAAAATTGAAAAGCAAACTTTGCAAAATGCAAAAAAGTGAGGAGGAAAACAAAAGAAAACACATTTTCTTTCATTTCGTTGAACGAAAAAACGTTGCTGCCAACTTCAAACAAAAACGACAAAAGACTTGAGATTAAAAAAGTTGAGACGAAGTCTTGTTCTTCAACCTCATCCTCATCATCATTGTAATCAACATCATCATCGCGTTCGTTTGCTGTACTGCGCTCGTCCTGCTATAGCGCGACATTTCCTTCATGCTTGTAACTGAGCTTTTAATTAAAAATTTACAAACTTTGCTACCAAAATTTCCCTACTCAGATTCTCAACATCACTCTTACTCACTAACTCACACTCTCTCTCTTTCTCTACCCTTCTCACACACTACTTTAGGTGCGCTATTGTCACTCGCTGAGCGACGAGGAACGCAAGGAGCTGCGCATATTCTCGGCGCAACGCAAGCGTGAGGCGCTGGGACGCGGCGCTGTCAGACTGCTCTCAGACGAGCGGCCCTGCAAGGGGGTAAGTGCACTTTTAATTGTAGTTATAAAAATTTACATTTTATTAGTTGTTGGCGAAAGGCAAGACGAGCGTTAAGTTGTAAGACATTCAAGTTTCGATTTCATTTGAAAGGGCGACCATAAAGTTTTGTTAAAAGTTTTTCATTTGGCGTTGGCGCTTTGTGCAAAAGCATACAATAAATGGCGTTTAAAGCATTGCAGTTTTTAGACATTTTCATAAATTGAATGCGCAAAAAAAATAGGGACAAAAAAATAAACAAGACAAGACAAGGAAGACAATGACGATAGTAAAGTTGCCAGCCAAGTGGCTGTCGAAAACAATAACAGCAGCCAACTTGGCGTTGCTTTTATGTCATCGTACAACGTTCGCTGCACTAAAATAAAAGATGACAAAAAGATTTCATTAAGTATACTTTTAGTTCCAAAGTGAAAAATTTAGCATGAGCGACGGCCGCAGCATAAAACAGCTGCAAAGTCTTTGCCTTTTGAAAGTAGTTGCGAAGTCACTGCGACATGAAGTCAAATGCACAAAAAGCCAGCAACAACGCAGTAACGCAGCAGCAGCGGTAAGTGAATGTGCTTCAAATAGCAGCAAAGCAGCAAAGAAACAAAAATCACAAAGCAAGTGAAAAAAAACTATGAAATACTTCGCAAACTCCTCACTGCATTGCTCTGCATCAGCGGCACGGTCATTCTGGCAAATTTGCATCATTATTAGCTTACAGTGCATAAAGCAGACAGTGACAGTGAACGGGAGAGGTTGGCAGGCCGCGTGGTTGCATGCACTTGGCAGCTCCTGCTCGCTTGCTTGCTTGGCTGTGGTTGAGGCAAGCCGACAAAAAGGCGCGTTTTTTGCATTGAATATTCGCAACCATTTAAGTTCGGCAGCGAACAGCGAAAAGCGAAGTCTGCACATACATATATATATATATATATATATATATATATATACATATATGTAGATACAGATACTTCGAGCTTGATTTTATTGTGTTCGCATTCGCCACTCGTAAAACTTATTAAAAAGTTTTGTGCGAAACAACAAAAAGCACACAAAAAGGCAACCCATGAAAAGACAAACTTTTAGGTGGGCGTTTTAGGTATTGTGGTAAATGTTCAACTTTGTCAAAGTTGTCTTGGTCGTTGGTCAAAAGCGTTTGGGTTTCGGTTTATATTTCGTGCAGCGTCGATGTTCAATTTGAGCATTATTTGCTGCTTGAAAAGTGAAGGTGACATGCGAAATAAATACATTTTGATTATTAAGAGTTCAGGTGTCGTTTATTTATTTTGACTTTTTGACTTTTTTTAGGCATTTTTAGTAATTTTATAGATTGGCGAACACAACTGTTAAACAGGATATTAAACTGCATGGTTCACTAACTTTATTTTTCTTATGCTTGCTGACTTCGTTTAAAAGTCACATTTTTAAAAGTATATATCAAGTTTAATATGCGTTAACCATAACCGAGCTGCTAAAAGGCGTTAAAGATTCAGCGAACCAAAAAACTGCCAAACGAATGACACTCTTTTGTGAAAGAAGTAGAAGAAGAACAACAACAAAAATGGGAAACAGAAAATATTAAGAAAATTTATGAACGCAAGCAATGGCCCCAAAAATCAAAAAAGGATAACCGCTCAAGCGTACTGAGTCGCAAAAGCGCGACGGCGTGTGTCAAGTTCGTCGAAGACATTCAGCTGGCGGCAACAACAGCTTTCGTTTTCAATGCTCGCACATTTTCCACACGAACAATAAGCATTGAGATAACTCAGTGTGGAAAAGGATATGACAGGCTAAGAAAGAATCAAAAAGGAAGTGGAAGGAACACAGTGAACGGCAACAATGCTGTCAAGGACATGACACAAAGTCAAAGCACAACAAGAATGAAACGAATGAAGCTCATTCAAATAATTACAAAGCACAAAAAAAAAAACAAAAATAAAGACTTAACGAACTGTACTAAGGGGGGGGTTTGAGAATTTCGGATTTAAGGGAAAGATGAAGGTAAAAACGTGGCTAAGAGCGAATTGTCAAGCAAAATATTGAGTCGGTAGTTTTTGGCCTGGCACGTGAAAGTTTATGTACTGAAAAAGGCATGATAACGAGCGCCATTAATAATACAACGAGTGGGCAGCACCAGCCGAGAAGGTAGACGACAATGCCCTTCAGACCGCTTTCACTCTATGTAATGCTGCACAACCTTCGTGAACTTTTGGTAAACTTTTTCACGGAAAATAACAAAAATTATTTTGGGCACAAAATTGCTAAATTTCTTGGATTTTTGTCAGTCGGAAATCCAAATGGATGAGCAAGTGCACAAGAGCGTCGAAGCGGCAATTTGCCAAATACAATAGACAAACAAACGCTGAGACAGACTGAATGTGCGGTCTTGGAGTGCGGAGATCTGTATGAATTATTCGAAGTATTGGGTGTGCTGGCGCCAAACGGGATTAATTGGATTGATAAGATTAATGAATAGCGATTATTATTATTTACATGACATTTAACGAAGGCGCAAATACGAACTCGCGCTGTCTGGATAGATTTGAAAAATGTCGATTTAAGTGGTCTATTTTCGCAGCATAATTGCTTTATTTAATGAGCAGATTTATTTGATTTTTTTTTTGCAAGATTTAGTGTGACAACTCAGGCACGCGCTGGCACAGCAGCAAGAAGGCGCAAGAAACTTTTACGAAATAACTACTTCAACTACTTATGTTTCCGACTACGCCATGTCGAACTTCCGGCTTCCGTTTGCTGCTCAAGTGCGCACACAACAGCCCACGAACCTTTGTTTAGGTATAAACGCGACTCGCCCTTTTATTTTTGCAGTTAATGGAGCGTTTGATAAAAAAAATAAGTCATTACCAGCAGAAGTATTGCCAACTAACGGTTTCAAGTGCTTCGCCTGCACCGTTAGAAGCACTCTAATTAAAGTTTGCCACTTTTAGCGGCAAGTGACTTGTTTTGTTCCTTTTTTCCTTTGTGTGTGTTTGTGTTTTTTTGGCCGCTATAAATTTGAACGCAGCATACTTGCCAACAATTAACGACGCGTGCAGCGGCAACGTTCAGCACAAAGGAATGGCAACTCTGATTACGACGACGCATGCTTTATGGAAATTATCAACCCTGTAACAGGACAGGACAATGCCAAAGTTAAATGGCTTGCAAACGCAAATGTTGATTATGTCTGCTGCGGCTTGTGAAAGACAAGACGCGCCAAGACTGAGGTTTAATAGCCTGGAAAGTTAAGAATACCGACAGAGCTGCCAACTCTTAAAAGACACTAAGCGCGTCACTCAAAGCGAGCGAGTGTGGTTTGCGGCGAAAGGTAATTTCACCGCGTTTATTTGGACGCCTCAGCCCACACAAAATGAAGCGGAGATGACGAGCGAAGCTTAATGAAGCTATGCCAACGCAAAGCGGCGTAAATTGGCGTAGAATTTGAGCGCATGGTGGCAACGTGATTTTAACACTACGCAATTACAATGCTCTCTTTTTTGGCAAAGAAAAAAAAGAATATTACGAAAAATGCGACCAACTTGATTTGTTGCCAGTCTTCGATTGCTGCAAGTGCCAAGGCAACGTAGATATTTAATTAGGAACGCTTTCAACTTTAATGAGTTGCGTCATTAAATGCTGCGGTTGTCGTTTGAGCTTAGACAAAAACGAAAAAGAAAGAAAGAAGTACGTTTTTTTTGTATGGTTGTCGTTGGCGCATTTCCTACGCAAATTTCCTTATTTTCCGTTTCGAGTCGTGCCCAGTTACAGCAGCCGTAATGTTAAGTTTAAAGTTGTTATACGCTGGGGAGCACTTTTGCTCCATCGCCATAAGCTATTTTACATTATTTCCGTTTATCTCAAACCACAAATACGAGCCAAGTAAAGGCATTGAAATGCGGCTGCCTAGTGCCTAGGAGAGGGAGTGAGACAGCTAGAGCTGCTGTGTGTGTGTGTGTGTTTGCGGAAGTTGAACTCTGGTGGCGTTGCCAACTACTTTTTTGTCCTTCTGTGCATTTGTCGTCGTCATCGACGTCGTTTATGGCGTCAACGCTCGAGGGCTTAAACGTTTTATAACCGTTATTTAGCATTTAAAGTCGTTTAAATATTACAAAAAATATAAAAAAAAAAGTATGAAATAAGAAAAGTTTACCAAAAGATTTTTATCAGTTACATAATTTTCTACTTTAGCATATTTCAACCATTTGTGCACGATATGAATGTGAAATACATTATTTCCTTTCTTGCCATGTCCTTGCAGTGCGACGATCAACTCTCAGCCGGCGACATCGTAGTCTTCGCCCAGCGTCTGGGCTCACAGGTCTGCTGGCATCCAGGCTGCTTTGTGTGTTGTGTTTGCAAGGAATTACTTGTGGATTTGATTTACTTTCATCGCGATGGGCAACTCTACTGCGGCAGACATCATGCCGAGACGCAGAAGCCGCGCTGTTCTGCATGCGATGAGGTGAGTAGCTTGTCTGGTCTGGCTGCGTATCTGTCTGTCTGTCTGTCTATATGTGTCTCTCTCCGACTGTCTGAGTGTTTTTATTTGTGCTGGCAATAAGCTGACTTAAGTTGACTTGTTTGGTCGGGATTTGCGGCTTTGTTGTTGTTAAAAAAAATAACATATATTTTGCTTGTCTTGCATACTTGCGCCATTTGCAGATCATCTTCTCCGATGAGTGCACCGAAGCCGAGGGCCGTACTTGGCACATGAAACACTTTGCCTGCTTCGAGTGCGAGCATCAGTTGGGCGGCCAGCGTTACATAATGCGCGAGGGCAAGCCGTATTGCCTCACATGCTTTGACACCATGTTTGCCGAGTACTGTGACTACTGCGGCGAGGTGATTGGCGTCGATCAGGGACAAATGAGCCATGACGGTCAGCACTGGCACGCCACTGACCAATGTTTCTCCTGCTGCACATGTCGCTGCTCGTTGTTGGGCCGCCCGTTTCTACCGCGGCGTGGCACCATCTATTGCTCCATCGCCTGCAGCAAGGGCGAGCCACCAACGCCCTCGGACACAAGCTCCGGCTCTCAGTTGCGGCCAACACATCGCGTCAGCACAACCAGTCAAATTGCACGTTCGCCACGCCGCAGTGACGCCGGTGGGCGTGGCAAGAACGTGAGCAAGACTACGGGCAGCGCGGGGGACTTGCTCGAGCGGCAGGAGCGACAACGCATGGAGGCGGGCGTGGAACGTTTGCTGCTTAGTGGCGGTGTGCCTGGCATGCCACGGCCAGCGCATCCGCCGCCCATCGATCTAACCGAGTTGGGCATTAGCTTGGACAATATCTGCGCGGGTGATAAGTCCATCTTCGGTGAGCCAAATTTAACTTCTTCGCTGCCAGACATGCTGGTGTCCAAGGCCGAGGACTCGCACAGCTATCAGAGCATTGACAAGATAAACATCAACTCACCGAGCGTCTCGGATATGACGCAGAGCACGCAGGAGATTGCCAACGAGCTGGAGCTGGACAATGAGGATGTTCACGACTTGCCGCACGATGACTACGAGCAACTCATCTCGCCGCACAAGCGCGGCGAACAACGCAAGCACGGTCACGACAATCACTTTGAGAACGACGACGATGAGGAGAACCGTCAGCAACAGCAACCGCTGAAGGAGGTACGCTTCCACAGCGTACAGGACACGATGTCGCGTTCGAAGAGCTACACAGACAACTCGAATGCACGTCGTCGTCGACGTAAACGCAATCAGGCACGCAGCAATTCCGAGTTGCAGATCAATCAGACCAATCTGCGTCTGCACAATGCACAAACGCAGGTGGGCGACGGCGTCGGCATGCATCTGATGAACAACCTCGACAATTGCGATGCGGCGAGCATCTGTTCGACGTGCTCTTCCAGCTCGTCGAGCGACATGGATGACTATGTCTATCGGCTGCCGGCACGCAAACATTATGGCGGCGTGCGTGTCTCCTACGTGCCAAACGACGCAATTGCCTACGAGAAGAAGAAGAAGCAAGCAAACGAAGCCAATATGGGCCTCGGCGTCGCTAGCATGACATCAAGCATCGGCGGCGGCGAGACGAAGAATTGTACGATTTCATGACAACCTCCCATTTTGCCACCGCCGCCCTTAAATCTGGGCAGTTACTATATACTGGAGACTATTCTGGAGGAGCAAAGCTTGGTGGTTGTGGACAAGAAGCCGGGTTGTCTGCGTCGCTTTTTGAACTTCTTCAGTTCGAGTAAGAGCAGGACAAGCGAAAACAATCGATTGCAAAATGTCTAAGAGTGTTGTTGCGTGTTGGTTGGCGAAGTTAGATTTCGAAAATGTATCTTTAAGATTACGAAAGAAAGACAAAACTAAAAATTAAAATGAAAAAAGAAAATTAAGCAAATAAAATTCAAATAAAACTGATTAAATGTCCTGCCATTTTAAGTGTAGCTTCTAAGTGTGTATCACATGTATTGTAAATAACGACATATCGCAATCTGTATCATATTTTGTATTGAGCGTAGTTTTAATTAGACTTAACGACTTTGGGGTTTCGATCGTGACGGTTCAGGAAAACTAACGAAAAATTTGTTTCAAAATTGAAAAAATAAAACAAAATAAATTTCTAAATAAATTGAACAAAACTTGAAGGAAACTCTCGAAATATCATATAAAACTTTGTACAAATATTTAAATGTCTATGGCGAAGGCAAATACATTTACGTGTCTATAATATTTTAATATAAACTGGCGGAACGAAATGTTTCTGCTTTTACTTAAAAACAAAAGAAAGCAAAGGAGAAAACCATTTTAAAAAATAAATCAAAAACACAATCAACAACGAACAATAAACAATTTTTAAAAGAATTTTTATGCAAATTCTGCAACCAAGAGAAAAAAAACGAAAAATAAAGCGAAAGTGTTTTTCGGCAAAACCGAAAACAATAAAAATTAAAATCAAACTATAAACACATGTGCAATAAAAGTAAAAGAATAAATGTAAAACAATAAAAACTTCAACAAATACGACAACAGATATTTTTAGCTCTTCCAAAACTAACAATAAACGAAATAGTTGAAAAAAAATAAAAATATTTATTTTTTGGTTTTTAACACTTTATTTGAGTAACTAATAAAATGTTTAATACTTTTAAAAAACGAAAAAAAATATATTTATTTGCAAGATTTACGTCAGCATTGAAAAAAAATTGTATAAGAAATATAAACATGAGTCATCAATGCCGAAATGTTGGAAAGTGCTTAAGGATTCTTTATTTTCTCTGAAGATGAAAATTGGAAGAAAAAAATTCGAAATAACAAATCATATTAACATATACAGAAGACTTGAAGGTTATTTAAGTTAAGACAAAAAAATACTTTCACTTATTTTGACAAATTTATGTTTTAAGTTGTTTATACTTCGAATAAGTCTATCATTATTATTACTATATTATTATTATTATTATGGAAAAGTAATAATCAAGAATAAAAAGTATTTTATGTATTAATACAAAAACATTGTTGTTTTTTCTACGGTTGAAAGAGGCCCGGATACATGTTATGCTTGATGAACCACTCTGTTTTTTATGCCATTTGACCTTTTGCATTTGTAGTAATTCATAATGAAATATGTGCTGGGTTGTTCTTAACATAACATTTAAAATTTCATTAAATTTGCAAGGAAATTAACAATTTTATGCTTGCTTAACATAACAAGCTCATTTCTGTTTATGATATCCGCAAGAAAACAAAAAAAAAAAAAACTGAGCTGAGCTGAGTGAATTTTCATGTTCATAGCAAAATGATGAACTATGACATAAGTCAACAACAGCAAGCGAGCAAAGCAAAAGTGGCTGAATGAGCAGCATTTCGGCTACGCACACATTTCATTTTACTAACGAACTTCTGTGCAAACAGTTAACATAAAATTAGCCGCAAGCGCTTTCGTAACTATAATTAAATATTTAGATACAAATTTTTGTTTAGAAATTTATATAACTCAAAGAAATGACGAGGCGTCATACATCAATCTTTAGCAAAAACATTCACAAGCACACACACACTAACGAGGAACAACATCAACTGTCAAAAACAAGCAAAGACATACAATAACAAAATTTACACCCAAATAAACTGTCAATGGCTGACGGACCTGTTGGGTCTGTTCGGGTCTGTTGCTAGTCTGATTTGGTCTGAGTAGTGTAAAAGCAAGCACACAAACAAAGTTTATTCACCCGTGGCAGAACTTGAGGCGTGTGTGTGTTCAGTTGACTCGTTATATATATAAATGTATGCATGAATGTACTCAAGTTTATCAAATGCTCCGCAACGAAGTTGGATATGAGTGAAGCAGCTGTCTCAACTGTACTACACTTGATTTCAACAAATACACAAACGAATGTGTGTGAGTGTGTGTAAGTTTGGTCACAGTGTACTTATTCTGTGCGTCCTTTACCTATGCATGTGTCTGTCAGTCCTTTTTCAATTCACATATTCCTCGCTGGTTTTTTTTCTTTCCTTTTTTTATGTGCAAATCATGCTGCATCATTAAATCTTTTCAGTGTCTCGCTTTTGCTTTTTACACAGCAACTTTCTTCTTTGTTTTGCGCCTTTCGCCTTTTGCTATTTTCCGTTTCTTGGCGTTGCCTTTCGCTTTTCATTGCCAATGAAATTTATAGCTTTCAACGTTGATTTTGTTGAGCGCTTTTTATGTGTTTTTAAGTAGTCATAAAGCGTAACACTTGATGAGATATTAAACGTTGCTTATGATCCTCCGCCTGTGGTTGGGCGTCTGTTTGTTTGCTTGCCGCGCCTCGATTTTCGACGGACTGTTGACTGTTGGGTTGACAAAATGGCGGCGCCGTTTAGCCCTAGTGTCAGCCGTATTGGATCTGCCATTAGTTACAGCCTTGGCTGACTTACTGACTGACTGACTGGCTGCTGATATATTAGATACATTATGGCTTGTATGTTTATTTGATTTTATGGCTTTTTAAATATTGGTTTTGAATTTTTGATTGTTTGAGTTGGCGGGCGCCTTAATAGAATTTCGCTTGTGTTTTATGGCAACTGTTTTAAATTACTTTTGAGCGCTTAATGCACTTCTTATGCGCCGTCTGACGTCTAACGTCTTATCAAATATGTATGAAAATTGGCAACAAAGTTTGCCTCATTGCACCTGCCAATTTTATTGAAAGCGAAAAATGCTGCAAGAAAAACCGACGAGAAGCAAAAAAGAAACGACATTGTGGCAAAGTTTGCGAGACAAGTAAACGTTTGAAGTTTATAGCGTGCCATAAACTTCTCACACGTTGACTGAGCGGACATTAACTCATAGACAGTGTGTGTGTGAGAGTGTGTTGTCAGTCTGTGCGGCACACTTGAGTAAACCTCAAACGTAGACCTCTGCACGCTGAGGACAACGACTGCGAACTTGTCAATGAGCACAACTAAATATTTTATTAGCCAACATGCAGGAAAAGTTACATAAAAAACAACAACAACAACAACAAAAAACGGTAAAAACAAAACACAAAAAAACAGTTGTGGTCGTGATTGCGTTGAATTTTAGGTTGCCTCACACAAGCGTTAAAAGTGTAAGCAAAGTTAAAGTATCTTTTATTCTATATGGCATTCAATGCGGCTGCTGCTCATCGTGCTGATGATAATGACAATGTTGATGAGGGCAATGATGCTGCTACTGATGAGCGTGATGATGCCAATGATGATCATGACGATGATGCTGCTACTGCTGCTGCTGGCCATAACAATGAGCGTCTGTCGCAGCCACCGGAGTTGTGCGGCACTGCTTAGGGGAATTGGCGCGTGTTGGCGTCAGCGTTGTTGACTTAATAAGGAGCTCGGCTGGTTTTTTTTTTCGCTGCCACAAAGAATTTATATAATATATAATTTTTTTTTTTTTTTTTCTGTTTTGTTGTCTTTCGTTCGCTTTTGAGCGGCAAGTTGGCATCCTTGTAGTCCTTACAATTGTCTGTACGTGCGTGAAATATTTGAGTAGCTACGCGTCTGTACAAATGTGAAAAGTGTTTGTTTTATGGCAGTGAACTGAAATATTTCTTTGGGTTTTCTTTGCTTTCTTTTTACGACTTTTTGTGTTGCTGCTGCTGTGTGTGTGTGTGTGTGTTTTTGGCTACTTTCTGTGTACAAGCAAAACATATGTTTTCAATTTGCTTGAAAATTGAAAGACTTGATTGAATTTGGTACGAAATGAAGATCGATGTCGACATGAAAAGTACTTGGAAGTCGTTGCCTTGACGTGCACTCAATTTAAGTTAACTTTTTTTGCTTTGTTTTTGTATCAGACTCATGCACAAACATGCACAAACATTTCCTTTGTCAGCTGCTTTGCATACTGTGCGAATCGATCAGAGCTAGCAATGAATGCCCCTTGAGATATGCAATGACGCGCACAAACTTTCGACAAGCTACTCTCATTATGCGTTATGGTGCAGCGTAGCATCATCAATCAATTGCCACCTTGCTACACACTCACTCACACACATAGTCACACACCAATTGGGAAATCTAACATCATCAACACAAGGCATTTTCCACAGGCACTTTCACTATGCATGGAAATTTGTGTACGTTCGTTGCCCGGGATTCATTTTCATTTGTTTGTGCGACGGTCTTTAGGGAATGCCGACACGTTGACAGGCAACGTTCTGACAACACATACCCATGCACAAACTCATACTGAGACACACACACACACATATACAATCAAACTCCTACTAGCTTCGTTTATTTTCTATTAAGCGCGCACGCCTAATTGTATGCTACAACATTTTGCAGGCGTACGTGTTTGGCGCTGAAATGCTACTAATTGAAGGGCGTTCGTTGGGCGTTTGCGTCATTCACACTGCGAAATTAAAATAAATGCAGAAAACTTTCGCCTTTGTCTTCAAACTTGAATGAATTTGTTTTCATTCGTGACATTTCCTACTTTCTTTTTGTATCTTTTTTCTTTTGCTCTTCCACTCTTCCACTCTCTCCCTGTCTCATGTTTCGTCTATATTTAGTTGCAGAAATGTTTAGGAATTCAAATGCTGTCGTTGTCTTATATATGCAAAAGTACGACTTTGAACATATTTATATGTCTAGCTATCTTTTATCCATCATGTACGAGCATGCAGATACATCATTTTGATGTTGATGTGGTTGCGTATGCATGTCCTTTGGCTGACATTCATTGGAAATTTATTTTGCCTCATCACGATGACGATGACGATGATGATGAGATGCTGATTTTTGGCGCGCTGTGTTTTCTTTTGAATGCTGTGGAATGTCTGTTCGTGCATTCACTTTGTGCGTTTCTATTAAAAATAGATAAATTTTGAGCTGTGAAATTCTTCAGTTTGTCACGTACATTCGCCATATAATTTATATACTTATATATATTTAACATGTGAGCTATCATATTTTTGGTACACGCAAAAGCTTCTTAAAGTTATCGTTTAAATAAATATTTAGGCAACGTTGCAATGACTGAAGTGGTCGCGTTTCCAATCTGTAATGAAAGAAAAAAGTGAAATATATAAATAAATAAACAATAAGGCTTTGTCGAATATTAAATGCTCTTGTGTGGTTTTTAAAATAATATAATTAATATTTAATGTTAACAAGAAGTATTGCATACAACCTATAAAGTAATCCGGTGAAGATGACATTGAACAATAGAACATTGCCATTTTACCTTACACACACTGTATAACTGAGTATCTTAAGTTCATTTGGAGACATGTCAGTCGTTCTAAATGTTTGTATTCTTCAATGATTCTTGGAAACTATTAAAGCTAAAGACTCAAAGTTTGAAGGGTAGACCCGTGGTTAGTCAGCAAATCAAGTAACCCCCTTCCCCCCTTGCCATCTTCGCTACGCCCCTGTCGCCTTTCATAGTTGCCCCTCAAATACCAAACAAATATAATTTTTTGTACATTCTACTGTTTTTTACCGATATTCTAAAACATTGAATAATTTTTAAGGGAGAATATTTTTTTAAGATTTGGGGTGTGTCATCCCCCTGCAACTGACATAAAGACAATTGACAAATGACTCCTCAAACTCATTTACTTCATATAGTCGGAGATGTTGCGTGCTTCATGACAAAGTTAATAGACCCTTTTGCCGGTGTAAGTCATTGTTAAAATAAGTTAAGTAAAATACATGTTCCAACATTATAAACTCGTCGTATAAAAGCTAGAAAAACACGCATGCGCGTGACTCATTTTGATACGAGTTAATTCATTTATGGCGTCACAGTGATTCAACGTGTGTTCGCGCAGTTTTCAAACAACAACAAAACTATTTTAATTTCGTTACTCACTCTTGCCCGTCCAGCAGTTCTCGCGCACCATGTCGCAATGGCTGTAGAAGAATTGGTGCTCGCCGTTATACACAGCGCAGAGCGGCTTGTATGCGTCGCATTCCTCAAGCTCCCGACACGCTGAACCGCCAAGCACGACCGTGAATGCGACCAACAGTATGAGAAGACTTAGCAAGAGGCTCACCAGCAGAATCGATAATTTCGACATAACACGTTGCTTCACAATCGATCTTTGGTTTGTTTATTGTTATTGTTATTGTATTATTGTGCTATATTTATTTATTTATTTATTTATACTTTTCAGTTATTCAGCTATAAAATGCCACAAACGTCGTCAACCTTTTAATCAGCACAATGCGTTGATAATGTTCGCAAAATTCGCTTTAAGCTGAGCGTGAAAACGAGTGTGTAAATTAGTGCCGACGCTGTTCTTTCTCTCACACAACTTGCTATCTTCGCTTATTTAGTTTTAGCGTAAACAAAGAATTAAGCCAACAACAATTTGTTTTTATCATGTCTCTATGAAAACGTTCGTCTCTATTTATGCCAAATTAACACTTGTTTTTGCACATGACTTTGCGTCTGCAACTCAAAGCACTATGAAAATAAATAAGCACTTATAGTTATTTTTTATTTTTTAAACAAATGATTTTGAAAACGAAACGAAACGAAACAAACCGCACCGAATCGAATTGAAATGTAACGAATAAGCCGAGCGCATTATCTAGCTTGAGCGCTCACCACGGCCAGCAACCGACGACGACTAAAACTGACTCAGGTTGTTGTCATTTGTGGGTTTACCGATCGTGCCGGTGCTCGCGGCAAGCACACGCGTCTCTTATTCATTCACTCACTCAGTCAGTCATTCATTCATTCATGCATTCATGCATTTGGTCAGTTTTCAGTTGAACCTCTTCCGCTGTGGTTACTCTGGCCGTTGCTGTTGCTATGACTACTTTATAAATTCAATTGAGTCGCTTCATTGTGATTTCCTCCATGTGGTTTTAAATGGAAATGTTCTGAATGGAGAATTTCCCAGTCGCCACATGCCGCACGGTTTACCCAATTGCATTTCGCTTTTAGTTGTCGATGCGGCGCGTCTATTGTCAGCTGAGCTCACAATGCGCATTTATTTGGAACGCTGAACACGGAAACGGAATTGTTTTGGTCAACGCAGTGTACTCTAATTAGTAGCTTAGTTCGATTTAAAAAATAAGATAAATAAAAGAAATGTGAGGGTCAGACGATACTTTTTGGAAACTTTTTGGTTGGTTATTTTTCAATTTACAATAAATTCACAAATTTATACGAAATAAAAGACAGTCTTGAGTTTTGGATTTGAGTTTTTTTTACAACTTACAACTATAAATATTTCACTTGTTTCAATAACTTTAATTCAATTGTAGATCTGATGAAATAGTGTTTTAGACAGTAGAGATCAACTCAAATCTTATCAATTATAATTTTAGGCAATTTACTATCAACAAAGTTTTTAAAACAAACTTTAACATGACCCTCGTCTATCGTTAAATACATGAACGCAAGTCGTTGTTATACAAAAGTGGAATTCAAAAAATGACAACAATAAAAAGTAAATAGAAAATTTACGAACATGTTAAATACTGTTGATAATTTTTAAGCAACAAAAAAAACAGTCGATTTGAAAAAGAAAAAAAATCAGCAAAAATCAGAATTTCGCGAACAGTTTTGAAGTTCATTGAAGCATTGCCAATCGACAATAAAAATCGACAGTAAACTCATATTTAACATTCTTTTTGGGAAGAAAATAAAGCAAAACGGAAAATAAAAGTAGGAATTTGAATAATTTAGTTGAATTATCGACTCTTTATTACGACAAAGCCATTGTGATGATGAAACTCTCTTGCAAACGTTCATTAATTTTAACTTTCGAATCTTGGGTTGGGCCAAAAGAACACGCACCATTTTAACTTAATTGAAATCATATATCAAAAACAATCGTTGTGCACATAAATTATGCAAACAAGTGTACCCTACAGGACACTTAAAACTTAACAACATAGACTTAAAAAACAAAAATAAATAATAACAAAATAAAAGAGCGACGGGAATAAAATCATGTTATAATAAAAACGAAACTTCCAACAAAGAACACGAATGAATTATGGTGCGCACTTATGAATTTCTAGCGAAATTTATTTACTTTTATATTTTTACGCTTTTCATTTACGACACACGAACGCTTTTCGTGCTTTTATTAAAATAGGAAAAAAATAATTGTTTTTTTTTTTTTGTATTTATATTTTACACACATTTATTTGACGACGTCTCGCAAGTTTAGCGCTTTGCCTAAAAGCATGCAACACCATTTTCAATTTCAGTTTCATGTACTCGCTAAGTGCTTCCTGCTCAAGTGGCGGCAACAGCGACAGCAACATCGTCGTCGTCGAAACAGGCCACCTGACCCGATGCGACCCTTGTGGATGGCAGGCAGCTTCGGAGCCTGCCTGAACCCAAAGGCATGTCAACTTTCGGTGGCGTTTGTCAGAAGCCACGCAATAAAATTAATTGTACGCCACGAAAAATGAGAGCAGCCAAGAAAAAAGAAAAAATGAAATACACAAAAATATATAAATGGAAAAATTTTAAAAAATTACGCCACTTAAATGCCATTAAATTTTCCGCCCTGCAAATGAATTTAAAATATGAAAGCATATCGTAAACATAACTTTTATTCGAGCATTTTTTTTTTTGTTTTTTGCGGAGAATATAAAAAAGGTCATAATTATTCATAGGCTTGCTGCAATAATAATCAACGTGCTCGACCTGACCTAAGTACGCCATTAGAGGTCACTGTGGCAAAGCCGGAAGCAGAACGCTTTGTTCATACGTGTGCGTATGTGCCGGAAATGCTTTGAATTCGCAAATGTTTTGCATTTGGAATTTTTCCTCCTTTTGCTGTGCCTCAAGTGCTTCAATTGCTTACAATAATTTCATGCAAAACTCGAAATTTTATTTTTATTTTATATTTCGTCGCATTTGCATTATTATTTCGGCCATTAAGCGAAGCAGCTGCGGTTTCATCAACAATGCAACGCGCTAACGTAAAACTTTCCTTAATCAATACGCAAACAAGCACATGCGTCACCTTGTCTGTGTCCCTCATCTCGACCGCTGCCGGTTGCCGTCAACCGTCTTCAGTGCTCATTTCTCTTCCTCCTGACGCATTTGGCGATGTGCGTGCGTGTCGCGTAGCGTCGCGTCTGCACTAAATGACAAATTGTATCATCACTCACAATTCAACGAACCGGTGGAAAATCTGTCTTTTGCACTAAAGTCGCACATGAGCTCACAGAACTTTTCCGTTCGCTTCAAGGCAAACAATCATTATTATTGTCTACATTTATGTATGTCTGTACGCTTGGCGTAATACGCTGCATATGAAAGTGACAGTTGGCGCTTCATGTACACAATATCTTTTTTTTATTTGCTTCATACTTTCAGCTTCAGTCAGTTTCAGTTTGTTCTTCCTCCCTCTTCTTAACAGACTAACTACCACCCACAGCGCTCACCGGCAGACGAACTGTTTGTTCTATGCCATGTCTTGAGTTGTCTTCGACATCATCATTCATTATGCTTCATTGTTGCAGACTTTTGTGCGCATTAGCGTACATGAAGCGGGTTATTTGGCACATGCAGACGATTCTTCTCTGCTTTTGTTCTTCTTCACAGTTGTCAAATATCAAAAAGAGAAATGATGCCTATTAAATTTGGCTGTTGTCATGTTGTTATGACAACTAAAAAGTGCGCGCACATGTGTGTTTGCTTGCGTGTTTTAATGCACGTGGGTGTGTGTATTCGGGCGTGAATGAAGGTAAAATTATTCTTAGAAATGAATATCCTTATCAGTCTTCACAGTCGTCATTTGCAAATTTTAATTAATTAAAAATAAACTTACAAATTTCGTTCTTAACAAAGATTTAAAAACTTTTCATTAATATTGCAAAAGTGTATCTTTGTGTATAATTGTGTTAAAAAGAGGGAGAAAGACAGAGAGAGTCGGCAAAGTGGAATTCAACTGCGGCCAATTCAATTTTTGCATTCATATTAATAAAAAAAGTAGTGCACACTTTTAGGGTTGTCGCTTTTAAATTCATAATTGAAACTTTCAATGAGTTGAGTTTTATGTATTAAACGCACTCCTTTTTTTTAAAGAACTCTTAAAGAAGAAAACAAAATAGGCAAATAAAACTCTTTTCAATTAATGTTATTGATTTTGAGCAATTTTTTCATTTGTGTAACAACTCAGCAATGTTTTGTTAATGAGTAAAGTTTTGTAATAATCCCTGTTTTTCATTAAAGTTATTCGAAAATAAAAGTTTTGCAGCCTTTCATCCCGTTTTGCTTTCAACGGAGCGCTTAACAATTTTTCCCAGCTTATTGTAAATCTATAAAAAAACAAATAAATCGAAACCAGTGCGGCCCCCATCAGGCCGCCAGGCTGCCGCTCGCTAAGCAAACAACAAGTTAGATAAATACAAATAGCGCCACCCCCAAATGGCGGGGTAGCGCACACCAGCCCAACCCATACCAGCTCAGTGATGTTTATGTGTTTTTGACGATTTCTTGCTAAATCACTGCAAAATCTCTTTCAACCGTTGGCTGTTTTTGCCTTTTCAAATGTAAACTGATAAAAACAATTGAAAGCAAACAAATACGAGCACACAGCATGGACCACGTTGCTGGGCTCGGCTTTGTTGTTATCGTGATACCCTAACAGCATTGCACGCATAATGAAGGCAAACTTTGCTCGAGTTCGAGTTGAACAAAGTTGTCTCTTGTGTTCAGCGATATGCATGCATATATACTTTTTGTAGCTCACCAAGAGAAAATCAGTGAAAAATGTAATCTTTAAATGAGGGCAAGCAACCCACAATGCATGAGTGTTGGGGGAGCGCAAAAGCGCTTTTATGTATTTTTCTTTTCATTCTTTCTTTTCTGTGTTTTTTTATTTGTTTTAAATTTAAAGTGTTCGAATGCCGCAAGGGGGCGCTTATTCCCAAAAGGGACGTAAACATTGCTTATAAATAAAGTCATTTAACTTCGATTTGAATTTAAATTAGTGCTGGTGTGGCTTGTGTGTGTATGACGTGCATGTGTGTGTTTATGTGGGCGGGTGTAGTGTGGCGACGCGTGTCACATTTGTAACACTTCACCACAAATTTAATAAACTCAATAATTTTATATGATTTTATTTAAAAGCATTTCCTATGTAAATTAAATATTTGCCAGTCAGTGATTTTCAATGTTCAGCCCAAAAGTATGCATGAGAAATTGATTTTCGTGCTTTGCGTAGTTTGTTCAGCTTTAATATTGTTTAAGGCCGTGCTCCACATTTCTATGCGCGTGTGCATGTGTAAAGCTCGTTAAGTTTTAATTAGCTGGTCGCTATTTTTGTGGCAATTCAAATGCTTCTCGCGCCCCCGCTTGCCGACACATTCGCGGCCAGTCAGTTGACTAAACGTTGCCGACTTTTTTGCGTGTTATTGTTTTCTTTCTTTCTTTTTTGTCTTTGTTTAATAAATTAAACGTTGGTCGGCGCATAATTTTCGCGTTATGATTATCTAAATGTGAAATTTAGTTTTTCATTATTTTACGGCGTTGCGCAACTTCAGCTGAACTTCAAATAAATTAATTAGTTGTGGAAATTGCGCATTTTGAATTGTGACGAATATTAATAACTGCGAAAGAGTTATTAAATAATATACGTATGTAGTTAGAGGCAACTATGGTGTGCTCAATCAGTGTCACTGCGCCAGCGACTTCATTTTCAACTAACAGATATTTTAGTGAATTGTTGGACTTGTTGGGCGCACCTACAATGAAGTCGCTCGGTAGCGAAGCGTTAAGTGAGTGAAATACGTCATGCGCCCATTAGCGCGGCTGTGTATTTCCCTTTAGTGGCAATAGTACTTAACGTTGGATTTTACAGTCCATTGCATTGTTGTGTAATTTGTGTGCAAACACCCCGCTTGTGTAGTGTGCAACACTCTCAGGACGTTGTCTGAAGTGACTTGCTCAAGTGTATGAGTGACTGAACTGGCTGACATCAAGTTCGTTGGGTGGAAAAGTAAATCCCAACAAAGAACTGTTTTCATACTTTTAGTATACTTTATAATCGTCAAAGATGGCATTTGCACCCCAAAGAAAATGTCTTTCTTTCTTTCGTTCTTTAATCCACACATGCACACATTGGCACACGCACACACGCACACTTATGTAACTGCCAGCAGTCGTTGGCTTTGTTATGTGCAATATACAATAATATATTGTATGTTCTAAAATATATTGTTAAAAAAGGCGAGAAAAAAAAACGAAGTTGTTACAAAAGATGCCATTAAAATATCTTGTAGCTATTGCCACAAATAAATCCTTCAAGAAAGCACACATACTGGCATACAAACAAGCACACATGCCCAACTGTGGCATGATGGCAAGCTGGCAACTTCCATCAAAGTGAAAAGTGTATTTAGCTTCGGCAAAAGTTTTTTAAGCCGGTGACGCCTGCCGTACCCGCCTTCCTCTTAGAGTTGAGTGTTCCTGATTGCTTTTCATTCGGCTTAACACATTTTACACTTTTGCTTTTGTTTCTTTCTGCAACTCAAACTCTAAAGAAAAACTCAAGAAAGGAAAAAAAGCTTAGCATACTTTTAGGCCGCCTTTTTTTCAAGCTCTGCTCGTCGGCGAGAAGCACTGAAATGAAATAAAAATCTTTAATGTAAAATGCATTTAGAATACAGTGCGCACATTAACACATTTTAGCGCTTTGCACAAACATAAAACAAGTGAAACTATTTTCGGCTCTGTAAAATCAAACGCATTTCAACACTTTCGAAAGGAGTTTTATTGCTTGGCGCGCTGTAAAAAACATCGAAAATTCTAAAATCCGCTTTTAAAACGCGTACGCGAGATTGTTTTTGGCATTTTGGTGCCAAACAGGGCTCAAATATCCCTCATATCCAACCAAAGCCGGTTTTCCATATGAAGTGATGTGTTATTCTTGTGCTTTTCTTTCTTTCCTCGTTTTTTGTGCTTTTTGCCAGAGCACTTCGTTTGTCGTCTGTCGATATTCACACGCGTGTCGGTCGCTCAAATCACATGAGTTGGGGCAATCGCGTCGCTTGGCTGCGAATGCTCAAATGCGAATCCCAGTAAAACAATAAATTTTAGCTAAAATAAAAACGAAAAGCGTTAGAACAAAGTGAACCTAAAACGAAGCAGAGAAAAACACCATTGACAGTTCAATTTACGCGCTTAACGCGTTTTGGCGCAGACTTTGGCACCACGCTTTGTGTGTGTGTGTGTGTGTGTGTGTGTAACTGTTAAGTCACATGCATGTGTATTTGTGCATGTTTGTGTGGTTAGTGGGAATTTGCTAGGATCCTTGCTTCTATTGCCATCGATAGCTCAAATTCGCTTTGCTTCGCTTTTACTTTTACTGAATGTGATTTGCTATCGAAATTGTGTTTGTTGTTGTTGTACGCATACTCGCACTCGTTCATGTAATTTATTTGAAGTGCATGAGTGCGATCCACGTTAGAGATTACAAAGAAATTTACATGTAAGTCGCTGAGCAAACGTGGAAAACGTAAAATTGAAATATAGCAAAATATTGCAAAGAGTGCTTAAGTAACAAATAGACAAGAACTGTCAAAAACAAATGCTTGAACTGTTTTTGGTTAAAAAATTTTGAATATATTTTACACAAAGAAGTTTTTTACATTTTGCAGTATCTTGCTTAAAGATGTGCTTTATTTTGGCGCACACAAATATTTATTTTTTATTTGATCATAGAGAGATTATTTTGAACTACAAGTTGATATGGCATATAAGGACATAAGGGTTCAACTTGTTAATTTAATTATTTCGCTAGAGTCAATTCTTAACTCCGACTTCACTAAAAAGAAGAAAACACGAATTGTAATTTCGCAAACTCTTCTTGTAATCTGGCAACGCTCTCAGATTAGGAACAATCTCTAAACTTTTCTCCAGGGTGTGCTGATGAATGTTTCATATGACAAGCGAATTAGCATACGACCAGAGACAACTGAAACAGAAAGTGGTGTGGCGGCAAGGCAGAGGAAAGGCGCAACACATGACAAAGCACTGCGGCAAATACATAGTTGGATGAGCAAATCTTCTTCAACAAAGTTACAGCGTGCAAAGCATGCGCCAAGCTGCCGATCATTTCAAGATCATATCAAATCTGCATGCTGCTGCTGCTGCTGTTGTTGTTGTTGTTGTTGCTGTTGCACAGCTTGTGGCAGTCGCTGGCATGTAACATTTTCATTCGCCATTGAAAAGTGGTTGTAAGGAGTTGAACGTTTCGAACAAAGCAAACGATCAACGATCGATCGTTCTGACGGTTTGTTCGCTTGGCTGACGAGTGAATTTGCAATGCAAAGCAGCGTTCGTACGATCGTAACATAAAGAACAAGCCAAATAGGCGCAGCAATAGGACAGAGACAGAGACAGTCAGGCCAGGACAGGACAGGTAAGTTGAAAACGCCATCTTGATCTTGTCATTGCATGCATTCAAGGTAATTTCCTGTTGGCAATATTTCGCTTTGGCCATAATTGAATTGGCCAATAATTGCGCATTTTGCAAGAATGTTGATTTCAATCAGCTAATTGACATTTTATGATGGACATTAGAACGCAATCACATGTGCGTTAAATCAAATGCAACATGAAGGAGCCAACAATGCAATGTTGACGCATGTGTGCCTACACAACGCACACACATACGCACACACACACACCACAAACAATTAGTTGGCCAACACTCGAAGTGTTTAACTTCAAATTAAACCGACACTAATTACAACCCACAGCAATTAAATTTATCGGCTTTGTGTCGGCGCAAATATTTATTTTATTATCTATTATAAATTTTTTTTTCTTCTTGTGTTGTTTTTGTGTGTTTTTTTTGTAGTGGAAAATTTACATTTTAATGATATAACAAATTGAGGCGCGTATATGAATGACTTTTGTCTGTTGCCAGCGCCCACAACCGACCGTGCCAGATCATTCATGTTGGCTCGGCGTTTGCATAGAACGTACGAATTTGCATTGACCACTTGGTCTGTTGTTATTTTTAATAAGCAAAGTTATCGCATTGCGGCACTTGGGCGACCGTTGGCTTAATCGTGCTGGGCACACTCGCTGTCAAGGCAGCAATCGAAGCTGATTGGCTACCACATGGCTGAGCAACTAAGCAAGCAAGTGATTTAATCTACACCTACTTAATTTGCTGGTGTTGTTACTTTTATGAGCGCCTTTCGGTTTTAGCATTTCTGCTGAGTTGCAATTATGGTTTCTTGCTGCAATTGCACTCAGTGCCTCATATGTACATGCATGCATACTGAGGCGTCTATTGTACAATACTGCGGCATGCGATCGGGCATCAATAAGTGCCTTAGCAGGGCTCGGCTGTCATCTGCCTTAACTGACATTAACACAACATTACGTCAGCCTTATTTGTGATTTAAGTTAAGCGTTGCAGATTGCCACGATTGCAAGGGCAGCAAGTGCCTCATACAAGCACAACAAGAGCAGAGAAACGACTGTGCAACTAAGAAGGGCGGGACGCGTATGTTGAAGTAAAAGGAAAAAAAATGACATTACTAAATGTCAACGCGTTGTTGTATTCATTTACGCGCCTAAATACGGCGACAAGTAGAAACAGCACAGCAGACAGACAGACGGATGGACGGACAGTCTGCATGACAGTCACTCTGATGTGGGCAATGTGGCGAGCGGCCCAAGATGCTGATACTGTCGCCCGACGTCTATTCAAAGGCCAAAGGCGTCGTCGCCTGTTTTTAACTTGGAACAAGTCGTCGCAAAGCTTCTTCTGCGTGAAGTGCCATCTTACTTAAAATACAAGGCACACACACACACTGAAAAGGGTTCTTTGTCAATTACTCTCTTTTTCACGACTAATTAACTGGAAACTAAGTGCAAAGCCAGCTCGATACTTTGTGTACTCCGCAGTTGTACTAACCATAGGCGAAGTATCTGTAAGTGGAGTATCTATAAGCGACATTACCAATAGTGGCAGCCTTTTAAAATGGCATAAAACGAAGAGGCTTCGGCATTTCTAGTTTAATTTGTCTGAAATGTTGGAAATGCGAAAAAAAAGGAGCGGAAGAGGGAAAATCCTGTTTCTCATGCCATATGTGGGCTTCGCTAGATTGACATGTCGTCGCAATCGAGCAGCAGCAGTTGCAATCATTGTTGTTGCTGTTGCTGTTGCTGTTGTTGCTGCTGCTGCTGTTGTTGCTGCCCGTGTTTAGTTGAGTGAACACTTTGAGTGTCGGACTGTTTTGACTGGCCTTAGTCAAAGTCTGTCGCTACCTTCGCCATTGCCTGTTTGCTACATGTTGCGATACGCGTTGTCGATAGAGAACAACAACAACAACAACTGCATGAAAAATGCATCAGTGACGACACTCTGTGCGTTTGGCATGCAAAAAATACAAATAATAATGAAAGAAAAAAGAATGCATGTTTTTGACGAATGAAAGTTGGCTGAGACATGGCCGTTGTCGCAGAAAGTGTTCGCCAAGTCTCTGCTGTGCTATTGATTTGACGGAAACTTTTGCAAATTTAATTGCAATTCTCGTTTTAGAACTCTTGTGCGATAAGAGGAGCCTACATTATGCTATTTTCACTTCGGCGCACAAACAAGTTCTACAGTCATGATTGCTTTTATATTGCAATATGTTTAATAAAAAAATAAATTAATATCTTCTAAATTGTTTAAATGAATCTCAATTTTACTGAAAGCATTGAATTGTCGCGTATGTTTATTAATATGTGTGAGAGGCGAAATACATGTGAAAAGCAAGCCAACCACGCGTGTCTCACTATAGTATCTAAAAGTCTAAATATAAAACGGGCACTAACAACAAAAATATGAGGCAAAGCGTGTGTGAAATGAAAGCAAATTGAATCAAATTTTCATATAGCATCAAACAGACCCGTAGTCAATCGCTGAGTCGCGGCAATTGAACAACAGAAATCAGCTGTTGTGCGAGCCTCCATCTCAGCCGCCAACGCCGACGCCGACAGCGGCGAACAACAACGACAACGACGATATTTTCCATGGCTGGGGAGTTGCCATGACAAGCGGCAAGTAAATTGCCTCTTGTTTGCGATTCAGTTGTTTGTTGAGTGCGACGCGTGAGAGATCTTCGCGCGAACACAAATATATATTTTCTGTTCTACAAAACTATAAAATTTCAATGGTAAAATTTTCAAAATTTCTGCTAAGCGAAGGTGAGCGTTTGTTTATTTTGCATATATAAAAATAGTATAAAAATAAATAATAATAAAATATCATTTTTTGCTTTTGCACTTTGTTGTGCTCATTATGCAATCCGTCAATCAATGAATGCCCCTTTGCCGGCAGCATGTGCTGAGCTGCAGATATGCCGCAGTCGACGTCACTACAGCGGCGCAGCGACGCAGCTGCGCACAATACTGAGCGAACAGCTCGAGGGCATGAAGAAGGCGGGCACGTTTAAGTCTGAGCGCATTATCACCTCATCACAGAGCACACAGATCGCGGTGGAGGGCAGCACGGGCAAAATACTCAACTTCTGCGCAAACAACTACTTGGGTCTGGCGGTGAGTACAAGCCATACGTGGCAGTCGGAGGTAAACGGCACTTTTATTTGTATCGTTTGCAGAACAATCCCGAAATTATTAGGCACAGTCAGGAGATCTTGGCGCAATACGGCGCCGGTCTGAGCTCGGTGCGTTTCATATGCGGCACACAGGACATACACAAGCAGCTCGAGCGTAAGATCGCACAATTCCATCAGCGAGAAGACACGATTTTGTATGCCTCGTGCTTCGATGCCAATGCCGGCATTTTCGAGGCAATACTAACACCGGAGGACGCCGTCTTCTCCGATGAGCTCAACCACGCCTCGATCATCGACGGCATACGCCTGTGCAGGGCCAAGAAGCACCGCTACAAGCACCGCGACATGTCCGACCTCGAGCAGCAGCTGAAGGCGAGCGACGGCCGCGTCAAGCTCATTGCCACCGACGGCGTCTTCTCAATGGACGGCAACATTGCGCCGCTGCAGCGGATCGTTGAGCTGGCCAAGAAGCACAATGCACTGGTGCTAATCGACGAGTGCCATGCGACGGGCTTCTTCGGTGCCACCGGTCGCGGCACTGAGGAGTACGCCAAGGTTCTGGGTCAGGTGGACATTATCAATTCGACGTTGGGCAAAGCCTTGGGTGGCGCCTCCGGTGGCTACACGACCGGTCCCGCGGAACTCATCACCTTCTTGCGCCAGAAGTCGAGACCGTATCTCTTCTCGAACTCACTGCCACCCGCAGTCGTCGCTGTGGGCAACAAGGTCATGGATATGCTGCTCCACTCCAGTGAACTGACGCAGATAGTACAGAGCAACACGACGCGCTTCCGCACGGCCATGACCAAGGCGGGCTTCACCATCGGCGGCGAAAATCATCCCATCTGCCCGGTGATGCTGGGCGATGCACGTTTGGCGACGGCCTTTGCCGACGAAATGTTGAGTAAGTTGTTCGGTCTTAATTCATTTGCAGTCTTGTTTTAATGGCTTCATCCCTTCGCTTCGACAGAACGCGGCATTTATGTGATCGGCTTCAGCTACCCGGTTGTGCCGCAGGGCAAGGCGCGCATACGTGTGCAAATCTCGGCGGCGCACACCGAGCAGGAAATCGATGCCGCCATTGCGGCGTTCGTCGACGTCGGCCGTGCACTGAAAGTGATACAGTGAGCGAGTTGTGCCGATACAGTCTGAAGTACCCAGCGCATTCACGTGTAACCGTTTGCATTTATACTTGTTTAACGAAAAGAAATAAAATTATATATCGCACATAATGGCGGTTGATTTTTTTGTTCAGTTTACGGTTGCTACAGAAACAATGCAAACAATGTTGGTGCGTTTGGCTTAGCCTCAGTTTGCTGTTTGCGTGCTTGAGTCTTCCGACCAAAGTTTCTTTTAGTCGTTGTTTTTGCTGAAGTTGTTGCATGTTACAGCAACCGCAAACTTGTATTGTGTATCTTTTATCTGGCTACTTATTCGACATGCTTCTTTTCGTCTCTTTGCAAGTGACCATCACGATCTCCAACATGTTTTGTCTCGATCAGTGAGAGATCATTCAATCAGAACAGTCTTCACTCAACTACGTACATACTTGAAGCTATACTTTGCACACAAACACACACACACACACACTCATACACAGACCTCGATATATACGTCACTTGTTGATGCAAACTGCCGGAGACTCTTAGATACAGACACAGATACAACAGATACAAGATTTTGCTACATGCACTTAAATCAACTGCTATAAAAAAGAGTTACTTTTTCTGAACTAGAATCTGGTTTTGTGCTTATAAGGCTGTCTTGTCTGTATATTGTTCTTACTTTTTATGATCGAAAGTGTTGGCAAAGTTTTTTGAACTGCAAAACCCAACAACCCGTCGGCTCGACCAACGAAAAAGATACAATGAATCTTAATATTGTGAAATTGCTTAAACAACGATTTTGCGCCTTAAGCCATACTGATTAAAGAACTTCACATTTGCGTGTTGGCCGAAAGTGCTTTCACACAAAATTTGACAGTTTTTTAACAGCATCTTTTGACAGTACATTCTTCATTTTATTGGTGGTTCGAGCGCTTTAAGTTACTTTTATAATTTATATGTATGAGCAGGGCTGCTCCTTCGATACGCTGCTGGTCCATAAAGGTTCGCTTAAAATTCCATTAAAATTTATTAGCGTTTCACACAAAACATGCATAAATAACAATTTTTTCGGCTCGCTGATACGAATTGGTGGTCGCCGATCCCGGTTACCTGCGCTGGGTTTATTGACGGGCAATCTAAACGGAATGGCACCTAAACGAACAACTCGAATCTCACAGCAACATAACACAGGAGAACGCAAAATTTCAACGGCTTGCATGTTTAATCAGATGAAAGAACATGGGGAAACATGCCACAGACCCGACGATTGCGTTATGTAATTTCACTACATTAAATGGAAATGGAAATGGAAACTTTCAAAACCGTATCCTAAATGTTTATTCATGTTGAGATAAACATGGAATAAACAAATTACGAAAATAGACAATTTAGTGCATAAAATTCCAAACAGAAACACGACGAACTCCGACGAAGGAAATAATAAGAAGGGAGCGAGCAGACAAAGTTGAGGTGCAACTACTTAGGCAGTCGTGCCATAACTTAAACAGAGACGCTCAGATACAAATCTCGTATGAGCAGCGCAGCAAAGTGAAGCCCACTGTGCGAGCGCAGCGAAATATAAACGAATACAAAAAGAAGAAGACGTTCTATAAAAGCAAGAACAAATACACAAAGGGTTAAAACAAAAAAAAGTGAAGTAAAAATCAAGTGAAAGATTCAGCGGGCAAAAGAAACAAGTGCAGTGCGCTGCTTGGGAGAGTAGTGTGCGAACGAGAGAGAGAGACAGCGACAGCGAGTGAAGCGTTGTGTACCCAGTATTTTCGCACTGTGTTGTGCTGGCAGGTTCTGGCAACTTGGCGCAGGCGATGACACCGGCGTTAATTCCTGGCCCAATGCAAGTGTAAGCGTGCGTGTGCGCATGGCTTGGCGACTTATAATGAGATTTCAGATCGGTTTTCGTATGCAAAGCGCAGCGTCATTTTTTTATTTTCACAAGCCAACTTCTTTCTTCGGTTGTATCTTCTATCTTTTTTTTTTTTTTGTTTGTAATTCCTTCATGCGTCGTGATTCTTGAGCCGCGTTGCCTGTTGGCGTCGACTATAAATGACAGCTTACACAACATTTTCACTTTTAGTCTTCGAGTGTCATCGGCAGCGTTGAAGTCTTCAAGTGGTCGTCTACTTCGGCTACCGACCGTGTTTGCTTTGCTACCAAAATGAAGTGGAATTTGTGTAAGACAAAAGATAAACTCAAGTTTTTGATAAATAAATTCACAATCCTCCCACACAACTAGTTGCGTTATGCCTCGGCATGTTGCTGTGCGAGTTGCACGGCAACACGATCAAGGAGCGTAATCTGTTTGCAACGGAGCTATTTCAGACAATCGCCACTGAACGCCAGCAGGAGAACGTCATCATTTCGCCCGTCGCCATACAATTGGCTTTGGGTTTGGCGTACTACGGCGCCGAGGGTCGCACGGCCAGCGAGTTGCAGAAAACGCTGCACGTCTCGGCCACCGAGAGCAAGAATGGCCTGGCCGAGAGCTATCACAAGCTGCTGCACTCATACATCAAGTCCAAGACGACGCTGGAGATAGCCAACAAGATTTATACACGCGAGAATTTGCCCGTTGAGCCGCGCTTCCGTGAGGTAGCGCAGCAGTACTTCGACTCCGATGTGGAGGCGCTGAACTTCGCGAATGAGGCGCAGGCGGTGCGTGAGATTAACAACTGGACGAAGGAGAAGACGCAAGGCAAGATCGAGAATGTCGTTGATGCGCTGGAGCCCGACACGAATGTGGCGTTGGTGAATGCGATCTACTTCAAGGCGCGTTGGGCGCGTCCCTTTAATGATGACGATACCGTGGCGCGTGACTTTTGGCTTAGCGAAGGGGCGTCGATCAAAGTGCCCACCATGTATGCCGACAACTGGTATTACTACGCCGATTATCCGGAGTTCGATGCGAAGGCCATCGAGCTGTTCTTCGAGAACACGAATCTGACAATGTGGTTCATATTGCCGAACAAGCGTGCTGGCTTGCTCGAACTGGAGCAGAAGCTAAAGGGTGTCGACTTCAAGCTGCTCGAAGAGCGCTGGCAGTGGAAGAGTGTCACAGTGCATTTGCCTAAATTCAAATTCGAGTTCGATACCGATCTGAAACCGTCATTAAGAAAGGTTTGTGCGGCTTGTGCTGTTGAAATTCTTACGGCAAAGTATCTAGTTGTTCTCTACATTTACAGCTCGGCATCAAGGCAATGTTCTCAGATGCGGCTGATTTCAGCAACGTCTTCCATGAGTCGCCGATCGGTACGCGCATCACAAAGGTGCAACACAAGACCTTCATCGATGTTAATGAGATTGGCTGCGAGGCTGCCGGCATAAGCTGTGCGTACCACTTATACAAACTAACATAATGTCGTATTTTCGAACTTTTCTATCTAATTTCTATCTTTACAGATGCGGCTGGCGTGCCCATGTCATTGCCATTGGATCCCAAGACCTTCGTCGCTGATCATCCATTTGTATTCATCATACGCGATAAGCACGCTGTGTACTTTACCGGTCACATTGTAAAGTTCTAAGCTAATATGAGTATATACACAGACATATGCACACAAATATATATATAGTTGATGTGCTCATTATATTAGTTATAAGCAGAAACGGCATCAGAAGATTGCTTGATAAATCTGCGCGCTTGAAATATAATACTTAAATTAATAAATACCAAGAAAGCAAAACACACATGAACAGTTTTTGATTTTTTTCTTTCCTTTTTCAAGAGTTTTGAATATATTCTGCTCGGCTTGAACAATTCAGTGAGGAGATGCCATAACCATGATTCTTAATTGCAACTTTTACTGCTTAAAAATTCTCGTTGTTCAATGCAGACAACAAGCAGAGGAGTTTATGTTCAAATGTTTATTGTAATTGTGTATACACATTTTGTTGTACAATTATTTCATTGCTGACCCAAAAATCGACTCTTGTAAATGCAAGCACACGAAATGAATTTATAAAATGCGTCAATAAAAAAAGAAGAACAATTTAAAAGCACAATAAAATTCATGGTATTTCTTCGGCGAGGAGCACCTGCTGCAGTAATGGCAGAAGCAGCGAAGAAGGGTTCAACAACTACTTGAAATGCTCTCCACACACACACACACAAACACACACAAACACACACAAACGTAGTGAAAAAAGCAAAAGAAAATGCAGACAAGAAGTGCAATTCTAATAAGAAGCAACTGAGCGAAATATACCAACAATAATATTTACACGTATTTCATGCATACAGACAGTCGAAGCCTTCATGAAGGCCGTACCCAGTATTCGAACAGCGTCGCTATTACGCTCTGAGTAACCAGAAACCAGTATTGAGTGCCAGTCGTCCGTTGCGTGAGTAACGCGAAGTTGCACAGACACCGTGTACGTGCTTGCTGCTCTGCGCTCTTGAGTATCTAGATACAAAGCGTGCTTGTTGATCTTCAGTCTTGCGTGCGCTTCGAAAGACTTCAAACTCAAAATTTCAAACGCAGCGTGAAAAGTGCGCGTGAACGTTATACCAACGCATATTGAACGTGAATCAACGTGCGTGTTTTCAGCCAATAAGAGGATAAACGTGCGTGTATTTTGCAATGCAATTGTTCGCAGAATTTTACAAGAAACAAATATAGTTTTGTTTCAATAAATTTGTGTTTTCGCTGTTATTAAATAAACAATTGGCAAAGCCAAAAAGAAAAGTAGCAGAAAAAAATCTTGTTAATCTCTTTAAAGATCGTAAAACACTTTGTGCCTTATAAGTAAAGTGTTGCAATGTCGTGCGCATAAGGAAAAATACATTTTCCTTTATTTCAGATTTGTGTGTGTGTGTGTGTGTGTGTGTATGTTTTTTTGTTTTTTATCATAAATTGAAAATCAAGCAAACTTGGCATAAAAGTAACGTAAATTGCAAATTCGCTGTGGTTGTAGGTGACGGCTCGCGTGTTGTTTTTGTCGTGGCTTGCGCGTGCAACAACTGCAGCGCAGATACTGTGGCAACTGCAGCCAGGCTTCGGCTACTTTATAAACAGCAGCCGGGCTCATTAGTGCGGCTGCATAAAGCAGGCCAAGACCAGCCAAACTCAGCAACGAAATACCCAAAAATCCGACAAAATCAAACCAAGAAAATACGTTCAGCAAAAAATAAACAACAACAACGAAAAAATTAATTGAAAAGAAAAGAAAGGCGCGCAGAAACAACAAACAAACAAACAAGTAAGAAAAGCAAAGAAAAAGAAAAATGCAGTTTTAACGGCTCAGCAAAAAGCAGCTTTTTTTTTCGGTGCCACTCGTTTTGCGCATGTGCAACTGCAACTGCAACTGCAGCACAACGCATGGCCGACTGAAGCGCTGCCTAGGCTAAGTGGAAATGTTTGTGCAAATTGTCTGGCGGAAAAGTGGCAAATATGCGCTTAGTAATGCAAGCAGAGCGCATCAATTATTGTAAACGCGTTCATTAAGTCTTCGTGCCCAAGCGTTAATGCGCATTTTCCGCCATCGAAGCGGAAAAAGTGCGTCTCGGCAGCAACAGCAAAGGGCCAATGGGAAGCATTGATTGGGCTTATTAATGGAGTTGTTCAAAGTATAATGAAGTGTTAGAATATCTTATGCATTGAAGCACATGGGCATCGAACACAACCGAACACAATTCAACACGACAATAAGCGGTGATTACTTCGGCAAAGGCGACATTTCTAAAGCAAAAAGTAATAAAAATCAATTCAAAAGCGATAAATAATCGCATAAAATCAAACAAAAGCTCAGCAAAGCCCAACACAACGAGTTTTGTAGCGACATGTTTGGCCAGTGAGCCAGTGAGCGGCTGTGCAATCTCAAAGAACGCGTTCGCTTAAACGCTTCGAACAACGTATAAGTAAATGAATTCACACAAACAAAAAAAAAAAATAAAATAAATAAAAACCAACAGTTTAGCTTAAATGTGCTCAATCCGTGCGCGTTGCCAAAGTTTCTGATTTATGTGTGTGGTTATTAGCAAAGCAAAAGGCATGTATAAATAAAAATGCAGCTATCTAACAAAATTCGCAAAAATAAAGCTTAAGCACACACAATCTATATATTTTCAACAAATTCATTTAATTTATGTGTGCAAAGTGTGTGCTGAAATCTTTTAGTGCCAACTTTCTTATACTCGTGCGATCTGTGCCCAACATTAAATTAGCCGCACAAAGGATTAAATGACAACGGTTTCGATTTGAACATGGATACGAGCAAACAGAACGCGACGCAAACGCAAATGCATGTGGAGCTTGAGAGGTGAGTCAATAATTAAAATTTCTGTGAATTTTGTATCTGGCATGCTAATTTGTGAACTTGAAATATTTATTTAGCACATTATAAAGCAATCGTAAAATATTTTTTCTATATAAATATATATAAACAATAAGTGAATATTTTCCAAGCAAAACAACCTGCATTTAGACATAGGCATAGTTGGCAATATGACCCATAAAGATAATCGACTCGCGATGCTTGATTGCGAATATGAACGGATGATCGGCATCGAATTTCTTGGAGCGCGAGAAGAGATTCTTAAGGCCTGCAAGTTGAAATAATGATATCATTAAGATCAGTGGCTATAAACATTCTGTGGTTAGGCAATTTGCAAGTGCACTCACCGCCCGATTCCAGTGGTTGCTCATTGCCGGCCTCGGCGATATCGACGTAGGCCTTGTGGTTGGCACCGTTGATGAAGTGACTCACGAACATGCGATACATGTTGCCAAAGTCGCCATCACGCGTGAACATCGTACTAACGCCGAGCTGTAAATCAGCCAGAAAGTAATGCAAACAAGCTTGCAACAAACACGCTCTGTTGGGCTTACCTGCTTGAAGGGTTGCTCCAGCTCAACGCCAAAAGCCACGCTGAATTTCGGCAACTGTATCTCAACTTTTTGTGTGCTCAATTCGCTATCAACCAAGCCCCAAAGATTTTTGCCCGTCAATCGCTGTTGCAGTGCGCGCAGGCCATCCTTCTTGTCGGGCAACAGTAGCAGCATTGAGTACTCCGCGTTCTGATATGGCAGCTCAACGACCTTGGCATCCAAGCTGCTCACTTCCCCGTATCTGAAATTATTCAATGTCCACATCGTGTCCACTTGCACCGTTTGACCAGCGCCGGTCTTGAAAGCACGCTTTGTTGTCTTGCTCGGCAAGAAGGCCTTCTGCCAGGGCGCACTGAACACCGCGCCGTTCACAATGACGCCCTCCGCGCGATCATTGAGCAGATCCGGCTTGATAATCTCGGTGATCTTGCCGTTGGTTTTCGTTTCCATTGCACGGTTGATTGCATCGGCAGTGCGCTTGTTATACGGCGGATGAAAGTCGACCTTTTCGATGTTCGAGTCGAAGCTACGTTGTGCGACGTCTCTGAACTTGCCCTTGAACTCAAGGTTCTCATTGATATAAATATTGTTGGCCAAGCGTACATTGTTATTGCCAGCAATTGTCTGCTGGTACTCGCCAAAGCGTCGCACAACATCTTCTGGATCCGAAGAGCCGAGCCGGAGGCCAGTTTGCAGCTCGCTTGCCGTTCTGCCCTTGGCGCCGTAGTAGGCCAAAGCCATTGAGATCTGTATTGCTGCCGGCGAGATGACGACATTGTCGTGCAAATGTTCGGGGCCCACCGCATTGTAAATATCGGCGGAAAACAGATTCCGTTCGATCGTCTGCCCCACGTTACTCGACACGGGCACGGTCGAGCCCAGGCAACCGCCACTGGCTAAAATGGCCAGGGCCGCAAAAGCTGAAACATTCCACTTTCATTAGGCAACAATTTTCTGTTTTGCTGTTTTTGTTTCTTTACCATTTAAAAAGTGGTTTCAAGTGTATTTGAATAAACTTCATTTCATACTTACATAATAGGCACTTCATTTATAGCGCTTCCAGTTGAGAGAAAAAATTCCACTTTTCGAGACGTTTTAATTGCCTACGAATGCGTAATAAGACTGAATTGTCGTTCGGCAATCAACTGCGATGATGCTACAAACAGACTTGCTCAGTGCTTTTGTTGATATCGAACAAGGCTTTTTACACTGCGAGAAATTTCATGTGTTGTACAACTAATCAAGTGTTCTCGACTTCCAACTACGCTTTACTTTCAATTGCTGACAGCATCTTTTTCTGGGAGCTTGAACGGCAATTGTGATTGTTATGTAGTTCTAGCAACAGACAGACATGGCCAAATTGAGGAGGTCAGTAATAAACGAAAATACTTTGTGGGCAATGTAATACCGCTTATAACATACATTAACGCCTTGCCTAAAGTGATGTACACATGTAGTAATAAGTACGAAGCACAAAATACGAAATTAGCATTAATTAAATTGAATGGGTGCGAAAACGGTCTCTGCCTTACCCCTCATTTCGATTCCCTTACGCTAATTGTTGTTTTGTCATATCTGTTCACATTTTTGTAACTTGTCATGTGTTTTTACATTATGAATTCTAGACTTTTCAGTTCAAATTTTAAACATAATATATTCAAAATGAAATATATTAATTTTTTTCTCAGTGTAAAAGGGCATGACGTCATTTACCGATTGCTCTACAATTTTTACACATAAATTGCTAATTTATTTGATAAACTAGAAAAGTCACTCATTATGTCCAAAACCAAAATGGTCTTAGACATAATACCGTGTGGTCAACACATAAAAATCCGAGTTTATTTAAAACAGATTTGACGATTATCTGCATAAACAAATGTCTTTATGTTAATCTAATGTGATTCTATAATGTGAAATATGTGTAAAACGGAGAACAAAAGTCAACCGCTCGACGTACGTACCGTTATGCCTAATCTCGATTGCTAACTTATTGACCTAGAACATATCACAAGTGATAAGAAGCATCTTGTTGTTTTCATTTCTTTAATTAAAAACGCACAAACAACAAGTAAGTGATGATTATTCATGATGAAGTTTTGCGTTTTTAGATTTTAGCAACGTGACCCGCCAGCAGAACTGCGTCCTCGGTACGAACCGCAAAGTAGAACGGATGATCAATGAGTAATTGTGTGGTTCGCTTGAATAAATCGCCAAAAGCTGTAAGAGTTAAGTCATTAGGAATGACTAAGCTAAATACGCAAATTGACACTCACAAAAACCCGCGCCGGCATCGCCGCCCGTCTCGTCCAACTCCAGGAGCACCTTGTGCGGCACGGCTGTCACATGCGGCGCTGAGCTGGCCAGAAGTGTGCTGAAGACGTCGGGCAAAGACGCAGCGCTGCTGAAGATATTCGATAGGCCACACTGCAAGTAACATTACTAAGTATAAATTGGCACTTTCTGTAAGACAAGCAAACAAGATTCCGACCTGCATCAGCGCGACCTTTAAATCAATGCGCTGTTCCAATCTAAGCCTTGGCATTGTCAACGCAATCTTCGCCTCACTCAACTGGCTTGTCAATGTCGTCAAACTTTCGCCTTTCAATTTTTGCTCCAACGCACTCAAGCCATTGACTTTGTTAGGCAGAATAATGAGCAACCTAAGCTTAGTCTTGTCAAAGGGCAGCTCGATCGCTCTCGCATCCAAATCGTTCAGTTCGGCATACTTGAATTTGCTCGACACAAACATCATGTCGACCAGCTTGTGGTTGCGCAAGTCCGTGTGGAAGTTCAGTTTCTCCGTCTCCTTCACATCGAATGCCTGTGCCCACGGCGCCTTCAAGACGGCCGCACTGACCAGCAGCAACGGGTCGTCCTCGTGCACCATTTGCGTGGTAATGACTTCACCAATTGTGTAATTCGTGCGCGCTAAAAATGCATAGTTAATGTGGTCCAGTGCCTTGGAGGCTTTGCCAAAGTCTAGACGTTCCGTTAAGACATTCAAGCGCTCTGCCTTGAAACCGAATTCATCTTTGAAGTTGTACGTGTAGCGCTCCTGTGTGTAGATCGCATTAATCAAGTTCAGTCGCACTGGCAGCAAAGCCTCTATCTTGACGGCGCTGGTTAGCTCTTGCAGCTTAGTGAGTGCCAGCGCAGGCGTTGCAAACCGCTGCAGTTCCAGAGCGGTTCTGAGCAGCTGCGCTGTATCTGACGATGCACCATAGTAGAGTAGCGCAAGCGCCGTTTGCACCAGCAGCGGTGAGACGACGACATTCTCGTGGGGTTGCTCGAGACCCGCACTGGCCGAGAGCTTCAACGCAAAACGCTCATTGGCCTCGGTTGCCGCTTTGCTTGCGAGAACACCGAAGAGTGAAAAGCAACTGAGCAGCGTCGATATTGTAACTGTCGAAGATCACGAACGTGCTCAGGTGTTAATTGTGGGTTTTTTCTTTATGTATTGATTTCGTTTTTTATGGTTTTTACTTACGAACTTTCCAATGCATTTTTAACGCCGGGCAAAACCCAACTACTCAGTATATATGTATGTATGTATAAGTCAAAGCCTGGAATATGAGCACACAATTAAATATTTGTTGTTCACACTTGATAAACAAGCGGCGAACTAAGCTCATGTCCATTCAAATTAACACAAAAACCAACAAAATAAATAAATAACAAAAAATTAAATAATCATTAAAAAAAGCTCAAGCTTTAGTCTTGCAACTGATAGTGGAGACGCTACGAACAGACAGAGCTTTCATGTTTAAATATGCTGTGAGTACGACATCGCATATTTGTAAACAAGAACTGTTCAGATTCAACAGCAACTCAAAGTCACAGCAAAAAAGTTACTTAACTATGAAACGCTACAAACGCACAAGTATCTCATAAGTTGTTGCCTAACCGCACATTATAAAAAGCGTTTAGTAATAAATTTTTCATTTTATGTGATTTTCCCGTATAGAATTCATCATTTGACGCCACAGTAGTTTCTCATGCTTGTTTGACACTTCGTGATCTCAAAATTTGCATTTATTTAATTTCATTTAAGTATTCGATTTCTTATTTAAATGTTTTACAAACTTTACGTATACGTCATGTTAGGTTGCTTAGTGTGAAGGTCAACGAGACCCCTTGGCGTACTACTACGAATTTCAAGCATTTCTGAGCTCTCTTGTTGGCGACCAATCTGACAACATCTGAATTGATTGAATAAAAACAATGAACCACTTCCGAGTATTTTATGCCAGTTAGGCCGAATTTATACAAGTTTAATGGTTTTTAAATTTAAATGCAATGTTGAAACGTCATAAACGTGTTTTGGTGTAAGTTTCTCAACCTCGCACACCATTGAAACGATTGTTATTAAAACTGGTTTCTGTTAAAATAGTAATAGCCCAGCATATACATATGTATGTATGTATGTATGTATGTCTGTACAAGTAGAATCTACATCAATAACACAGACATACAATTACAAAAACAATAAAAAAGAGCTAAAAGAAATGGGAATTTTTCTGTATATACTTACACGTAACTAACAATAATTCTAATGAATCTATTATAGCAAATAAAAACACAGCCCAGAGCCTAATGTCACCCACAAAGGTTATCGTGATGTCGCTGTAATCAAAACAATTGCAATAAACAAATTCATTTACGTTGTTTACATGAGTATTTTTTCTCTTGTTTTGTTTTATTGTTTTATTAAAATTAAATATAATTCAATGAAAGGTGATGTGATGGTCATGCAGCACGCATTAACGCTGCGGATTGATCACATGTCCTATGAAGAGCACAGCCTGAGGCGAGCGTATGGCAAAGAAGAAAGGATGATCGGCAGTGAATTCTTTGACTTTCACGGGCAGTGAAAGCGGCACGAATTTCGCATCTGATTGAGAGTTATGCTATTAGTTCAAAAAATACATCTATTAGATTGACCACTGCTGTACTTACATGTCGATGCAGCAGCTTCAGAACCCGCTTCGTTCACGGTGATATGCGCGCGTTGCTGTACTTTGGAGATCTTCACTGGCGCGTCGAACATATTTCCAAGCTCTGCGTTGTTCGAAAATACACGTTGAATGCCCAACTGTGTTAAGAAAAAAATGGCGAAATAAAACATCATATTATATAGAATATTTTGGTTTCATTAGATTGGCAATAAGTTTTCACTTACATTTTTCAAGGGCGTCGTCATGTCAACATCAAATTCGATTTGGAATTTTGGCAGACGAACAGTTGTGGTTTCACTTCGCAGACGTGCCGCCACCTGATTAAGGTCCTGTTTGGCCAATTGTTGCTCCAGAGCGCTCAAGCCATTAACTTTGTTGGGCAGTATGAAAAGCATGCTCAAGTCTGAGTTATCGTAAGGCAGCTCAAGTGCTTTGGCGTCTAGATCTTCCAGATCGGCGTAATCGAACATGTCGTCATTATACATCATATCCACATCGACCGCTTGTTTGTTGCCTACCTGAAACTTGGCGGGCATTGTGTCCATTTGTGAGAACTCCTTGGCCCAGCGTGCCTTGAAGTACACCGCAGTTACGGCAATCGCCTGCGTTTGACTGTCAATCGCGCTGGGCGAAATCAGGTTCTGTATGCGATTGTTGGTCTTCGATGCTACCCAACCGTTAACGTCATTTGCCGCTTTCGCAGGCTTCGAGAAGTCAGCAGCCTCTACTTCAGAGTCGAAGTACTGCTGGGCAACAATGGCGTAATTGTCTCTAAGACGTGCCGCATTCGGATTGTAGATGATCTTACTAGCAACGATCAGTTGCGCTTTGGGCGATGATTGCTGCATGTCGAGCAGTTGGCGGAAAAGTGTCGCCGTGTCTCTTTTGTCAGCCGGCAGACCGCCGTAGTACTGCAACTCTTGTGCAGTGGCATCAGTCGCGCCGTAATAGAGCAGTCCGAGCAGGGTCTGTACCGATGCGGGCGAATAAATCATATTCTGGCGCTGTGCAGCAGGCAAAACGGTCTGGTAGAGATTCGTACTGAAGTGATCCAATTGCGATGGTTGCGCCGGCGGACGTGTTGGTCCGCCAGTCTGGCGACGTGGTGGCGCAGAACCGGAGTTCGCGCCTGCCGCACCGCCTGAAGCAGAGGGCGGCATCACTTGCACATTATTTTGTTGGGGTGCGGCTTGTGGCAAATTGTTCTGGGCATCCCACGCGCCGCCAGCAGCAGCTTGCGGTAGTTGCGTGCTCACATCGGCTCTAGTTTGTATCTGAGGTTGCTGCCAGTCGGGATCTTCGTTTGGATTTGTGGCGCCTGCGCGACCATCGCGTGCGCTGGTCTGCGGTGGTCGAAAGCTGGCTAAAGCATTTGAACGGCTCTGCGGGCCAGTGTCGAAAGAAGATCTGGCGGCTAAGCGCCAAGGTGCGCCAATTATAATGTGTAGGATTTCAGCACCACGGCAATCTTCAAACTGCGCGAGGCAAATTAAGGCAAATATCACTGTTCAATAGAGAAAGACACATTTGTTTAACATACATTGCACACTGCAAACAACTTTAAATGAACTTCATGCATATGGCAAGAAGATTTAAATTTCTCTTTAAATTTGCGTCACTAAGTACACTTACAATATACTTTCACCATTTCGCTTGTGTCAGCACGCTCCGGTTTTACTTGCCGTTGTGCAGCTTAATCAGAATATGTTTATAATGAAACTAATTGCAAATAATATCACTTGAATTTCTTTTTAATCGGTTATCTTTTTGTTTTTTGTATATATTGCAATATATATTATTACTTTTTTTCTTTTGTCACTAATTTGTTGCTTAAATCGCGAGTCAATACAACAGTCGCAGCGAAGCTTCAATATAAAACTGAACTCAACAATTGGCAAATCGTTGAATATGAAAACTCGACTCACAACATTTGTCAAGAGCGCTCAGCAGAATGAATTGTGTTGGCCTGCGGGGCTAGGAGGTAAGTTGAGTACAAGAACGAGTTGTTGCACAAAGAAGCTACATTGATTTTTACTCAGCACATGAGTGTAATAATTGGTCCAGTACGTTTGGCTGTTTCGCATCCATTGCCGTTTACAACAGATATCTCTGGCGAACGTTCTGAGTCAAAGAAAACAGCGCTCAAAATGCTAATGTTTACTAAGCTTTAAAAATCGTACGTCGAGAGTATTGCCCAGAAACCTGTTGTGAGAGGCGTAAAACTTGTGTGCTTGACTGATCTTGAGAGAGTGCAGGCGCATTTTTGCTTTCGTTGTTTTTCGCATTCACTGCTGTGGTACGCAGTGACGCGTTATGTTTTTGCGCATTATTTGCTTAGTCATTGATTCCCTCGACTTGATTGTATGACATACGACTCAGTATGCCGCTGTTCGAAATATGGAAATACCCTAACCATTATATAAAAAATAAAAATTAAAAACTGAGCGCGTCAGATACATTTTCTAGTTTTTCAAGTCACTCATATGCAAATCTCGCGCTCTTTCGCTCGTAGAAACATGACTAGTGTTCGCTGCTGCATATCATAGTTTATTTGCACGTTTGATGTTTGGGTTTTCCAGCTCGAATATATTACACGCAAATAGCTACAAAACATTCCCAAATGTCGTCACAAGCCATTTTAATTGGCACACGTGCACAAATGCCTTGTGAATCTTAATTGACTACAATTTACACTAGCCAGCGCGGCCGGAGTGGGCGTTGCTTTACTTGTTGCCGCGGCGGCCACTGATAGATGCGCTTAATTAAAAAGCAATGCGCTGTTGGGTGGGGCGAGGCAAGTTGTGCTGCCAGCATTTCAACATCTGGTTCATCTTGAACGCGTACACGCTGCAATGCATGCGAAGATGACGCTTACATGCTTCCTTTTTGCTATGTTTTTATTGTTATTGGTTTTGTTGTCATGATGTTCTGTTTGGCGTGTTAATTATATATGGTTTGCTGAAGCAGTTCCAAGCACGGTAGTGTACAAGGCTTTCAACATCAACTTCTACTTCAACTTGGGCGTTGCTGACGCTCGTTAATCAGCGCAGTTCAACTCAGTTCAGCTAAACTCGGCTCCGAATCGCTCATCGCTCATCGCAACTCAACTCAATTTAGTTCAGTTCGGTTCGGTACGGTTCTCAGCGCCAGCAAACGCTACAGTAGCGCTGACCTGAGGCGGTTTGTGGACTGTGCTTTCTTTCGCCCGGTGTGATTTTTATTTTTAATCGAAAAACTGTTTTCAACAGATTGAAGTGCGCAGATAACGTTGTTCTAAGAATTGAAAAATGGTTCTTTTCTTTAATGAATTTGTGGTATTTTGCAATTCGTTTTTGTCTGTTAGCTCTTGGTTAAACCGACTTAAATAATTCAAGATTAATTAGCTCCGTTTTTTGGGGACTTTTTTCTTTTCAATCAATACAAAAAAAAATTTGTTAATTCAAAAGTATGTCAGCAGCTTAATACTAATGAGGAATTCAATACTCTACGATATTTGAGTTACCATATACGTTATTATGACTTGAAAGTACTATAAGACTTTATTATAAGTAGTAACTTATTTTTCTGTTTCTTTCAAATGATTATTATGGAGGGGACATTTTCATAGTTGACAGTCACTAAATTTTAATTTTCTGTAATCATTAAATTGATCCTTAAAATTTCAGCCACATGACTTTCCACTACATTATTTCATGCAAACAATGTATCTAACACACTATGCGATTGATACCACTATACATTGCAATATTAATATTCATCGAAACATAATTAGTTTTATCACTACTATCATAAAAAGAAACGTGCTCCCACTGAGTCGTTATGAATGAAGAAGAGTATCAAAAACAGATAATTATTTATTTCTATTCTATTTTTAAAAACTTTTACGTCAAGCCAAGCAAACCTCATTTCAGGTTATCTAATGTTAATGCTGACCTAACGATTTTTTTGACCGACTGTTTTGGAAACGGGTTCCTTGCGTCAGCAGAGGCATGTTTATTGCACATAGTCAATGTTTCGTGCTGTTGTATACAGAATTTTATTTATGTTAGAAGTGTCAAGTTTAACGAGCTTGTTGAAAAATACTTTTCAAGTGCATGCACGTTGCATGCATGCATGCTTTGATGCATGTTGCAGCAGCATATATCAATTGAAGATTGTCACTAATATTGGTATTATTACTTCTTTGCGTTGAGCTTAACGGAAATGCCTTAAAGGAATGTCGGCTGTAGGAACTGTCCGGCTTTTTTTTTGTTTGCGTTTGCTGACTAATTTATCAATTATTTAATTTACTTCAATACAATGCAATACAACAATGAGTTTTTCCGCTCATTAACAGTCGCTTGAACAAACAGAGCTGTTGCGGATGATGAGGCGTGAATTTTTCATAAAACTAAATTATTAAATGACAATGCAAAATAAATAAAATTCTCATTTGCATCAAGCAAACAAATCACATATTTTTCATAGTAAATATGAATGACTCTAGACGGAAGCGGCGAATTTGGCAAATTGAATGGCAAATAATATAAGACGTACGAGAAGTAGAAATATTGGAAATGCTAGATTGCTTAATGTTTTGTCTGGCTCTGAGTTGCATAGAGTTGCATTTAAAGGCAATTGCACGTAAATGAAAATTTTTTGATAGACGAAGACTTAATTGAAATTAGAAAATTCATTTTTAAAACGAAAACAAAACACATTGCTTGAAGTAACTTATAAGAAAAGTTCAGCATAGCATGTAGCTGCCATAGCAGGGATCGATCAAAAATGAGGATTTTATTGGAAGAAATAATTATTTTTAAAAACAAAAGTCGAATTTTGGAATTTCATGTTTTTATTAATGTTTTACTATATGGCTAAGTTTTGTAAGAACCGAAAATTAAGGCGTGGCACCGTGGCACAAAAACTTACATCCGAAAACCAATAAAATGGGGTTTTCAATAAGAATAATTGAGAAAATTCTTGCGAAAGCGTATAAGACAACATTTATAGATCGTTTTCGATATTACTTACGACTTTGTCGCGCTCTCTAGTCAAATGATTGATTTTCGTCAGCAACTGCTCTAAAAAGTATGTCATTTCGGTGAACTAATTAAACTGCAGTAAATTGACAAGACAAACAATTTACAAATTAAGCCAATTATCGAACTCAGTGCGATTACTGGAGCTCATGCCGTAGCATATGCGCTTACCATATGCTTTCTGTGTGCCAGCGCTACAGAAGGGTTCCAAGTCCCACGTCCCACGTCGCTCGTTGTGCTTCTGCTGTTTCAGATCGAGACTATGACCTCCAGCACGTCGCACGTATCGAGACTTGCATGCATGACAAAAGAACTGCCGCTGCGATAATTTCCTGGCGTCATGTGTCTGCGCAGGGCTTTGAATACGCCGCCGAGAATAACGAAAATGCCACAAGTGACAGTAACAACAACTACAACAACAACAAGAACAACAACGACTGCGACAGTGATGTCGAAGTTATGGTTTTATCAGTAAATGAGTGCATTTCAAATTGGAGCACGCACAAAGTCAATTTCCGCTTGAGTAAATATTTGCCTCAAACAAAGTATGTTGAGTATTTTTAGAGTGTTCTGAAAAAACTATAAAGTAATTAAAGTATAAAAAATAATGCAAGTATCATGTCAAACTCACAAGTGTTCGCCTTAATTCAATTAATTGCATTATTCATTGATGACGTCAAGTCAGCTCAAACGATTGTTTTGCATGCGCATAAAGACGGCAATAAATCAATATTCATTCACAATAGTTGCAAACAAACATGCAAAGTATCTGCAGTTCATTTGCATACGAATTATATCGTTTTCTGCTCTCTTTGCGCAATATTATATGTCAATGAGTTGCTCCAATTTAAGTTGTCTCTACTGCTATACTAGGAAGGGCATAAAATAAGTTCTTACACTGGCCAACTTGAATGATGTTTTTGAGTCAAGCAGTTACCTGTTTCCATTTTTCAACGCATACACGCTGTGTTCTGTGCAACAGCAGCTGTGACGGCGGTGGCAACGGCAACAATGAAGCAACAGCAGCAGCATCTTCAACGTACAAAGGCAAAGGCTCGTGCTGCATGACAGAAGCGTGTGCGCCTTTGTGCTCAGCATGCTCTGCAAATAACCATTTTCTTCACTATCACAATGCCAAAATTAACGAGCTTGTTGAAGGTGCACTTCAAGTGCATGCAACATTCATGCATGTTGCGACATCGTCTGTCAATTGCAAGAAGAAAGTTTTTCTTTGTATTTCGATATTACTATGTTTTTTCCTGTGTTGCATTTAACGGCGAAGCTCGATTTGGCTTTCTTTAGTTGGTTTTTTTTTCTCAACAATATTGGCAACGTCAGCAAAAAACAGTAATTGCACATTACACAAATGATTGTGCTCAACAATATTTGCTTAATAATAAGTAATGATTTTTGTTTAATTTTCATGCAATTAATTATTAGATTTTCCCGCTCGCCAACACTTCTCATTGCGCTTGAAGTGGTGAGATATTACCGTTTGATTTTGCTTGATTTTTGTGCCTAAGTTGAGCAAATCGCGTGCGCCGAAATTTGTTAACGTTACATTTTTTGTAATAGCACATGACTTTATAGCTCTGAAAGCGGTATAATCTCGAAAAATGATGTCAAGTTTCGGCAAAAAGAGGAGAATAATCGCAACTAAATTTGCTATTCGTGATGCAATCATTTTGTGAAATTTATTTGTGATTTTTTCTTGTGTTTTCTGTGCTGTTGACTTTGTTTGGGCAACTTTGTCTGCAGCACGTTGCCACACGTTGCCACACGCTGCAACGTACTCGTACGCCAGGCGCCGTAATAGGTTAAACGACAGCCGCGAGCAGCAAACAACGAACAACACAAGTTCAAACGCAAACATGCACACACACACACACATACACACACATGCAAGATCAGCAGAAGTCGTCTGAGGTCACTAGAAATCTGCCTTTCTTTGGCGCATCAACTGCAAATGTTTTTTGCCATTTTCCTTTCGCTTGCTTCTTGCCATTGTTCTGCGCACTTTTTGGGGTTGGGTACACTAGCAGCCAACAACAACAACCATGTTTAAACTGCCGCCTTAAGCAAACTTGGCCTATTGTATTTGGACTTTTGTTATTTGTTCTTTGTGTGTTGCAGTCTTCAGCGCACGTACAAATGATATGCACAAGTATGTGTATCTTGCTGTCTGTCCGTCCGTCCGTTTGTGCGCGCATTTTATTGATCTAAATTTTAGGTTGTAAATTCGTTCTAAACAGCATTTCTTTATCGCTCTGCTTAAACGGTTTTTCCCAAGTTTTGCTTTTTTATTTGTTTTAGAACAATTTTTTTTTATTTCATTTTTTTTTTTAAGTTTGCTTATTTGTTGCCTGCAGTTGACCAGATACATTGCAATATTCGCCGCCATGAAAATTTTTATTTTTATATACGCAAATGACTTTAATAGTCAAGCAATCATTGATGGCTTTAATAAAAAGCACATAAATCGCACCATTGCGCAGTTTGTTTGCTTTTAAGGTTTGTTTAAGTTCAGCAAATTACTGTAATCTCAAACGCTGCCAAATCTGTGCCAGAGCTGGCGAAGTTCATGGATTGATTTATACAATGTGTGGGCTGCAATGCGTGCCAAGTGTGATTTATGTTATTTTAATAACGATTATTTGTACTTCTCGCTGCGTTTTGTTTTCTTTTATTTGATTATTAAACATTATTTTATTGTCGCTTGCTTACATTAATAGAGTAGATACATATGCGGCGGTAGATACATGTGTCTGTATATTTACATCTTGCACAATTGTCGGTTATAAAAAAGCCAATTGCTCGGCATGTTTTCACACGTTTGCCCACGCAGATATGCTCTCGCACCTTTTTGTATATTCCCAGCGTAGAACACGCAACTTTGCTGTACTTCTTGTACGAAACTAACAGTTCAACAACTCGTTCGCATCAGACAAGCATAATGGAGCGTATTAAACTGAATCGTGTTGTAATAATTTCTCCTTTCCAATCAGCAAACAAAAAAGAGCACATGCTGCGTGTTGCGTTCTCGAGCGGCGAATATTTTTTGTACGTGAACATGCTCCAATGTTTGAACTTGTTTCTCACTTACTTCATGTGCCGCCGCGCTTCTTGGCTAAACTGTTTTACTCCAATAAATATACAAATAATAAACAAAAAAAAAACCACAACAACTTTGATACACGAAACCCTTTATTAATGTTAGTCTCGGCACGGCAACAGAATTTATTCACTGTAATTTACTTGCACACAAAATCAGAGCAAAACAAGTATATAAAGAAAAAAAGAATTAAAAAAAAAAGTTCATATAATAATGATGAATTGCGGTATTACAATAATTTCCAGACCAAATAAAAAATTGTGTACACAAACAAACACAATTACAGAAACACACACACACACTAACACTAACAGAAAGACATGCACTCTAAGACAAGGTGAAAAGCACTTAAATCTGGAGCACATGGCCCACAAGTAGAGCTTGTGAGCCTTTCGCCATCACTCATGCCCGAACTATCGTCAGTTAAAGTGAATCTTGTATGTATGTGTGTGTGTGTGTGTATGTGCCTGAGTGTACTTGAAGTTAATCCAAGTCAGTTTGACTTTAATCAAACATTCCGTGCCTATCGCGAGGCAATGATGAAGGCCAGAGCAGCGACATTGTTGCAGCAACAAAATGCACCGTCAACATGAAACGTTGTTGCTGTTCTTATTACACCCTTTACTCTATGCTGCAAGGGTATATTAGTTCTCTGCACAACTAAGATGTATGAAATTCCCTTAACAGGCATGCCAGAGCCTACAAAGTATAAATACTCTTGAGCAGTATTGAAAGATTAGTCGATTTTGCCAGAAATTATAAGAAATTCCATCGGATCTTGATTCTCCCAAGCATAAAGAAGTTCAAGTTTATCAAGTCGTTCTTCTATGCCTCTAACTAAAGTGTACGTTTATACAATTGGTCTAGAAGTATTAAATTTTATATACATGATGTTGAAATAAAACAAAATCAATTTATATCGAAAGTGGGCGTAAAAATGCCCTAAATCAGTTATTCATAATCGAAAACAGAGGATATTTTAGAGTCGACCAAACACGACTGCATTTTTTTGCTATTTTTCGCTTTGTTGTTGCAATTGCGGTTCTTCACAGTGTCGCTCTTCATAGTGGCTGATGATGATTTATTCAAATTGCATGTTGTCCAAGCCAAAATACTGGAAGAGAACAACTTGTAAGTTAAACAAGAATAAAATTATGCAAAAGAAAATCAAATCAAAATGAGCGACTTCCTCGAGCAAGCCGCAAAGTCATAACGATTTTTCTGGCTCACTGAGCAAACATGCCGATCGAATAACGCTGAGCATGCGTGAAGCCTTTTTTATTTTTAGTAATTCGACTTTGAAATATTTGTCGCCGGCATTTGTTTAATCGAAGTCTGTTGGCAGCAACGCGGCGTATACTTAATTTCGTGCAACAATAAGTAATTGTTTTCATGCAAGTTTGAGGTTAGTGGCAATGCGAACATCTTTGTTCATCATGTGAGTTTGTGCGCCCATTTTTCATAATTATTATGGCAAATGATGTGAGTTCATCACGCTGATCGAGAAAAGTGAATAAAGAACGCAAAACTAAAGAAATTTATTTATCAAAACGACTCATTCAATTCAATCTCATATAAAATAAGTTGAACTTTGAACTTTAGCACGATCAGTCTCAGCTCAAAATTTGAGATTTCGCATTTTGCAATTAAGCTGAATTGGCAAAGTTAACAACGACGCCTTTGAATTGAAGTTGCTCTGCGGGTTTTTCATTGCGCTTATTCTTGTTTTTGTGCAAGAATTAAATGAAGTGAACCCAAACATCAAAAAATAGCATTTGACATTTAGACAAACAACAACGACAGCGGCGGCAAAGACAACGGCAGCAGCCAGCCACCATAAGATAAAAGCCAATTTAAAGCTGCAGGGACTTAGGCATAACTGTATTGATGTTTGCAACAACAACAACAACAACAACACGGCCAGCGAACAATAACACAACTGGGAGGGAGTTTAAGCTGCGCTTGAAAACTCAAACGCCGCACCTTTTGCAGCTGTCATGTTATTGCTTATCTGCGCTCTTTTACTGTTGAAAGTATCTACGTTCTTTGAACTGCGCTAAACGCCTGCGGCTGCACACAGTCGCCTGCTTTGCTACCAATAATAACAAAAATAGCTACAGCAACAACAAGAGCAACGGGAGTAGTAAACCGGCCTGAAATGGTGTGCAAACTCGTCGCTTTTCAATAGCCAAGTTAAAGTCATTCAAGCTCATGGCACGGCTCACTGAGCCAACGCAAGCGAAGCGCATACGCCAGCCAATGAAAGATGACAGCTCTTGCTCGACTGACGACTGACTATTTGTATAATTGGCATCTCTAATTTTTCGCGAAATAAGCCGCAGCCAGGATCAACTGCCGGCTACTAGTTGAATGTATCTGCGTGCATTGAATTATTATGCTTGGCAATTTCATGACCAGCGGCGGGTGAAAGCAACATGAAGACTGTATGAAAGCAAAGAGCGAAGCCAAAGAGAATGTGACCGACCGGGCGACCGAACAACATGAGTAATCAAGCTAAACACGTTGCATAAATACTGAAGGCAGTTTAGTGAGTACATATATAAGGCAAACTGGTTTGATGTACAGTGGAAATCCTAAAAATTATGCGCTGTCTAGGCAAATGAAATGCAAAAGGAAGCATGCCAACGAGCGGCTCTACTAAGCACTCTACTCGGCTCGAGCGAAATCACTGTAAATGTCCAGCGAGACACCTCGCTACATGCTCGTTACACGCAACAAACGACGTACGCTTGTGCGCCCAGTGTTGCCATAACGCTTGTCATAAATTCTCTAAATTACCCAAGCGATCAGGCAAGACAGTCGGGCCGTCAGTCAGGCAGTCAAGCAACCGCTTTTGGCTGCAGCAATAATTCGTTCATTCGTTCATTCACTCAATAGTATCTCGAACGTCAGCAGTTAGACGCGGCTTGGCTCGGCTTGCCATTTGACTATCTCGAGGAAGTACGCAAAGCGCTCCAGCGATCCTGATGACTGAGCCGTGGCCACATTTGACTCGACTGATTGCAAATTGTGTGACAGCGCATTGCGGCACGCTAAATTGAATTTATGTGCATGTGGCTGTGGCTGTGGCTGAGGCTGAGGCTGAGGCAATCGCTGTGTCATAGTGTCGCCCCAAGTGATTTGCGCCACATGATGATCAATTTTTCGTTTCGTCTCGTTTCGTTTCGTTTGTTTTTACAATTTTACAAGGCCTGCCATAAACGCCAATTGGAGCGCGAATGACATTCTTATTGAAATTCGAAGACTGCGTCAGCACCAACAAATGCTATTCAATTGAACATGCGCGCATTCGCTCACTGCTCCGACAATCAACTTTCAACTCTGTTCAATTCTGAGCAATAATGCATTCAATAATGAAGCTACAATCAAAGTACGATTGGATTCAATGTCCGAGTGTGTGTGTGTGTGTGTGTGAGTCCATTGCGTGCACGAATGTGAAAGTGTTTGCCGGTATGACTTCTTAAACTCAACACAATTGTTCTCTGCGCAGCACGCATTGGCTCCGTCAATTAGACGATTGTCTGGCCAACAGCGGCAAACGCATTTCTTCAATTAAATGCAATTAAGTGTGTTTAATCAAGAATTTCTCGAGTCGTAATAAAAAAATAATACAATGGAATGTTCCTTCTTCGCTTGGTAGACGCATGAATATTACCGATTGTACAAAAAGATTTTTAAATTTCGAATTTTTCGCTTTTGCAAAAGAAACTTAAACTTCAGACAACTATTTAGCGATATTTATTATTAAGAGGTGAGGAACATGTAATTACGAAATTTAATTTTTTTTATTTCATGGTATTTAATAATTATCTTAAATTAAAAATTGGTACTTAAAGCAGCTAACTAAATGAAGTGAAATGAAACCGAAATGAAAAAACTGAGAAGTTGCAATTATAAATGACAATTTATTTTAAATATTTTAATGGCATCATTAATTTTTAATTTTTTTTATTGAGATAGAACATCACTTAAGATGATTCATAAATCGCTGAATTTATAAAAAAAAAAAAAAAAAAAAATTCTTCCTCAGCCTAAGAAGTGTTGAACTTTCGTCATTGGAACTCTGCTAAACTGTCAAATTAAATATTATTTTCGTAAATAAGCCAATTAATATTACTCGTTAAAATAATGCCAAAGGCGCAAAGCCATTTTAATATATTTTTATTCACGAGCATGAAAATGGAAATCATCGAGAAGCTTGTCAAGATCTTCAGTGAGATAACTTCAAATTTTTTGTAAGCAAAACTTCTTTGCCCAAAATGTATTCAATATCATGTTGTTGTTTTTTTTTTCTCAAAGTCGTTGAGTACATGAATAATTGAAAGACACATTAAACAATATCTTGTTTCCAGGCCTACACTACAACATTTTCGAGGCCTCAATGTGTGTTTTTTGTAACATTTAAAAAAAAATGTATTATTTTTTTCATGAATTACGCACATTTGCGTAACTGATTGAAGTGCGCGATAAAAATCCAAAAAAAAAGACTGTCAAGTACCACGACGGCATAAACAAAATTATGAATGTTCAAAGTTAGACTTGTCGGCCAAGTAGAAACTGTTACTCAAATTCACGTTATGCTTGAACAAAATACGATATAAGACTTGAATCACACGAAAACACACCAAAGTAGAAGCAACGAAAAGTATCTGTATCTATAATGTAAGGCATGGCAAGGCAAGTGCGCTGTGCTGTGCTGTGCTTTTGCCGCCATTGTCTGAGCCAAGGAAATTGTAGCAAACGCGCATGTTCAACCGGTTCGGCGTTTTTACACATTTTGTGTTTCATATTGATTAGTTTTTCTTTCTTTTTTGCTTTTTTGTATCGTTGCTTTATTTTTTCATTAAAAACTTAACTGTGTTTTGATTAATTCCCTATTATTGAGCGCCACATGCGTCTATAAATTCTATTTAATTTTTTTCTTTCATTCAGTTTTGTGTTTTTATTTCGAATGCGTTATGAGTCTTGAGTTGTTAGATTCATGCTATTGGCGTGCTAAACTGCCAATAATTCATGTGTTAAATGTTGTAGAACCCGTGGGGAAGTTGCTGTGACTCGTTGGCGTGATGTATTTAGCCATAGGTGGGTTTGTCAAGTTGATGGCTTCTAATCATGGGTTCGCAGACTGCGCGATAATTCGAGTAATTTATGGTTGTGCGACTTACACGGAAAAGTGAACATTGATCAGTTGGTGGTGTTGCAGTAATGCTGATGCTCGAAGGCTTTCTTTTGAGTTAACAATGCGTTTAATCAAACTATTAATAATACAACTAAGCTCAACGCTTGCTCAAGAGAGCTGTCAACGCTACACTCGTCGTACTGAAAAGAACTTCGAGCTTCTTTCGGGTGCCAAGTTTAACGGCGAACAACAAAGAACTTTACACAATTTGCGGCTGACACATGCAATAAACATGGTGCACACGGTTAGTTGCACAAAATGAGAATTACACACCGCAAAACGACAAACAACAAACGACAAGCAACAAAAAACACGATGACGACAAAAGAAAAACACAAAAATACCACATGGCATTATTTCATAGAACTTGACTCAGTAAAGATACAACAAAGCAAGAACTGAAAATTGTACATGATGATAGAGGCGACAGTGAAGGTGCGCCATTGACATCTCAAGTATGTCTCCGAACATCGTGACTAATTACACGCGCAGCAGCAACAACAACAACAACAACATAAGCAAAAACCCGCTGGAACAAGCTCAGAAGGTCGCTCAGCCACTCAGCCGCTCTGCCACTCAGCCGCTGAGGCGGTCGTCGTTCAGTCGTCACTCGGTCGGGTTTAGTGTAATTGCAAAAGTACAAAAACAAAACGCGGATTACAGTCGGTGAACAAACCAAATGAAAGAAACAAGGAAACCAGAAAAGGCGGCTATAGGAAAATGCCGACCGACGGACGGACGGCCAGAGGGGCTGCCAATAACAAACAACGAAATTGGCAACACCAAAGTCAAAAGCAGTAATTGGCCAAAGACGCTCGAGTGAAGCAAATCTAACGGACGAGAGATCGTATTTTGTACAAGTTAACAATTCAATAAAAATCAGTAAATCGGAGAACGACAGCCAAATGCACGGACAGGCCGACAGACATGCAGACAGGCAGACAGGCAGACACACTGATAGATTGTCAGACAGATAAGGCAAGAGAAAGGCCCGACTTGGCAGTCGGCAAACTTTTTCGCTCAAACATGCCACTTACTCGTCTCGGGTCGTAAACAACACTAGCGCAAGTGTATGTTGTAATTATGCCGTTATATTTATGTAATTGTCACCGCCTGCTGGTTTTTAATAAACAAGCTCAATTGCAGCCATGCCTTGCTTGATTCACTGACTAAGTCGGCTACTGTCTCTCTCTCTCTTTCGCTCTATCTCTATCTCTTTCACTGTCTGATATAACTGTTACTTGGAGATCTGTCAAATGTGCTTGGAAATTTAAACCAATTAGTGCATCTTCTATGCTCTACTCAACTTATGCAAGGTGAAAGTTCAGACCTTATCTATAAAAGAAAAGCCAGAATGGATAAGACGGATAAATCAATAATCATAAAGTTTCTTAGACAAATTCGATATTTTTCTAACCAAAATAAGTGTTATTTTTTATGTGTTATACATTATATGGAGCGTCTCTGAAACGTTTGAGTCTAAATAACAACAATCAACATTTTATCAAACCATCCTCATTCTTTGTGATTTTGTATTTTGAGAACTAAATGAATAATTATCCATTCAAAGGAAAATGATGTGTTGAGCATTTTTCTGATTCATAATTTCATTGTCAGCAACTATGAGATAATAAGTCTACCCTTAAGTGTTCTATTTAACAATCACAAGTTTACTATGTGTCCCGCAAAAAAGATCGTTTTGATATCTCTTACGTAAAACACAAATGGATGATCGGCCGTAAAGTTCGCCACGGGTGTCTGATCAACAACTGAAAAGTATTTACAATAAATTAAAGCTTAGAGAACACTCGGCAAATGGCTTGTCTACCCACCAGCTCCACTCGGCGGCGTGCCACCTGCCTCATCGATCTCAAAGGCGACTTTATGCACAACTTCCGTTAAATCGGTTCCATTGTTTTTTGTCAGGCCGAAAATTTTAGGATTTTCGAATAGAGAACGTATGCCAATAAAGCGCAAACTGGCACGCAACTTCACATCGCTGACGAGCTTAAAGCGCGGCAATGTCAGCTGAATCAACTTTGGCTTCGAGATGAGCGCGATCTTCTGTACATTGACACGTTTCAGCTTGCACTCGAGTCGTTGCAGACCATTGGCATCGTTCGGTAGTATCAGCAACATCGTAATTGAGTTTTCAAGCAGTGGCAAGACGACAATTTTCGCATCCAGCACACGGCTCTCGGCAAAGGGGAAAACATTGACCTGTTGCATCATCTCCACTTGCACCGTGCTTGTGGCATTTATCGTGAAATCATGCTTCAACGTTGCGTTCACTGGAAACGGTTTCTCCCACAAAGCTTTGAACGTCGCCACGCACACCAGCACACCCCGTTGTTGTTGTTCCGGCCGTGGCAGCGCCACTGTGCTGTTGATTGCATTACCGCTGACGTTCGACACCCAATCGGCGATTTTCGCGTTCGTGGCTTCAATTGAACCAAAAAATGTTGTTACAGCATCGGTGGCCAGAAATTTGCTGGCCAGACTAATGCCCGTGGGCAATATTGTCGTATCGTTATTCAAATAAAGTCGACTCTTGGTTCTGAATGATATGCCACCGGAAAGCCGCTTTTGCAGCGCTTGAATGCCAACGAACAGTTTCCGTTTGGGCAAATCCTTGAGACTCAGGCCCGTCAAGAGCTCCCGCTTGGTTGCGCCTTCGGTGTGTACCAGAAACATGACCAGCGATGCGCGCACCGAGAGCGGACAAATGACGACGCTCTGTTGCTTATGCCTGTGTGCGACCGACAAGAATAGACTGGTGGCAAAGTTACGCCTGAGCGAGTTGCCGTGCGCTAATATAGCTAGCGAGATGAGGATCAGCTTCGGAACTTTTGAATAATTTAACAGTTATTTATAGAAAATATAAGTTAAACTTGTACCTCTCATTGATGCCGAAACTGTGCAGTAAAACGTTGCGAATATAATAACTAAATATTTGTACTACAAAATAATAAATAAAATGCATGAAATTATTGATTAAATAAGTTTTTGCCAGTGAAAATTAATTAGACTCACGTTGAAAACGGTTTGCTGCAATGGAGCCTCAAATGCTGAGTTTCTAGTTGCTTTAACTGCCAATGTATCGGTCAATCTATGCAGATTCAGCATTTGAGCGCATAAACACTTCGAGGAATACGTACATAAACGTATATATGTATATATAAATATAAGAACACAATAAAATATTAAGCAAGCAAAAATTGCAACGTCATAAAAAATCCATCTGGCATCTGCATGCTTTCCGGCTATCCGTTCAGCCGTCCAGCCGGCCGCGGATCACAGGCTGGACGATTTATTTATTTTTAGCTACCGCAAGCACGCCAAGTGCGCTGCAAAGACTTTGCTCTACGACAGATTCCAGCTTACTCGCCCCAGACCAGAACAGCCCAGTGCAGTTCGTTCAGTTGCACGAGCAGAGAACATTTGCCAGTGGGCAGGAGTAGTGCGGAAATGTACGTGCATAAACAAAAAACCATTGAAATCATCAGTCTTTTGTTTTTGTTACTTTTGTTGCTTTCGTTTCTTTTGTATCTTACGAGACATTCGCCCACCGATGAGGCTTCAGTTGAGTTGCTGCTCGCCATCTGCTTTCGTTGCTTAACGCTCGCTTGCTTGCCCGCTACTTGGCTGGCCACGGCATGGAAATGGCGCAAAGTAGTGCATCAATAAACAATAACAATAACAATGATGCCATAGTTGTTGTCGAAGTTGAAGGCAGAGTCGAACTCGCTGTCGATTGAGTGGCAACAGGAAAACCACATGTGCACGGATGTTCTATCTAAGTGCGATCGGTGCTTGGTCGAAGGGGCAGAGCGGTAAGCGCGGCCGGTATGCAACAGCAGCAGCTGAAGTCAAATCTCTATTGAACATGTGCCACTTGCACTGCAATGAAAAAAACAATATAAAAAAAGAACATAAGAAAACAGCAGCAACGGAAATATTAGAGGAGTTTGTAGAGAAATGTGTTTATTACCATGCAATCGCCTGAGGGCAGGCATAAAGCGAAAGAAGTTTACAGTTGCATTTCGCTAAGCCAAAAACAAGAACAAAACACTCATACCATTTTTTAATAAACTTAATACATTTTCAAATGAACTTGCACCCTCATTATGCGTTATGCATAACCTTTCTTCGCTCCAGTTATCATAGCAGTAATCCCTTTGCTGTGTTGCTGTGGAATACCTCAACATAAAATGCCGACGCACTGCGTTTGGGCGAAATTCAATTGTGTTAAATCAAATGAAGCGTAATTCTTACTCAATTTAGACGGCAAATATCTTTTGGCGCTTTTGTGGACATCCCCAATGTAAATGCCGATGTGCTGGCTTAACTAACCCCCGAGAATAAGCATGTTTGTAGCTTAAATCAAACGCATAACTGAATTTTGATTAGAACGTAACGAACTGAAATAACTGCAACATGTTGACGCTAACGCCGTTCATGCAACACAATGTTGCGCGACATGTCAAATGGGGTTGTTGATGGCTCTTGGCGATTGTTGCAGAACCTTTCTCAAAAATCATATTTCCATTAATGACTTGCATATTTATGAGCAGTCTCACAGTGCCGTCTTTCCCCAAACTGACACCTCAGCCGTGCTGCTTTCCCGTCTGTCTGTCCGTATGGCTGCTTGCCACTGCCACTGCCACTGATCGGTTCCCCAAGGTATTCAAACTGGTGCTAATGTGTTTCATTTCGCGAATGTCGTGAGTTGACCAAGAGTTGAGTTGAGTGGCGTCGCATTGAGTTAAATGCCAAAACGTTGTGCAAATATACATTCTAATATTGAACAAATACCATAGGCATTAATATATTATTACAGCGCCTGTTTACAGTTACATTGTGGCGCATAATAGAAGGGGCGTTGTCGATGCAAAGATATTTTACTAATATTTACACAACGCCAACGGCAATCACTAAGCTATTTCAATTTTACAAAATATAAATATAAATACTTATATATTTACTTTTGCCTCATTGGATTTTGTCAGCGAGGGTAATAAAATCGCTGCCAGTAAATTTAAATGTATCTATGTGGCACTTCTTTGTTGTTGAGTTTTAAATAACGCTGGCATATAAATGAGCTACATAAAAGATACGGTCTTTCATAACATTTGCATTTGGAAATTGAACATGTTTTATTGCATTGATGGTCGTCTTTGATGTTGGCAGCATGTGTGTCAATGTTGATTTTGAAACCTGCCGGTATTGATGTATGTTATGCCACAGCACACACCTTTCCATTACTCACAACACAAACTCTTTGTTTTTGTTTTTGTTGTTGTTTTTTTTGGATTTAACAAGAAGCAAAGTCGTTAAATAAACACACGCATGGAAAACGAAATTTCATTGTGCGCGTAGAAGGAAGTTGCGGTTGACTCAAGCCAAACATTTCCCAGCCGTTTTACTTTCTGATGTATAGCCAGATACTTTTTTTATTTTACGTTCTTGTTTGCTAATATTTCAAACGTAATGAATATGCATAAGTGAACATGTACAACGGCACAGCATGCTAAAGTCGCGCTCGTCTTGACGGCAGTGTAACGACCTTCAGTTAGAACGACATAACGAAAGCAACAACAATTTGAGCTATAAAACCTTAAAGTCGCTTTTCAGATTCTAGTGAAACTATTAACCTTTGTAACTAAACAAAACTGTTGCCACTGATCATGTCGCAAGTGACACCAAACGGCAACATGTGTAGAACATAGAGACCGGCGAACTTAATAGTTTTAGTGACAAGAAGCGCAAATTGTCAAGCTTAAGTGTCAAGCTGCTTTGTACCGACAATTCACACAGCAAATTTGACTAATAAATTTTCACACTGAATGTCTGTCTGAGTGATGAGTAAATGTGCTAAGCTGTCTTATTAATTGCCGCTTTTGTAAATTATTTAAGCATTTTTTCGCAACATGTTGAAGCGCAGGCAATGAAGCAACGTCAAAGCGAAGACAACTTGAAAACGCCATCACAAAAATTAATGTGCGACAATGAAGCAAGTTAATGATAAAAAACTAAAAGACAAAAACATTACAAAAAGGAAACAAATGAAATGAAAAGAAAAGAAGTTATACGAGTTAATGAAAAACGAAATTACACTTAAATGTTGTTCCGTCCGAGAGATCGTCGAGGCAGACAACAAGAAAAACACTCAGTTGTTCATTAAAGTCTAAATTACAGTTGAGCAAATGCTCTCAATTTATGTTTGTTTAATAAAATGACTAAATCGTTGCTAATGGTGAGAAACATAAAAAAACGTTGTTCAAGTTCTTGTATTTTCTGTTACAGAGGTGAGGTGTCATGAAATTGTCACGCTTTGTTTCATTCGATTCGATGTAATTTGGAATGCGTTATTAACGTAAATACAATTTTTATTTGAAACTAACATTTTTATGCTTACTTTTAATTAACTTAAATTTCACTAAAATATAAAAAAGTTTCAGTGATCCGCAGAAAATAAGGACTGTTTCCAAATTTAGGGTCGATAGCTACAAAACTAGGGCAGTATATCGTACAACCACAGACAGGTGGATAAATGGACACTTCTTATTAGACTCGTCGAGCTGATCAATGATATATGTAACTACTTTATATGGTCGGTGATATCTCCTTCTGGCTGTAAAAAAATTAGACACTATTCAATCAAAAATATAGGGTTTTAAATTTAATTAAATGATCTTTATAATGTTAAAAGAAAAAGTTTGTCTTATCATATTTATCATTACCAGTCTTCTGGAGCAGGTAAAATAGCAAGTTTACTGATGTTTGTTGAAAGTTTAACGAGCTTAAGATGTAAAACAAAACCTTCTTTTCAAGATCATATATAAAGCCGAGCTTATAAGTGAATTGGATTGAAACACTCAAGTGCCGCTCGAAAACCTACCACATTACATAAAAACTAGCATCGTCAAGCGCACTTGAAATGCCACAAAACGTGTCAGACTTGCCTCTAACTAAACAACTTACAACGCCTACGGCGTAGAACATAATCATTGTATATGAGCTGAAGATGGTTCAACCCCAAAGCGAAATGCGTCGTTTTGTTGTACCCCAAAAAACTCAGATACATGACATGAAGTGGTAACAAAAATAAAATTAGGAAATCCTGAAAATACGACAAATCATGTTAAAACAGACCCAAGACAACAATAACAACAACAACACCAACAACAACTGCAACAAACAAACCCAATACGACTGCTGGCAGCCCTTCAACGAATTTCTAATTCGGTTGTTTGAAAACCGTGCGGTTTTGGTGCTTTTCTAGACTTTTGCTTTTGCGCATCCTGGAATATATTCACGAATTACGAAATGAAATTATCGAGGGTTGAAAAACGCTCACGGCAATATCAGAATCAGTTGCGGGGGCAGGACATGCAAAAGTTTATATAATTATTTTTATGCTATTTGTGTCGATTATGTCTTTTGGGTGACTCGTTAAAGAATGCGCCGTCGAATGTTTTTGTTTAGAGCGATGACATGAGGTGAGTTTAAAGCTTGGGGTTGTTTTGTTTTCCTTTTTTTTGGCTTGGTTTATTGGCGTGGGTGTTTGTATTAAAATAAATAAATGCAGAAATGTAATAAAATTTAGAGCATTTTACAATCAATTGACCATGCCCAATATGCAAATTGAACAATGCGTATGGAGGAGGGCTGCACTCGATTGTAGCAAAGTTGTATGCAACCAGGCTATAAAAGCGCAAACTCTTATTAACACCAAATGTTAACATTTTATTTCTTTTTTCGTGCAATTGGCATGGGTACGTAAAATGGCTAAAGACTGAGATTGTTAACCCTTTGTTTTCAAAGGATTTTAATTGAAAATTGCCAAATGAGAAATACGCAAAACAGCAGTTTGAGGCTGAGTGCGTCGACGGAAAGACTGTTTCGCTTGATGAGAACTTATTTAATGTTTTTGCATAGGCGCACGATTCAAACATGGTGTGAAGCAGTCTAGAGCAATCCTGTAACGGAAATTGTTTCAATGGCTCAGTCGAATACGCTTAAAAGTTGCCGGCAGTTGCAGGGATGATTTAACAAACAAGGCGGATAAAATGCAGCACGTGGCTATGGTGGGGCAAGGTGGCAGGCCAGAACAAACGAATGACTCGAGAGATTCAGAAAGCGAGAGAGTGAGAGAGAGAGAGTTGAGGCGAGAGTCACAATGTGAGTATTTGCACATCAAACACCGGAACCATGCGGCTTCATTTGACCGGCAAAACAAATTTCACTTTTGCTGCACACTTCCACACACACACAAACACACAACACACACACTCACATTCAGAAAGGAACAATAAACATGCGCTCGCAGCCCCATGGGCATCGTAAGTGTTGCATATTATTTTGAGCTAGCATACTTTCCGGCGCCACTGACATGATTTGGTGGTTGTTGTTTACACTTTGGATTTCCATGTGGTTAAAGTCCAAATTTCAGTTTGTTTACCACTTGAAGAACAATATTATTTAATATCTCTCTTTTTTTCATGTTATTAAAACATTTTCAAATTGGGACTTAGAGGCAAGTTGAATAGCATGTTTTTAGTTAAGATCTAATGGCTCTACCGCTAATCTCGTGCAGCCAACTTAGCCGACGTGCCAATTGAGTTGAAGTTGCAATTTGGGTTTTCATTAGCCCTTTCACCCACGATTTCAACACGCCGCATATTCATAAATACATGATGGCATAAAAATTTACGATCGGCTACTGCCACAGGCCGCGGCAAACACCCCCAGACAATGGTGAATGTCGACAACATCCACCGGCCGTTGTCATACATGGCGGGTGCCGTTGCTGCTTCAGCTATTGTTGCAATGTTAGAAGCGCAACAACAACTGGACGGGCACGTGTACCGTAAGAACGCTTAGGGTTGAATGCTAAACATTCAAATTGAGTGAGTGTATTAAAACTCACGCTCAAAATCAAACCTACACATATATAAGTAAAAAACAACTTCTGAGCTTACTGAAATATCAGCATGCGCTCAGGAGCTGACTTTCTGTCTGTGTATGTGTGTGTGTGTGTGTGTGTGTGTGTGTTTGTGTGTGTGTGTTCACACATAGCTATCTGTGTGTACAGATCGCCTGGCTTGTAGACAATTTTTATGAGTATAATGACACTCAAGCTTATAGCGCACAGTGGTGCAATGTTCAAGAAAAATCCCAGAAAATTATTAATACAAAAAAAGTATATTATAAATAAGCAATTACTTTAATCTACAAAAATAGACTATCTTATAATATTTCTGTTTGTGAACATGTGCTTTTTCCACTTCGTCACACTGTTCTTTGTTGTCTGTTGAAAGCATAGAGGAGCCCACACAACGAACATGCCACAAGCTTTTGCAACATAATTTCAACAATATGTGCCACAATGGAAAGAAACGAACAAAAATTATACGAAGAGGAAAATCAGACATAAAAACATTAAATTACAAACCCTTATTTAACACACTAAAAAAACTCACACACACACACACACACATACATTTACAGCTTCATAGACACATAAAATTGAAACAGAAATAACACGGCGGCTACAAAAACACAAACACAGACTTATACACACACACACACACACAATTACTTGAACCAAACACCGGTGGACGAAAGGGAAGGGATGGAGGAACGCTCTTGGGTGCGTTCGAACGTGGACAAAAGCGCAAGGGATGCAAAAACACATTCGTATGATTTTTACCCCTGTGCACTGTGCAACATAGTGGTGTGATTCCAACTCGACTGTTGTTGCCCCGACTGTATGTGCAGACATACCTTGGCCTTGTGTGGTTGTGTGTGTGCATGCTTCTTCTTCTATTTCAATATCGTCGTCTTTTTCTGCTATTTGCCGCTCCGCGCTCATTTACTCGCTCACCCGTCACGGCCCTTCTGCTGCTGCTGCTATTGCTGCTAGTGCTGCTTCTGTCGCTGTCAAGTTTCGTGCCAAAACAAACGCAATGAGAATTTTCTCCGTTTAGAAACGATTCGTGTTTGCAACGTGTGCGGTTCGCAACTGAAAATCGCGTTCTTTTTTCTTCTATCAAAATAATTTAACAAAATCTATTGCAAAATTACTTATAATATGATTTTCATTAAACTTAATTAAGTGAAGTGTTCAATGGTGTCAAAGAGTGTCAAAAGAAATTGTGAAAATCATATGAAATGCATATGAAAACCAGCGCCAAAAGGGCGCCTTGAGCAGCTTTCCTTTGTTATTATTATTGCTGCTTCTTCTTCTTCTTCTTCATCTGATTCAACGAAGATATTCTCCTTGAGTTTTGTCTCTTGCGTGCGTGCGCAGTGCAAATGTGTGCGTGTGTTTGTGCTAATATGCATTGACGTTAGTCAGCGTCTGTATTTGTGTTGGTGTTTGTGTTTGCTTTTGTGTGAAGCTCATGCATGTATGTGTGTGTGCCTTTGTTTACGCTCATCTAACTGTCACAACTGGAAGCTGTGAATGAACGCCTGCAAACAACAACAACAACAACACTTCAGATGGCCAATTCTGATGATTCAAATTTGAACTTGCCCGACAATAATGTGCACAACAACAATCTCAACAACAATGATGACTCAGATGAGGAAGTCATCGAGGGCATGGAACTGCTCGAGGGCAACTATCAGGTCCTACGGCAGTGGGTGCCGCCCGCGCCGAACTACTGGGATGCGCCGCCAAAGGCGATTATCAAGTCAGCAGAAGTGAGGTGAGCGACTAGTGTGTCTAATGTTTAGTATAGAGAGTACATTAGTCTGAACGCTTCGGCACTTATTGAGCGGCATTAAACTGCACGGAGTATATTCGAATATATTTTGACGTGTTTGTCTTATTGATATGTGTCGAAAATCTATTGAAACAAAAACTTTTCATTGCATTTGGAAAAACTGATTTAAGAAATGCTTTCCTTTACTTATTCAATGTCATTTCTTTGATTTTATTTTCAAATTTCTACAATTGAAAGAACTTCACCAAAGCACGAGCTGATTGCACATGCGACATTCGTTTCACACCACTGACTTCAGACTGGCTGTCAACTGCACTCGAGCGCTCAAAAACAATTCAATTTGAAATAAAAATGTTCATTTTTGCACCTGATCTCACTGAGCAAAGTGTTTCCTTCACTCTTCTGTCTACAAAAACAGAAAAACCATTTTAGATATTATTTTTGTTTTTTTTTTTTATTTTCGCTATTCGAGTGTCAACAACTGTCAGAGACAAAACAATTTTGTTTATGATTTTCGTGTTATGCGTTTTCTTTCAGCAACGTCGTTTTGAAGTGTTTTGCATAAAATCACGACTCTTGCATACTTATTTCTTGCACAAAAGCAATTTTCAAGTGCGATATTTGAATGCGTTTCGTGAGCTTTGCACTTTTATGGAGCAATTGTTTTCTTTATTTATATTTTTTTCTATTGCTTCAAAAGCATTAAAAATATATACGTCATGCAATTTGTTTGCAACAAGTTGTGCAGCAGCGACATGACAGTGCAACAAGATTTCGCAATTAATGCGAAAAGCAAACTTGATTTTACTTCTTTGGCCGTCATTTAAATTCACTTAATTAAGTGCTTTGATTTGACAGCAAATACCAATTGGGAGCACAAATTGCGTGCCAATTACGTATGAAGCGTAGAGAAGCAAAAAGGTTGCAAAAAAAAACTCACACTAAGAATGCAGTCGCATTAAAGCGCACGTCAAAGCGCGCCGACCGCATCCACAGGCAGGTTAAGTCTAACGGTCGTGCAGTAATGCGTGCTGCGAATGCGCAGTTATGACCACACGCGCAGCACTGCGAAGGCGAAGTGTGAGTTGGCGACGGCGACGGTGGTGGCGCATGTGTTGTGCATGAAGCAAAATGAGTCCGAGACATTTTTGTTTTTATTTTTTTATAAAAGGTTGTGAAAAATCATGTGCAATGAGTTCGCTTATAAAAATTAAAACGGTTCATCAAAGATAAGACTAAATATGTGCTTGAATTGGTATTAAAATGAAAAACAAATTGTGCATAACTCGCTGCTTGAAAGCGCACTTTACGTTTATTCACATGTCGGAGTGTCTGAAAGTTGCTGTGTCGCGGCTGTCATGCCGCAAAAAGTCTTCGCTTCAAGTATCTCTTCACTGCATCAGCATAAATAATAAATGCGTAACTTGAGTGCATGGAAATAAGAAGCGGAAAACAAGAAAAACATAAATAAAAGAACCAAATACAATAAAAAGAACTCATGTGAGCAACATATTGTAATAAAAGCACTTGTTGTTGCTGATGTTGCTGCAACGAATGTCGCTGATGTTGCACATTGTCGCTCATAAACGTCATATTGTTTTGTCTGCGCGCTTGCCACACGAATATTTGGTTACTTCTGCACGTATGCTTTTTTATGCATTGTAAGACAAACAAGACAAAACGAACCACAACAATAACAAAATAAAACTGCGTCAGCAGACAAAAGCATTCGCGCATTTCCGTTCTGATACAAAGTACTTCCATGCAACAACTTTTTACTTTGCGGTTCCATCGCGGCATTCAGTAAAATTTGTTGTAGTTGTTCCACCACTGCCATCACTTTCATTCATTACTGCGAAGTAAATTTTATATTGTGAAAAGTTTTCATTTATTTTATATTGGATTCGCATCAGCAAAATTACATATATCCCTTGTTAAAGATACTGTACATTAAACTTGTCCAGTGAGCTGTCCGGTAGCTGTCTGAGACAAGAGATTTCACGCTATATAATCAGCGCCCAATATTCGAACAAAGACTAATTGTTAGAGTGCTAAAAACAATTACTGTTCCCCGAACTAAATTGTTCTATTTTTAAAATAATGATTTTTTAAATACCTCTCATCTATTCGGTTAAGTCGACTAATGGGCAATTATATATTATCAAAATTTGTTAAAAAACGGGGAATTTATGAAAACTTAAAGTTTGGATTGTCTTTGAGCAACAATTCCTGGGAGGTGTATTTTTATGCAACTGGTTAAGGGGTAAATTAACTGAGCCTGAATATGTAAGAATACGTAAGATTCGTACCTCTTATAGTTAAAGAGATGCAGCCATTAATAAAAATATTATTTAAGGGAATTATATAAAAATGACCACCAACCGATATTCGTCTTACTCTTGCTTCTGAAGTTCGTGCTTTGACATTTTAGAAAAGCCGGTATTAACACCGATATCTGCTGCCGAGCCTCTCAAGAACCCTGGGTATAAGTACTGGGTATAAAAACCTGCGATTCTTCAAGAGTTTGTATCAAGTTCCACGATAACAATAAAAAAAATTTTATTCGTGGTCCATAAATATAAATTCATTAGTTTCATAATAAAGTCTTGATTTAAATACACGCATACTTTAATACTTTTACTGTCCAATATTCACAATTATTTATTATCTTATTACAGTAAAACCTCGCAAGAGTTAACCTATTGGAACGGTTTTCTGATTAGCTTTTTCCAGGAATTAACTTTTCGACAGTTAACTTTTGTACTGTATTATACAATAATTACTCTAACATTATATAAATTTAGCACTTAGTGCAAAAACTGTTTCATATGAACATTTTTAAAATTTATGAATTGTCATTTGTTAATAAGATGTGGAAGTACGCGTATCCGATTGTAGCAATAATCTTCTGTTCATTCACTGTGGTGACAAGTGTTCGTTGTTCTATTATATGTTGGTAGAAAGTTCAACTGACTTTACTCAAATTTACTATAAATCCATTAGGAGCTTCACGCAAAACCGCTCGGTCTGCAATGCAATGTATTGAATAAAGAACTTCTGCGCGTCGTCAGCTGTTTGGTGAGGCCCGTGGGTCGAGGCATAACTGAGGCCGATGTCAAAGTAACGCCGCTTAAGCTACCGATTGATAATGTCACCATCTTTTACAAAGTCAGCAAACGTGGCTTTTTCCAATCAATTTTCAGTGGGACCATAGACGTCTGCGCGTTCATGCGCAATCGCAAGCGTAATCTGATAGCGCAAATGATATACAAAGGGTTCGGCTATGCCGACTACAGCAACCTCAATCACACTTGTCCATTTAATGTAATGTCCTTCAACCAAAACATATTTTATGTATTTAATTTTCCGTTTGTTTTAAATAGCACGACTTAATTATTAAAGGATATCGCGCGGAGGAGCAAGTATTCCATAATCTGCCTATACCCGTCGGTCGTTACACAATTTTTCTAAAATTTTTTATCTTTAGCAAGCCAAGTTGTAATATTATTATTAATTTTGAGCTTGAAGATATCAAAAACTGAATGTTTTGTTAATGTAAATTAAAAATATAGTAGAAAATCGTATTTTATTTATTTTCACTTCTTATATAAAACGTTTTTCAAGACGTTATCAAGCGAATTGTTTGTTTTTTTTTTAATACAGGTGCTCTCCGCTCAATAGCTTTGGTCTTAGTTGATACATTTTCGGAATGTGTACAAGAAGTGCGGGTGGTCATTTGTTGCGAATATTTCATTGTCGAACCTTCTCGACTGTAACACTTTATTCTGTTTTTAAAGAGTAATTGAATAATCTTTATAAGCTTCGCGCAGTGATAATATCGTTGTCACGCAGCACGAACACCTAGATGGAGACATAACCGACTATACAGAGTATATATCGATTTTGCACAGGCCCTAAAATTTTATTACCATTAATCATTGGTCGGAACTAGCATGATCGGACCACTGGAAATTTTATTCCCATACGTAAAAAGAATAAGTATGATTAAAAAAGTTAAATTCTTTGTATAGAAAAATATATTGTTTTGCATGATAGAGACCTGAAATTTTATTACGAATAACTCTAGATCCCAATATGGAATCACAATAAATTAGTATGTAGGCTATTTAGATTAAGAAAAGTAACACAACAAAAGAGCATGAAGAGTATTTAATCTTCGACAAGGCCGAAAATTGCGTTATTATTTTTTTTTTTTATATAAGCACAAATAATGACATTTAATATACCATCGACAAAATTATTGCCTATTTTAGAAATATTTGTTCATCACTCGTGGATAAAATGTTGAAGTACACAAACATTGCGTATTTGATTTTAACTATCGGCTTCTCGCTTTTCGGTCTGGTGTTAAGTGTGCGTTATACCATCTTAGTTTCTTTTGTTGTTTAACTACTTTCGTAAGCCCAACAGGAATTCCGCATCAAGCCGCTGGGTCTGCAATGCATTGTATTAGATAAAGAAGCTGTACGGGTCGAAAACTGCGTGCTGAAGCCGGTGCGTCGAGGCGTAACTGAGTTGAATATTAAAATGACGGCACTCAAGGTGCCCATTGACAATATCACGATCCTCTACAAAATTAACAAACGCGGCTTTTCCCGAACAATTTTAAGCGACACCGTCGACTGCTGCGCGTTTATGCGTAATCGCAAACGTAATCTAATAGCGCTCCTTTTATACAGAATAATCGGCATTGCCGAGTACAGCAATTACAATCACACATGTCCATATAGCGTAATATATGCCAACAAATTTGTTTTTCATAAATTCACATTGCTTTCGTTCAGGAAGACTTCATCATCAAAGGATATCGCATCGAGGAGCAACTATTTAGCAACTTACCCATTCCTGTTGGCCGCTACACAATTTCCTTTAAGTGTTTTGTCTTCGCCAAGCCATTCTACAATATCGTTGTTAATTTTGAGCTCAAAGATAATCAATTTTAAATTATTTGATTACGCAGATTAAACAAAAATCAAAAAAATATATATGCCAAAAGCATTTACTGAATTCATTATGCTTAACTTTTTATGTTTGTTTGTTGGTTCTCGTGCTCGGCTCAAATCAATCGGCAATGCATAACTCTATGCATAAATATCAATTTGAGTTGTGACTGTGCGGCACGTTACTGCTATCGACGACAACTTGAGGACTTTTAGTTAAGGGTGAACCTTAAAGTGAACAACAACAGACATTCAACATGTAAATTACGATGACTTGGCACACACACGCTCTGCCCTGCTCAGTAAAACATATTTTTTTCTCTTGTTTATTATTAGCAAATTAGCGCATTGTGTGCGTCAAAAATGTGGCAGTTCTATATTCACCATAAATCGAAAACGAAGTAATCCAAATGTATACAAAAGTAATCATAATTTAGCACCACAAAACACGTGATAACAACATATTTAGTCTTGTTGTTTTTTTTGACTAAGCCTGAAAAATCGATATTATAAAATATTTCAAAAGAAAAAACCCTACAAAAGTAGTAAGCTTTTCACAAACAAACAACAACAAGCGGAAAAGCAAAATCAACCGATCTCATTTTGATATGGAGCAGTTAGAGGAGCAACAAAGTCCATCTATCAATACAGCGCGTAAAAGTTTGAAAAATTTGTCTTTTACAAATGTTAAAATTAAAGAAGAGATTGTGCCCAATTTGGTGAGTCAACGCATCTTATCGGAGTTATATGCTGCCGTCATTCCGGATGGCTGCATAAAAAGCGCATCCGGATCGCAATGTCGCATTCCGAGTGTAGCAGAATTTCTGGACGATGACGACAACGGCAGCCGCCATTTAGAGCGGTGGTATGAGATGTTACGTACACGCCAAAAACTGCAAAAACGTATCGAGATGGTTACGGGCAAACGACCCAATGAGGTTTTATTCAATCGCCGTTCAACGATCGATGAACGTGACAAAGTGCTGATTAAACGTTTGCTTGATTATGTCACTAATTTACACACGCAACCAAAATCATACGATAGGCTTAAAGGGCATTTGCAGCCGTGTACATGTGGCCATATGCAAGAATCGTATGAAATCCGTACAGAAAAGGCGCAAAAGGTCGCGGCACCTTTTGAAATTGTCGGTGTTCCCAAGACATTGCAGCAGGAACTGTTGGGAACAAAATCCAAGCCACCTGAAAAGGAAAAACCAAAATGGTTGGATTCCAAAGTGCTCGAAGGTCATCTTACAGCAATAAAAGAAGATATTGAACAAGTGATTGATTTCTATCCTGATTTGGAAAACCTTGAAATTATCAACCAGAACTCAACTCTAAGAAAAGTGCAGTCATCAGAGTCATTGCTGTGCTTGGAGAAATATGACATAACAGACATATCAGCTGAATCGTCAATTGAAGTCGAACAGGTGGTAAGCGAACTGCATGTCTCACCACGCATAGCAGTTGAGGAACCCAATGTGCATGGTATTGAAATAAACGGTCGGATGTTGCAAACGGGAAATGTTATGTGCAATACATTCCCGATATTGAACTGTATTTCCAATGTGATCCATTTCGATTTGTCAGCAAGCAGTTGATACGATTGAAAAATAAAAGTCAAAGTATTATGTATTTCAAATGGGAACCTAGATCGTACTATAGCATCAACAACATGTTGCACGTCGGCTTTGACAATGAGTTCTTCTTTAATGATAAGTCATTCAATCTGCTTCCAAATCAATGCATTTCAAGAGAAATTCTGTATCAGCCGCGAAACGTTGGGGTCATCAAGGAGTGTTGGGCACTCAAAACGGACAAACAGATTGTTTGCGGTCGACAACAAGCCATTAAGGTGACATTACATGGGACCTGTACGTTGCCGTTTGTCGCCAGCCAAAAACTTGACAGGAACATTCAATCTGTTGTTGACAAATCAAACATGGAAGCCACGCAGAAAATTATAATGCTGCACGGCGGACTTGTGCCTCTGATCATGCCGCCCGAGGATATTTGTCCATATCAACATGCCTTTGACGAACTTCAGATATTTAATGCACAGAATATTGGCTATGTGTGTGTGCGCCATGACGACTTGGAGATAATGAAAGCATTATATACACGCCTGAAGAAGCCAAGAGAACGGAACTGGGACCTTCAAATCAATACCCTTAAAGCATTGATAATACGACAAAAAGATATTATGCAACGCAATCTGGATATCAAAGCGTTGAGTTACCTATTAGCCCCTATGCAGGGTCCTCTTTGTGTTGCGGATAACTTTGATTTCATCGAACGGGAACGTTCACGATACATTTATGTGAAAGGTCTTATATTAAGCGGCATTGACGAATGGGAGACGATCGCAATGACTTTGCAGGCACAATTTTTCAAATCCGAGCTCACCAATTACATGTCAAGAATGTATCAAGCAGAAGAAGAAGAAGCGGAAACCATTGAGATGAAATATTTTGGACATTCTGCTAGTGTACCGTTTGATGTTAGCACGGACGTCGTGCCATCGTACTTGGACCAAGAAGTTATCATGCCAATAGTTTTACAGAAAACACTGCAATCAAAGCGCTTCAAAGATTCATTATATTTAAATACATACACACTACTTTGCGATATTGCTGAAAATATTGTTTCAATTATTGAAAGCACGGAGTAACACAAACAAATAATTTGAATTGAAATTTGGAAATTTTGTCATTTACAATTATATTTTGTATTCGATTTAACACAAAACAATTAAAACTGACAGAAATATTTATCTTAAGCAACATGGATTCTAATAACAAAAAATCAGTTATTAAGTTATGGGGCTCATATTTGCAAAGATCAACCTCCGCTTCAATTCAAAACAAATATGAATTGTCGTCGACGTCGACGTCTGAACAATATCGGAATTGTAACCTCAAGAATGTAAGCCCTGCAAACCAACGGCTTTTGGTTGAGGAGATAATTGAACAAATATTCGTGGAGAAGAGCGGACATTTTACGGCTACGTCGACAGAATGCTCTAGCAATTTTGAGCAAACGGACTATAGTGTAGACGCACGTCTTAAATACTGGAAGGACACACTGAGGGAACGTCAAAGGTTGCAAGAAAGAATAAAGGCTCAAACCGACAAGAAATCTGGAGAAGTTCTATTCAACCGACGCACGACCGTTGAAGAGCCAAACAAGGACACAGTGAAACGCATTTTGGACTATGCTGAGCGTATGAAGCCGAATGAACATGTTTGCAATGCAAAATTACCAGGATACTTAGATCCGAAAACCTGTGTATGCATCAAGGAAGTTGAGGAAACCAAACCAAAAGCCGAGCGTGATGGTTATACTTTTGTTGAAATTTCTGGCTTGCCAAAAGTAACACAACGTGAAATTTTGGGTCCCGATGGTGAAAACTACAAAGTTCAACATTCGTGGTTGGACTTCACACGAGCTGAATAAAAAAATCGGCAAAACATTTCCTGATATTCAACGTGTTGTTGAATTCTATCCGGACATTGAACATCTTCAGGTTGTGGGAAAAAATTTAGGCATGACAAGAAAGCGACCTGGTATCGAACTTATTGGTAAAGAATCGCTTAGGACCGTGACATTAACTAGCAATGAATGTGAATGTGGCGATGAGGAATGCTCCTATTTGTGCGAACCCTCAACGGAACCAGAAGAATTACCGGAAAAAGTAATCGATTTGGGTATCACAATAAATGGACATATGTTCGTATTTGATGGCCAACGCAACACTGAATGTCTCAATCTCTACTTTAGTTTTGAATGTAATCCGTTCCAGCGTGTTACCAAAACTGTGCTAAGAATAATGAATATTGGCGTACAGACGATAAGCGGTGAGTGGCGAGAAGGCACATATTACCACAAGAATAAAACACTTCTGGCTGCGAATGATGAATTTGTACTTGACACAACAAATTTTAGGCTTCTGACGGGACAAACCCAACACATAACAGTAATGTACCAACCCAACAAGGTGGCGGTCTCGGTTAAAACGTGGACATTGCAAATAACACCAGAGATTTTCTGTTGCAGGGCAGAGTCAATACAACTGAAGCTTTATGGGAAATGCACGCCACCTGACATGTATATGAATTTGTTGAAAGAACATCATGACACTGTAATAGACAAGTCCAATATGGGCGTAATGAAGAAGTTGACTACACATTTAGCCGAAATCGTGCCCCTTGTGCAGCCACATGAGATCCTATGTCCATATGAGTATACGCTCGACGAACGCGAAGTTTTTAATAATCTAAATTCTGGATATAATTGCCAACGGTTCGACGATCTTGAGCTACTTAAGGGTCTTCATAAGGCTTTAAAGAAACCACGTGAACCTGTATGGGATCTACGTTTGGCCACAATAAGAACAATGATTATGCGTGTGGAGGGAGCCGTCAATCGGGAGCAATTCTTCGGCGATTTAATGGTTATACTGGAAAATATGATGGGTGAATATATTAGCTTGGAGAATAGGTCCGATTTGAATGCACCCAAAGATCGTGCTCGATTTATATACGTACGCGGCATAATTTGCAACGGCATTGAAGAGTGGGAGGAGTTTGTTTTTACGCTTGAGGAAAGATGCTTTAAGCCTGAACTTCAACGGTATTACGAAGAAATTTTGCTAGAGGAGGAAGAAAATGAAATTATTGCGAGTACAATGCGACATGCGACCACAGACTTTAGCAACGAGCGGTCCTCGATGGCAACTCCAGGCTTGTTGACTTTAGAGGAAGCTAATGTGACTCAACAAGTCCTGAAGAGATTACGAAAATCCAAGTATTTCAGAGATTCAATATATATGCATACATACACATTGCTTTGTGACATTGCTGAGAATATTGTTTCCGTAATCGAGAGCACAACAGTTGTATCACCCTAAGATCAAGCGAGCAGAGTTTACAAAATTTTTGATTTATTTATAATTATTAATCAATTTAGCTTGCTATAAAATTTAAGTATGTTTGATTTCCTATAAATTACTTATTTTATTAAAAGATTTAAGCTGATTTTCTACGGCTAATCTAATCTTTAACAAAAGTTTCTTTAAATTTTAAGGCAAACGAGTTGTTAGATACATTAAACAGTATTGGGCCAAGGCAACGCTTATTTTTCTATCCGAACTCACTCTGACTCAATTTTCATTACATTCCCCTATTAGCCAGCAAAAAAAACATCTAATTCGAAATAGAGGTATCAGATTGCAAAAGATAGCTCTTATATGGCTTTTCAAGTCTTGGCATCAATTTGAATCAAAGTAGCTTATGAAAAGACATTTGTTAAATCTGGCACAAATCAAAACCTAAAAAAAAAATAAACATATTTTTTGAAAAGATAAATAAAAAATATAGAACGAAAATACAAATTAATAAAACAATCATTTCAAGAACATTATCTTTATCATGGCTAATAGGTTTCAACAATATTCAACAACTGCGTTCTTGCGAAATGAATCTAAAGAAAATACAATCAGAATCAGCTCGACCTCGACTGAAGAAGTGTTTAGAAGAAAGGGTACTTTAAAGGATGTGACATTGTATCAAGGTCGAGCCATTGTTGAGGACATTGTCGAAAAAATTTTTATTGAGAGAGCAGGGCATCACGAAGCATCCAGTTCGGCATGTCCCAGCGTAGATAACTTTCAACTGCTTGGTGCAGGGGACAAGCGTCTAAAGCACTGGGATAAGTCATTATGCGATCGTCGTGCTCTTGAGAGAAGAATTCGATTAAAGACGGGAAAACGAACAAAGGAAATGCTTTTTAATCGACATGCGACGGTAGATAATCGAGACAAGAAGACGGTGCAGCGTTTAATGGACTTCGCAGAACGCATGAATCCGGTAAAGCTAAAGGAGAAGAGAACTGATACGCTGCGTGAATACTATGACTCCAAGAAGTGTGCCTGTGTGCATGAACTACAAGAAACGTTACCACAAGCTGAGAAAGATGGTGCCGCTATTGTCGAAATTAGTGGTCTGCCAATAGTCACGAAATATGAGATTATTGGCGAAACGGCACCGCTAAGCAAACATTTATCAAAAGACAAATCTAAATGGATTAATTCCCAAGTTCTCGAAGAAAGCATCGAGTGTCGCCGAAAAGATATAGAACGAGTCATTGAATTTTATCCTGACATTGATAACTTGCATGTGGTCGGTAAAAATAAGGTTGACGTCATTTCACTACACAAAAAACATAGAAGCGAATGCATTGAGAATAAAGAGCTGATAGAGATAAGTCGCGAAACAAGTGAGGAGGACAACACGCTTATTGGCATTGCTTCCGTGCCAGCAATTGTCGTAAAGAAAGACAAAACTCCAGAGATAGCATTAAAAATCAATGGACAGACGTTTATCAAAGAGGTGAAGACCAGCTCAGTAATTGCCAATTGGAATGTAAATTTTGAATGCGAGCCCTTCCAACGCCTATCGAAAGAGGTTCTATTAGTGGAAAACGTTGGTTTAGAGCTTCTCACATTTAGTTGGCAAAAAATCAACTTTTATAAAAAACATCCGTCAGTGAATTCTAGCAAAAAGTGCTTTGTTTTCAACTATAGAAAGTTTATTTTACCGTCGGGATGTAGTCGAAAAATAACCGTTATGTTTCAGCCACGATTTACCCGTGTTGTCAAGGAGAAATGGTTTCTTCGAGTATTTCCGAATATTTTCTGTGGCTTCAATGATAACATAGTCCTTACACTTATTGGCAAATGCCATGTTCCAGAGGAGTTTAAACGTTTAACTGATAAAAGGCAATCCCGTGTTATTGATAAGTCCAATAAGAGAATTATGGATAAGTTGACAAAAACCCACGGCGGTCTGGTACCATTGATACAGCCCCATGAAGTTGTTTGTCCATATGAACGTATATTCGATGAACGTGAAATTTTTAATGCACAAAACAAAGGTTACAAATGCGAACGGTTTGATGACTTGGAGCAGCTTAAGGCGTTGTACAAGAGTCTAAAAAAACCACGTGAGCACGACTGGGACTTGAAATTGGAGTCCATGAGAAAACTGATTTTACGGCAAACAGAAGCCAAACAGCGTGAAGAAGCCTTTACTATACTGATGGATATCTTGAATGATTTGATGGGCTGCCACTCGGACTTAATAGATAAATTTGAGCAGAATGACGAAAAAAATCGTTCACGTTACATTTACGTGCGCGGCATCATCGGTAACGGAATTCAAGAGTGGGAGGATCTGGCAATATTACTAGAGGTCAATTCAATGAAATTGGAGATGCAGCGTTTTAATGCAAACTCAGAAGAAATCACTGAGGAGTCGGAAGAGGATGATAAAATAAAACCTTGGCTGCGCAGGCTGAAATATAATAATCCGGAGGCATTTTTGTTACGTAATTTGCAAAGCTCTAAGCACTATCGAGATTCATTGTATATACTGACGTATACGCATCTTTGCGATATAATCGAAAATATTGTTTCAGTAATCGAGAGCACAGAGTATGTTTAAACTTCATTGTTGCGTTGCGATTTAGACAAAAAAAAATGCAAAATTTTCTGTGATTGTCGGAATTGTTGTTACTAATTGAATAAGTCAAATTCAATAGAAAATAGTAGCTTATATTATAATACCGAGATTAACTCCAATCTTTCGCGTTCGGCTTAAGTACAAAAAAAACAAGTTTTGGAAATTAAACAAACATCACCTTATTCTATTTTCTCGGATTTAATTTTAACATGTTTCCTTTAAATATGTTTTATAAAAATCAGAAAAGTCCTCTTATACTTCATTTAGTTCGAATTAGCACATAGTAAACGATTATCTAATTTTTTAACCAGATGCTAATTTTTGCTTAAAAAATATTTTTGTGATTGAGTAAAAGAACAGGGGCATTCGCGACAATGTCTCATACCATTAATCTACATTTTAGAATGTGCAAACCAATTCTATTCTTCTGCACACAACATCATATTGTCGAATATGTTCATTTATACAAGCTAACCTTAGGATTATTCAATGACAAAACTGCCTGCATTCAGCTTATGATTAATTTATGAATCTTTAATCACTGATCATGAGCTTGCGAAGAAAAAGGTCGTGGTTACGAGAGGACCAAGCAAGAAGCTATGGTTTCATGGCACCGAACTCATGACCATACGACGCAGTAAGCAATCGGGTATGCATTTGCTTTTTAAATAATACGTTGCATACTTTTTACCGGCTAAAATATAAGAGTTGACATATAAAAAAAATTCAAACTAGCAAACAGGGGCAAAGTTGGAGAAGTTAAAAAAAAAATTATAGCATACTTATAATATGCCATTAACCAACAGCTGCCAACTTTTCAGAAGCAAAATTGGATGTTTTAAAACAACAAAATAGCTAAAAAGAAGCTTACTAAAAATGTTTCCAAGCAGCCCACATTTTACATATTGTTGAAAAGCCGACGCCAAATTGCCAATTTTCAATTCTTTTGTGTTTTAACTTAATAAATATTATGTAACGATTGTTTATTCTTTGCTCTTAAAACGAAAAATTTGAATTTAAATTTGAAAACATGCTTTGTTGCAAAACATTCGCTTTTCAAACAAACACATACGTTTAATATATCTTTAAAAAATAATATAATCGTATTGTGCCGCTAAGACCTTGCCTTCACTTAAGGGACTATCGATTTTATGCCAAAAATTCTAATAGAAAAAACTTAATGTGCGATTTGAGCTCATTTTCGGCCAACAGTACCTTTCCCTTGTGCCCCTTGGCGCTAATCAGTTCAACAGAGCAAAACTATTTTATGCACAAGGACACACCTGTGTCCTCGCACATTTGCCATTAACTTTCTTCTACCATTATTGACGCATTAGAAGCAACAAAATTGCCCATTACAGTTTTATTTGAGGCGAATGTGAAACTTTTTCCAATTCTAGAAAACTTCAACAGCAAATGTTCCGCCGAAGTTTCGGGCTCCTTCCCTTGGCGCAAAATTTGTCATGTTTTGTGATTTTCCGGCCTTACTTTTCTTTACGCTGCCAATTATTTTGTTTGTTTGTTATTTTTTTCGTGCTTTGTTTTTCTTCTTTGTTTTCTACTTTGCATTGATTTGATGACACTTTGGGGGTTATTCGTATGGATATAAATGTCATTTCGGTTTGCGTGCCAAACGGTTGTCTTCTGCCTCTACTAGGCGGATTCAACTTGAATCGACGGCGTGGGCGCGATTTTATGCGTTATAGTGTCGTCTAACGAGGCTATAATGTTCGTTATTAGCCAAATTGATTTTTTGATAGCGGCGTGAACTTATCGAACTATTTATTTGTTAAGTCTTTTTATGTCGGACTCTTACATTAACTTATTTCCTAACGTGTTTCTCTTTTCTCACTCTTTACAGGTAAGCGAAAAATTCACTTATATGAGGAATTATGCAAACATTGTATGACGGGTAAGCGCATTTTTAATGATCTCATAGTAAATTGCCGCAGGTCTTCAACGTTGCCACCCTTTTTTCTCACGCTGCTTAAGTCTATCATAACATGCATTATTAAACTGAACATTACAAAAAAAAAACGAGCAAACACTTTTTTCGCCCATGAACATTTTCCAAATTAGCCCAGATTTAAGCCGAACGCATTTGTGGCCAAGAAAAATGTGAGTTAATGACTTTGGCCATTTGTGGCACAGCGGGAATGCAGCGACCTTGAAGCTGCCCCAACGATGATCTGCCGACAAAGTTGCTCATTTCTGTGCTTTTCACAAGCGATTGTTGATTAATTTGCATAGAAACGAGAATTACTAATTGCATCATAAAAAAGAGTTACTTACGAGTCTGCAAGCGTTCTGCGCATGCTTAATACACATGAGTACACCGAGCGGATGTGACCGACGCGTTCAAACTAAGTAATTACGTTTAATAAATACAAAAAAAGTGAATCTGCTTTTTTAAATTTGTTACCAAACATGTAAAATATGTTCTTTTTTGAATAATAATAAAAAAATATACACACGTACAAAATAGAGCACCAAGCACATGAACAAATGATGGGCACTGTAATTAAGCATGCCTGGAGTCAACAAATGCGTCTTCAAAATGTTTCAAATACATGATTTATCATCCCATTAAACAAATCGTCTTGTTTGTTACCGTAAACAAAATTGTGTATTAATTTACTAAGTCCGAAAATGAATTTTGCCTAAAAGCATTTTTTTTGTTGGAGAAACACTTTCAATCATTAAAGATTCGACAATTATAGCAGAGAATTAATAGGCAGAAAACTACGATATCTCTGTATATACATACATTTGTATATTATGCATTCATATGTATTTCTTTAGAAAATTTCATACTATATATTCAATGCCAATAACATTCTGAAACATGTATTGTAGAATTGACAGATGTTTGCTGAGATGGTGGTTGTCGAAGTTGCATTTCAGCCTATTTTTGATATATTTGAAATTTTTATTTACATTTTGGGAAAACTCAAAAAGTTCGAAAATAAAGATAGGAAATTAAGACTTCAGAGACTTCAATATATATATTCATTTTCAATTTGCATTATGTTAGGGTGCTTATTTTAGCAACCACTGTGCACGATTTGGTTTGTTCAAACATGTTCTTAGAAAATGTTCTTAGAACATGTTTGATGTTCATGCAACACGTTCGATGTGTTGGTCTTGCAACTTGTATTACGTTTTAAGGAAGCACTTAAGCATAAAATTAGATTGAATTCAGAGGTTTTGAACAGCCGACAACCGTTCACTTTTTTTTAATATTTAATTTAATACTGTTAATTCTTATAAATAAAGACTAACACTATAAATTTAGCTGAAGTTATAAATTTTTTTACCGTTTTAACTTCAATTACCTCATTGGTAATATTTCAAAAATCTTTATATACTATGATAAGCGAAATTGGCTTCAAAAGTATAATTTTTATAACATGAAATCACCAAAATGCTTAATTGATTATTGAAAAAGCACACGCGTAGTGTGTACAAGTGCCGACTAGATCGACTCAATGTTGTTCATCTTGTTTTGAAGTCGTTTAGGGTTGAATGAAAATAACGATCAAGCCGCGCGATCAGTTCGAGTTTGAACTTGTAGCGGAGCGGTTGTTGCTTTTGCACCTGTCGGTCTTGTCGTTGTTGAAGTTAAAGCATCAAAGCTGAACTTGTGTGTGGACAACACAAATTTCTGAGCTTAAAAGTGTTTAGTGAAATAATCAAAGAAATATATAATATATGGAAATATACAACAAAGTTAAATAAAATTAAATAAAAATTGAATCAAAGTCACGACAACGATTTTCGACATCGTACACACATGCGTGCAATCTACGATAAGTGAAGTGCAAAGAAATCCTTGTCAATGCGACAGAGGCAAAGAAAAATATCAAAATAAAGAAAAACAAAAGGCAAAGTCAAACCTCCGCAAAAATTCCAGCGAAACTTTTTGTTTTTGGATCAGAGCGTCGTTTGGATAAAAGCTTCGCCCAATAAAATTATACAAATGGATTACATTGTCGGCGAATCGCTGTGCGGATACTCCAATGCCGCTACATGGCAAAGTGTTAAAGGTGCGTCTGCGTAGCACCTCCAAATATGTATACATGTATACACACACATACATGCATACATATACATATGCTTTTCTTTTTTTTTTTGATTACTTGAGCTTACATTGTCACATTGTCAACGTTCGACAGTTGGCTTGCATAGAAAGGTTGAGAGATGCGAATTAACCATAAACGAAATGAAAATAAACATTAAGCCAGGAGAGAAAAAACAATATGTTTAAAAAGCCTAATTTGGTATGCAACAAGCATTTATGTATACGTAGGAAATTGTCTGTGCCTGTGTGTGTGTGCTGTATAGGCCGCAATCATTGCCATGCAAGCCTTGTTTTTGCCTTCAGTTGTCCATCGGATTGTTCGTCTGTTTATTTTTTATTTATAACATCATATAAATTTATTAACGCATGCAAACGAAACGAAAGACTTAGACAACGAACTTGCACACAACAACTCAATTTGAAAACGTGTTTTTTGTCAATTTTTGTATTCTTATTTTGCCTGTGGTTTCTTTTCGGCTTTGGCGTTTGAATAATCAATTAACATTGCACTTGATTTGTATGCTCTTCAGCGCTTCAAACGTACTTTCACTAATCAATTACAGCGATTTTCACAAGTTTATTTTGCTTATCTGTGCGCAAAAGAAAATTTATGCACAAATAAACACTTTAACGTGAGCATGGCTCTTTTATTACGCAACAAGTTGCTAACAATTTTTAGAAGCGCATAAATTGTAAAAATAGGCGTAAAAATAAAGCGAAATTCTCTTGAAAAGAGGCCTATTAAATACGTAGTTTAAGTTTAAAACAAACACTAAAATATTTATGTTTATATATGCGACCAATTAAGTTAGGCATTTCGACAAGTTCGCTAAACGCTTTGCCCCGCTCAGCTGCGCTGCAACCGTCGGCCGGCCAATGCAGCAGCGTGCGACAATTTCTACAGCGTGTCAACAATGGCTTGTTAGCAACTTGACATATGGCAAACGTGTGTGGGCCGCCGCGTCTTTAATGCTTCTGCGTTGCTGGCAAATATTTGTTTTTGACTTTGGTCAGTCGCACAATAATACCAACAATTTTATAACTGCGCTAAGCTCTTGGCAAATGGCGAACACAAATGGCGAGCCGAACTCTGTGGACTTGCCGTCTCAGTGCTGACCAAAATGTTTCTGCGTGGGCAGCTTGCCCCATTGGCAAGTCCATTGGTCGGCCAAAAATTCGAGCAACTGCATTTCAATAATTATCTGTTCACCGCTAATTGCCTGACAGCGCAATTGCCAAAGCGAGTGACCTTTTTATTTTGCTAAGTGAAGTGTATTATAATTTTCTCATGAAGCTTGTTACACACAGAAGGTGATGCCTCTGACCAAGTATATGCATGCTTGATTCGTGCGCCGAGACGACTTATCCGTCTGTCTGACTTCATGCGAGCTAGGCCAAGAACTTTTGAGCTGGCGCATTGTTACTTAAAAGAACATATTTTTATCTACAAATGGCATGATCAGATACTGATGGGTCCCATATAAAGAGAAGCAGAAACTGATCAAAACAATTATAAAAGTATCGCCAGAAAAAAATCCTAAAAAGGATGCCTTCAACTGAGAGGTCTTGAAAAATTTATTAATCCTTGTGTGAAAAACTATTCTTTCTTAGAAAGTGACTTGAAACTTATGGCACTAGTAAGGCGTGAAAATGATTTTGATCAATAAAAAATAGGTGTGGCACCGCCCTTTCATAACGAGAACAATACATTTTCACAACTCTACAGATCTATTAAGATAAAGAGAAATGAAGCGCCATAAAAAAATCAACAAAGGCCGTAAAGAGTATCCAAACTCCGCCAAGGCCGACGATAGTTTTTTACTGTTTTTAATATGTTTTAATGCACATTTTTTGGGCGATAAATTTTCAACAACGACGTAATTTATGACGTACCTGTTTAAGTGACTATTAAAAGTAAGTTTTAATTGAGTTACAGTTCGAACGCGTTCTAATTAGAGTATTAGCTTCTTCAGTTGTGTTGTCAGCGAGAGTGCGAAACAGTTGATTGCACTGCCGACCGAAGCGATCCACAAAACAACTTTGGCTACCATGTGCCAGCGAACTGAACGGCAGCGGCAAACGAAAGCCATAATTAATAGTGGCAAATGTTGATGCTACCATTTTCTAACTGCAACTGCTGCAACTGCCACTGCCACAATTTTTAATTAAAAACTCAAATGCAGCAAGTTGATACAATGTTTTGGCCAAGTCGATGATGGTGTCTATTTGATTGACAAGCGGAACCTTTGCGACTTCAAGAAAACAACAACAACAACAACAACAAAACGCCACACAAAAACAAAAGCAAAAACACAGCAACAAAATCAGGTTAATTGTGACCATTTAGTCGACGGCCGCAGCGGCCGCAAGTGAGTTGAAAATAAATATTTAACAAACAGTGGCAAAGCTTAAACGTTAACGTTAACGCAAGCAAAGCCTTTGGCAGCAACAGCCAACAACGAACAATCGAGTTTTCAGTGCTTAGAGTTTGATAACTGCCAAGTGTAAATGAGTGGCGAGTTTGGCTTGCCTTGCTGCCTTGCTATGCAATTTGCTGCCATATTTTATGCTGCACTCAATTATGCAGCAACGTTTTGTGGCAACGCCGGCTGCTGCTCACTGCTACTGCTGCTGGCTCAACAGTGCAGCAGAAAGGTATGCAGACCGGAACTGTTTTGCCTCAACGTTTGCTCCTTATTTTTAGAAACACTTCATAACTAAATTTCTTCGTTTCGTTTCGTTTTGTGTTGTTTTTGTTTTTGTTTTGTTATTATTATTAGTCAAACGAGCGGGTGCCCGAACACGAGCACGAGCACGGGCACTAATTATGCGGTGTTGCAACCTGGGGGCAAGTAGCAAAACTGTTGTACATTTGTGGCTCCTACCGCTCCTAACAGCATGTTGTTGCCGACTTAAGGCAACCCGACCAAAAATAGGCAATTATAGCAGCAATAAGAGGAAAGAAATGCTGTCAGTGTTTCAACTTTCTCCCGCAGCAAAAGCAATCTGAGTGTGAATTAGTTAAGTTTTCGTATGAAAAATGATTGCGGTAGCAAAGCAATTTCAAACTTAAAACATTTTGAGCATTTCAGTTGCAAGTTCGTTGCTTAAGTCTTTCGTTTGGTTGCCCACTGGCGCATTTGCCCATTAACAAGCGTTAATTTGTTATTTTCACGCAATTTTACCAAACATTGACTAAGCCATAAATAATAAAACAGAAGTAGAAAATATTTTGTGTGCTTTGGCAGAAGCAGCAACCAACTTTTATTGACCAATTAAATATTAGTGAAGCGTCAAATCTAAATTGTGCTTCAAAGCATGTTTGTATAGAATTTTTGAACTTACTCATACGTATTTGCATACAATTCACGCTTGCCTTGAGTTGAATTGAGTTGTGCTAAGTTCGCGCTTTGCCTCTTGGCCAAAATACAATTTTACTGTTATACGGTTAACATAACAAAAGTTTGCCAATGGGTCAACAACCGTGCGCTGCTTCGCCTAAGCGCATGCGTGTTGGTTATGTCAACGCAGAGCAACAAAACTCAGCCAAGCAGCAGCGATAAACATATTTTTTATACACAACTTTGTACAAGTTTGTGTCTTAAGTCTTCGGCTTAGCCTAGCAATAAAAAAGACAACACACTTGATGAACTTAGCCGCCATAAACTAATGGCATTTGTTCTGGTACATTTAACATTGTTTCTTTTACGACAGCAATTTCTTTTTATTTTTTTGTAACTTTGTACACTTTCATTCAAAGTTTACAACTTATTTCAGGTTTTCGAAAACATTTCATTTCAAAGTCAACGTTGGCTTAAATGCTAATTCGTTATGCTCAATTATATTCAATTTGTTGAGCAAAATAAAACGAGGTTTTTTTTTAAATTAATCACTCATGTTGTGCAAACAAAAATTAGTTAACCGTTTGGCTAATGAGTTCAACCTTTCGAGTTTACATAAACATTTCTGAGCTATAAATCATAAATAAAACAAGCCAAACTTATGGTCAAAATACGCACGCCAAAGCCAACAAGCAACAGTTGGTAGTGGCAGCGGCAGTGATTGTTGCTCTTGACTTTTATGGCGGAAGCATCATAAATTAATTAGTCAAAAAACATTTTGTATTTTGTGGCGTCTTTAAACAGCGAAGTGACATTTGATGTGACTTTAAAATGTTGCCTAATGCGGCCAAAAACGGTTGTTTGTGGGAAAAGTGCCATTAACGGTAGGCCAGAGGCATCTTTCTATAGGTCAGTTTCCGGTGCGAAAGCTCTGAGAATTTCTTATGCATAATTTTTGTATCGTTTTCTTTTTTTTAATTATAAGCGAATTGTACAAGTGCCGCTATGGGGCAAGTATAACTTGCCGTCTGATAAACTTTATCAGTTACAAGTTGTCAGTTCACGTTACGAGAACAGGTAACAAGAATATGAAACGAGAACAAGAAGAAAAAGAAAATGAAAATAATAAATTGACGTATGCTGATTAAACTATGCCATGCTTGCAACTGCAACACCATGTAGCATCTGCATTTCTGCTCCAATTTGCACAACAAATGCATATCTGCCATTGGCCAGGCCGTGATGCGCGTGAAAAATGGAGCAAACATTACATTTCGACATTTCAGTTTGATTGCATTTGACATTTAACACGTTCGACACGTTCGGCGCTGCTTAACTTATCGCTCGGCTTGCAGCACAGCAACATGAGTTGATTTCGCCATAGCAGTGCGACTTGAAAGCTCAAGCCAAACGCTCACATGCACACCCACGTGCAACGAGCGCCGAGATGCAAATCACCAAATCAGCAACTCAGCAAATCTGCATTTTGTACTTCGTTGCCGTGTTCGTCGCCGATGTTATGCACAAAGGTGTGATTTTCATTTGGTTAGCTTGAATTGCTTTTTTGTGGTTTTCCGTCCTTTATATAATAATTAGTTTCCCGTCTGCGCCATGTTGTGCGTTCGCGCGGTTTGCTTACGACTTCGAATTGTGACTTGGCAAATGACTCAGTTGTGCTTCGATTGGCTTCTACTTTGCCGAGTTGTACGTTAAATGCTTTCGGTGTTATTAACTTCAAAGTTATTGAAAATATATAACGATTTATTGGCTGCTAAATATTTATCAACGATTTCAATGTGATTTATTTTATGGCTGTCAGTTTGCTGAGACAAATTTTTCGTTATTGACATACGTATTAGAAAAAACGCGCCTAACTAAGCATAACCAATAAATTAGCATCTTAATGTACGCATTAGTGAGGCGCAAGATTCTGTTCTAAGACATCTGTATTAAGTCTAAGTGGTCACTCTCCTTCTTATCCAATGTAGACAATAGCTCATTAGCTTATACGCCTTATGGGCGAAACTCGTTTTGCATTTAAATTGTTTTGATTTAACTAAAACTACGAGAAACATTTTCAAATTAACGCTTGGCTATAATTCTCAAACTTAACGCACAACAAAAACCGATGCTTCAATGTTCTCTTAAGCAATAGAAAAAAAAACCAAAAAAAAAAAAAGCAAAAGCAGCAACGAAAATTATTGACGAAACCGCACATAAAAAGCTGAAACAAGTTAATCCATTAGCGGGCGCAGACGTCGTCTTCATCGTCGTCGTCACTATCAGTGTGTATTTGTTTTTGTTTGTTGTCTAACGTTTGCCACACGGCGTCTTCGCCAACAGCAAGAGCCAGAGCAACAGCAGCTGTGACGTGTTGGAGCCAAGGGGCGTCAGTGACGATGACTGTCACACAGTCGGCATTGAGTACAGTTAAATTATAACTGGAAAACTAATATGCTATGCAGTTCTTGGATTCTTGTTGTTTTTGTTTTTATTACTGATTCGGATTCTGATTCGGATTCGGATTCTGTTTCTATACGTTTTTCTACTTTGTTGCTGGAAGTTATTAGCGCTATTGTTGAGCCAACGTTTCGATATGCCTACGACAATGGGCGTATGAGTAATGCGTGTGCAGGTTGCCATGCACTCTCGTGTGTTGAGCACAACTTAATGCATATGACAATGACTTGAAAGAATGCTTTTTCTATTATAGTCGTTCTTTTATTTGTTTGTTTGTTTTGTGCATTTGTTTGAAAAAGATGAGAAAGTCGCGTCATGCACAGAACACTTCGGCTACTCAAATGCATCTATACACTCGAATTATTACGTTTTATAGTTGCGCTATAAATTATTTATTTGTGTGAATGCAAACTGGCACGCCATTTGAGATAACTAAGGTGAAATTAATGACGCTTGTTGAATAATAGAAGCATTTTATATATAATCTCTTTTATTAGCTTGGCGGAAAACCGCTACTCAGTCAGTTGGCCAGCCCGTTGTACGAACGTTGTCAAGCACCGTTCAGGCACAATTGACTACTTAACCCGCTTTCGTCATAGCGCATGCAAACTTAATTGCTTCTCTAAGCCATTTTCTACGCAATTATCATAAAACATATAAATATTCTTACTTAAAAAATATATAAATATTCTTACTTAAAAAAGAAAAGCTTTCGCTCCTTGCAATGTTTTGAAGAGCTTACAAAATCTGCTTTATAGGTCATAATCAACACAATCACCATTGCAGTTGAGGCCAAGATTGATTGCAACACCGCAAGCGCTTAATCGCCGAACTGTGTCAATGGCACAAAGCAGTACGGCGTATGCAACAGAGAAAGAATAAAATATGCATGGCTATTAGGTAACAATTTAACTGAGAGATCATGATTGTCCAAAAGTGATTCATGCAAAACAGTTTTACATTTAATTGCCTTCTTTTCAATTCATTTATTTCGAAAACTAATTCTTATTTTCTAAGCATTTCACTCGTTGAATTTACTATCGCGTCGACATTGTAATTGAAGGTTTGTGATTGATTGCTGCACTCACACACTCACACACAGACACACTCAGCTACCCAACCCATTTCGCCAGCACAATCAATTAAACACGCCAATCGACAACAAAATGCATGCATTGAGCAACACTTAAAGCAAATCAAAATCAAAAGAAAAAAGAAAATTGTTTATTGATAAATTATTGTATTTTTCGTCAGACGCTGCTGGCTTGCCTTATCAGTGGCATTGATCGTGTCGCATATCGACACTAACGGTTTACGTCTGAAATGCGTGCATACAAACTGGTTTGCCACTCAAGCGTTCCGTCGGTCCGTCAGTCCGTCAGCGATTCAGTCAGGCAACACATTACCCACTCGAACTTGAGCATTCACTCACTGACTCACTCGCTCGCTCACACGCTCGCACATTTGTTTCCTTTGCTTTGCGGTCTTAAGTCCCAAGTACGAATAATAATGTCAGTCATTTGGCTTTTCATCTCCGCCGGAAGTCTTTCGATATACTTATGATATTTTCATTACTTGCATTTTGCTTTTTGTTGTTATTTGTTAGTTGTGCTCGTGTTCATATGTTTTTCCGTAACTTTGTGGCACAGTTGCCGGTTTTAATCATATACAATAAATTGTTGTACATTAAATAAAAAATTCAAACAAAAAACAAAAAAAAAAAACAGAAAAATAATAATTTTAAGTGCATGTGAGAAAGAAGCATGAGGTAAAAGTTGCCGCTTTGTAGGCAAAATACAAGCTCATTATGTGGGTAGCACTCATATAAGTATATCTATAATGCACACAGTCGTTGTTGCTGTTGTTGTTGTTGTTGCTGCATCAAAGTAGTGTACTTTTGCAGTCTACTTTGTAGCGGCACATTTGACATGATCGGTGCGCTTGTAATTATACACGTACATTCACTTGTACGTTACAATATCGCGTGCTCGGCCGTTCTGTCATTTTGTCTACTTCAGATAGATCTTGCTGTGCAGCGCTTTGCTTGGTTCATCCAATGTGCTGTTGTCTTGAAATAAAAGAACCGTCTTCGTTTTTATGTTTCGTTCTTGTTTATAGTTTTGATTTTTTGTCTGTCGTCATTCTGAGTTGTTATTAACGGAAGGTATATAAGTAGGCGTTCAGCACAGCACAATGTTGCAGCAGATAAATCTTTCAGCTGCTTAAGTTCTCCAATTGCATTGCAGTTGTAATCAAATCAAAGAAATACAGTTTCTTTATGATGTGTAATAAACAACAAGAGTTTACTGCAATTTTGAGATGAATCTTTGCCATGTGATAAGACTTTTCAATGTGTGACTTTTCAATGATTTTCATTAACACTTCTCACAGTGAGAACTCTTAAGAGAGGTATTTTTCAATCGTTCGGCTAAAAAAAAATAAAAACATTTTTAACAACGAGTTTTTGATATTTATAAATATATAAGAAATTATTTAAATTTTTTAAAAATAATAAAAAACATTTGTTTTTAAAATCAAAGTTGGTGCCATAGAGGAACATTTGAACAAGATTTTCTCCAAATTTCGGAGTTAATCGGTTAGTAATTATTAGAGATATCTTGTCAAGCCCGGTCGAAAAGGTAGTTTCAAGAAAATCGTTTGAAGTTTAAGGCAGCGTACTCAGAAAATAATAGTTTACAACATTAAAACGTTTGCAGCTCTGGAAATACTTCGAATTTTGAAAAATCGGTGGCGATTACTGTTACTATATATCCAAAAATAAATGATCTATTTCAAAATAAGGTTATATCATATTCCAGACTCTAAGAACTTCAAAAATGTATAAGAAAAACAAAACTGATTTCTTCCAAGCCGAATTTCCTCTTAAGGCAAATGCGAAGATGAAAGGCGAGTTTGACACTTGAAATGTTTCTGTAATGTCAATCTAAGGGCGCTCTTTGGACAATTCGATTTCGATTTGAATTGTCCTCTGTCATGCATGTACATGCCACAAGATATCTGAAGCGCTGCCACAATTAATTACAACAACAACAGCGCACCTGCAACGTGTCTTACACACAAAATGGCTTACTTGAACTTCAATTTCAACCTCAACTTCAACTTGGTATTCAACACGCAGGCAATCATTCTTGGCTCTTACGGCTGAGACTTGTTCGATTAAGCCACAATAGAACTTCAAATGCTTTCAAGCCAAAAACGTACTTGGCCACATTTGAAGCTATGCAATTGCCTGCCTTGGCTGATGGCATACCTATGGCAGCACAACACACACACACACACACACACACACACACACACACACACACACACACATACACTCACTAGCTGTGGAAAGTGCTTATGATGAAGATAAAGTTATTATTATCTGACAAGGGCATCGCTAAGTTGCGTCTTAGCGCTGCCACATGTGGCATGCAGCAGTCGCTTCACCACTTAAGTAAGACTTTTGCGCGGAGTTGTTTTATTTCGTTTTTCACTTCGCCTTTTTTTCTTATTGTTCACTGTGCAAGCAAAGAAAATCGTTGCCGGCTTTTAGTCGCAGTCGCAGTCTCAGTCGTCATCATTGCCACAGCAACCTTTTTCTAGGGGCGTGCCTAATGGCCTGCGTCTAGTGGTAAATGCATACGTGTTGCTATGTGCAGGCGACAATTAGAGTTTGATTGCAACAGACAGACAAACGGACAGACGGAGAGACAGACAAACAGTTACCCAAGTCAGAAGTTTAACGTAAAGCGTTTCAAATGAAAGTTAATTTATGGTTTTACGATTTGTCCTTTGCGTCTTTTTTAAAAACACCAAAATTCATTTCTTTTCGAGGCTTCCTGCTTCATTAACTTTCACATAAAGCACACCCAAGGCTTGCCACACATGCCACACTTGCTGCCACTGTTGCAGACGTACATACATATATTGGCATGCCTAGACTGCGATTTAAGATCGATTACTTCCGTATTTCATATGCCGGCAATCACTGCCAGAGACGACGACATCAAATAGTTTCTTGCCTCCGTGGCAATGCAGGCGCATGAATCAGTAGTCAACTTGATTGCTTCGCAGACTGCGCAACAACTTTTGCCTTCTACATGTGCTGCTTCTTCTTGCAGTCGTCAATTGTTGTTGCTGGCATTGTCTGCATTGGCTTGTTACTTTTGTCGGTGCTCATCTTCATTCTTCGTACTGCAATTGCAATTGACTGATGCCTTCTATTGCCATTTTCGCAACTTCAAAACGTGCTCATGTACATTAATCTTCACTGCAGTTAAGTACTCACCAACAATCAAGCGGCGAGGCGTGCGCGCAGGCGAAGACAATCACCGATCTTCATCAGCAACAACAGTTAGACTACAAGGTGTGATCTAAGTTGTTATTCTGTTTCCTTGGCACTTTTTTGTACGTTTATCTTGACTTTTATTTTTATGTTTAGCAGCAGAAAAGGCAGAAAAAATATATAATATTATGCATTGAGAAAAAGTTATTGACTGACATGACTTCGTTGCTTGTAGAAAACGAACGTTGAAAATCGATTTCTAAATTGAATCAAACGCTCGCACAATGCCGACTGACGCCGAGAACCGTAAGCGTTCAAAGCATCCCAACTGGCTTTCGAAATGAGCACGTTTATGTGCTCGCTGGCGGCAACACTGCGTCAGAGACACGGTTGGGCACATTTTAAGAACGCAGAACTTTTTATTGGACGATAAATTGAATTGCATTGTGTTGTGTTGAATTTCGATTTTCGTTGAGCTTTGTTAAACGTGAAAGTGCATTTTTGCTCGCCGACTATGCTAATTTATGCACTTAATTAGGCAAACTATTGAAATGCGACAAATGTCGAACAAGTTCTGTGACAATGTAAGCCATAAATTTTGTTGGCACAAAAAATAAAAGCAACAATTTTTTTTTAATTAGGACATACCTAATAACACTCAGGGGCAGAGCGAGAAAGAGTGCGGGAGAGCATGTGTTTGTGCATGGTTAATAAATATACTTGCATGCTTACATACCTGTATAAAAGGATAATGAACTCGGAAAATGAAATTATAAAAAAACGAACTCTAACAAAAAATTATCAAACTAAAATTGCAATGCTAAACAGAAGAAGAAGCAACAACAGCAAACAGCGCAGTGTACAATAATTACAGCAACAACAACAACAACAACAACAAAAACAATAACAATAATAATAAGCAAAAGAACAAGAACAAGGAGAGCAGCTCAGCGCAACGACAAAGCAGAGACAATCAGTAGCAGCATGGATAGCATGTCAGTAACAATGTCCGCAGCAACAGCAACAACAACAACAACAGCCACAGCAACAACAACGGCAAGCGTGGAGCCTGCGGTTGTGCCACGTACTGCCAATTTGCTGGCATGCAAACAATGGTGGCGCGTTTGCTTCTTGTACGGCGACCAGCAGAAGTATTATCGACAGGTCTATAGCAAGGCAGCGGCCCAGCGACTGGCTCTATCGACAACAACAACGACGGCAGCCGCAGGAGGCGCGGTAGCAACAAATGAAGCTAATAATGAAAATGACAACAATAACTGCCAATTGACGACGATGGCCGACTACGATACTGTAGAAGATTTTATCGAAGCACAATTAGAAGAAGACGACGAGGACGACGACGATGGCGTTGTCGATGACGATGTCGTCGATGTTGATGTCGATGTGGATGTGCATGTGGACGAAAGGCAAAAGCAAAAGCACCAACAAGACACGCCACTGCCGCTCTTTCCCGCTAAATGCGCGTCGACGGCAACGGCGCCCAGGAAGACGAAGAAATTACTGCGTTCGCTGCGCGGACACATGACGATCGAGCGCAAAGACGCCAAGAAGACCAAAAAGAAAAAACAAATGCAAACAAAGTTGCATGCAAGCACAAATGGACAGCAACCGAGTAATGGCGAAGCGACGAAAAACAATGCCAAAGTGACGGTGCTCGACGATCCCTTTCTCTTTGGCATCGATGCCGATCATTTGGGCGATCTCATTAAGGTCAAGCAATATGCGCCCGAGACGACCGAGCAGATTTCAAAGTACTTCAATGCCTACGTCGAGCAAGTGCAGCAGGCCGAACACCGCGTTGGTGTATCGCCGACCGAGCTCGACTTCAAGCACCATTTGCCCACAGCGCCGCCGACGCCGGAGCAACACGAAGCCGCCGCCGAATCGCCACGGCCAATTGCTGCCACGGCTGCCACCGAGGATGAGCCTAGGCCGGCATTGCCGCCGAAAAAGAAACAACGCACGCCGCCACCCGCGCACGCAACGGGCGCTGCGGCATTGCAGCTCAATGAAAGCGATTTGCAGTTTCTGAATCTGAGCTTGCGCAATCGCAGTTTAACGCACAGCGTGAAGCCATTTAAGGATGCGCATGATATCAGTTTCACTTTCAATGAAGCCCAAATCAATGAGCAACAACAACGGGACCAGCAAGCCGGCCAAGCGGATGTGGTCAACGGCGATTTGATGACAGCAGCACAGCGGGCGCAAAATGAGTGAGTGCACAATCTTCTTTCATACAGCAAATTGATGTATTCCGCAAGTCGTCAGTCAAAGAATTTCTCATTTGTCAGAAGCAACTTTCGTTCGCTTCGCTGATGATTTAAATAATCAAAAAAGCAAAGCAAAAATGCGCAAAAGGAGTTTCAAATTGGCATTGCACTTCATTCATGTTGTTTTTCAGTCGTTGACTGCTCTGCAATGCGCTGACCCACGTAGCATTTGTGCGTGCGTTCCTTCGTTCCTTCGATCGTTCGATCGTTGGTTGGCAGCTTGGTTGCTTGGTTGGTTCTTCTGCCAGTCATTTGCGAGAAGCAAGTTTATTTGCAGAAGTGCGCAAATAATGATTGATTACCCGCACTCAGAGCCACAAGTTTACTACACTTTACTTACTGGTAGCAGAAAAAGAACAAAACCAACAAAACCAACAAAAGCAACAAAGAACAGAACAACATGATAAAGTTGAACCAGCAGCGACATCAGCAACAACAAAAACATCACATAGAAAGGAAGATATTTTCGGCTTTGCTGAAACTTGTATACTCTCCAAGCATTGTTCCATTATTCTTATTGAAAATTCCTTCTTATAGATTCACTAATAAAAACTATTTAAGTTCTGCAATATAATTACAATTTTCTAGCTCGTCTTACAGAGCAATACCGGCGGTGCCACGCCCATATTGTGTGAAGCGCATTGCCGATATTCAACTTCAATTATATTCAGGAACAAAAAAAGATCTAACGAAATTCTTATATTCGACCGATCGTTCCTCTGGGTGCTATAGTATAGCTATACTCCACAGATCTTGACCAAACTTTCACACTATTTTGTAAACATCATAGAAGTTTTTTTGCAAAACTTTTTGTAAGAAAAAAAAACTTTCTTGACCGACTGTTCATATAATAGGCATATGCTATAGTGGTCCGATCGAGATGGCTCTGAGATATACAATGCCTGTAAATACACGAAAAACTTTTGCGTTTAAATTTCGATATTTTTAAAACGGACAGACGCACATAGCCATTTGAACATGTTTTGTCGTGCTGATCAAGAATATATAAACTTTATATGGTCGGGGAGATGTTCTTCATGACAAAGTTAATATGCTCGTTTGGCAGGAGCATGAAAAGTCAATGCTCAGAAGTCTGTTTGCGTGTCTTCGAGTCTTCGAGCGCGGCGGCACAGCGGTTCGTGTCCGTGCGTGCCTTCGCCGTTGCCGTTCGCATTCGGCGCTGTCACAGAAGACCGCAAAATGCTGGCGAGGCAAGCACGCAAACTCCGCCACACAAGACTGACCAGTAAGTTGTTGTTGTTGTTGTTGTTGCTGTTGTTCTGGAAATTGAAATTGAAACTGCTTAAAGCTGTTTATTCTCTCCTCTTCCACTTGTTTATTTTTATATACACTTTGTTTTTTGTCGTTCATGCCATGCGAAAACTGTTGATCAAGAGTTACGCATGCGCGCAACACGTCTCACGTTACTCATACGCGCCGTTGAAACGTCGTCTTATCTTCTCTCTCCGCATGTCCTTATCTTTTTTTTTCTGTTACGCCGAAGTGTGATTTATGCACATGTTTGGCGATATTCTCACTTCGTTTTTTTGTTGCTTTTTTCGTTCTTTCTTTTCGCACCGCATTTTGTGGCATGCAGCAGCGCATCAGCTTTGCTGTCTCGTCAACTTTTTTGCTGTTGGTTTCCTTCTTTCTTTTGCAATGCTTGCACATTTTTCGTGCCCAGTTACGCTTACTTTACATAAACATGATCTCTTGAAATGTATATGTATCTGCGCGTAGGGCACGCCAGCGGCAGCGCCCTTAGTACTGTCGCTGGTCGACGTTTGCGTCATGATTTTGCATAATGCTATGCAAATGGCTAGCGCTATTGTTCGGCAGCCGCATCAGCATCAGTCGTTGCTGCTTCTAAATACTCACTCGCTCGCCGAGTCAGTTAGTAAAGTTGTCGCAGTTATGAAATATTACTCGTGAAGGCTTTGCTTTCTACAAAAATTGTTCTATGCTAAGCTTTGTTGTTGTTGTTGTTATTGTTGTACTTGGCGGCACAGTCAATTGTTTTCACTGTCATTATTTCAAGTATCGCATGACATTTCCTTTTTCGCCAGCAACGCAAAACAATGCAAACGTAGAAAACTTTTCTACCAACATAAATCGCTCTGCATAAATATTTGCAAATTACAATGGAACGCATTACTGCATAATATATCAATGTGTCTACACGATTTAGCATGCCTTCAGTGTCAAGTAACAAAAGTCGAAAATAAATCAAAAAAAAAAAACGCTTAAGAAAAAATTCTTTCACCGAAAAACAAAAGACTTAAGCAACAAACTCGATTTCAACACATCATATTAAATTGATTTTTGCGGCTACCGCGCGCACAGCCATAATTATTTGCGTAGAGTGAAGACTTCACGAACAAAAAAGCAGCTTGAAAATGAAATGCTAACTTCACCGCAATGTTGGACCACAGCTCAATTATGTACGAACATGCCACGCTGACAAATTACTACCGACGGCACAACACACACACAGAGGCCAACAATCTACGCAGACACGCAAGCTACGCGAGAACGAGTGGCAACAGCAAGAGCAAGGGAGGTTCATTTATTCACAATCATTATTGAGTCACTTCCCTGACGAATCAAAGAAATCAATGCATTTACAAATGGTCTGCGAAACGCGTGTTTGCGCAGACAAACGTGCTGACGTGCAAAGGGCATAGAACTTTGCGCATACTCGCACACAAAATGTGAATATCAAAGCATAATTAATAATAATAATAGCAACCAACATGTTTAGCTCACACATGCCATGGGCTTTGAAGCTCTCAAACAAAAAGCAAAAGAAACAAAAAGACATACAAATAATAATACAAAAATATAAGAAAAGAAAAGCAAAAATAAATTCTGCATACATTTCGTTAACTTAACGTCGGTCTGTCTGTCTGTCTGTTTGTTGGCTGTTTATCATGGCCGTTCATTCTCGATTTTTCAAATGAAGCGCTGCAAAAATATTTAAAATGTTCAAAGCGTTGGCATTTTAATTACTTTGTCAGTTGGCTCATCTGCGCTAATGAAGTTATTAAAAAATTGCATAGCCATAATTTATACATTTTCATCGTTGGTCATGAGCCACCGCTCAGACTCATTGCAAGCCGCACAGGTACATGCCATCGCCCAGCTGCCGTTCATGCGCCATCCTCAATACTACTTTCTACATTCTTTAAAAACCGTTTAGTCGTTCATTATTTTTTCTCTGTCTCTCTCTGTCTCTCTCTCTCTCTCTGTCTCAGTCTGGAACTCATCTAACATTGACTGTTGTATTAAACTGCGCGATAAAGACTTTTGCTTTTATACATGCACATATATCACATGCTTTCTACAGGCGCCGCAGGTGGGCGTGCGCTGAGGAAGCGTTTCTTGTATGAGTCTATAAAATAGTAAAGTCCATCATATAGCAAGCTCAGCGCACAAATTGCTAATTTAGCAAAGTATTTGCGACTTGAAAACAAACTAATAAACGGCCAAGAAATGACATTCTAACCCAAGGTGCTTTTTATTTAATTATAAAATATTAGCAATCCTATCATTTAAAGCATTTTTATACATTTTGCTTACATGTTTTTCGCTTCGCTTTTGTTTTTGTTTTTGTTATTTTAATTAAAAATGTCATTAAATCGCATTGCGCCGGGGACCAACGTAATAAATGACTACAGGGCGTGCCTGAAGGCAATGAAGCGTTGCATGCAATTGCCATGTACTCAATAAGAGGCAACAGCAACAACAATGATTGCCACAACGACAACGACAATCTGAACGAAATGTATGCAAGTCTGTCTGTCTGTCCGTGCATCTTTATGAGTTGTGAGAGTTATGCATTTTTGCAACAACAAGAAGATAAAAAAAACCAGTAAGGGAGCTATTTTCGGCTATGCCGAAACTTATATGCTCTTACAAACGTTTTCTTCTCTTCTTTTGATAAGTGAAAAGGCAATTAACTTTTTAAGTCATATATATGTTGTGTTAGAATTGTACCATTTCTGAGTAAAATGTACAATTTTTTATCTAATTGTACCATTTTGGTACAAATGTAAAATTTTTGGTCAAATTGTACCATATTTTGTTAAAGAGTTCCATTTTTTGTACCAGTTTTGGTACAAATGTACAATTTATGGTACAAATGTACCAGTTTTGGTTAAAATGTACCATGTAAAGTTCTGGTTCAAATGTACCAGATCTGGTACAAAAATGGCTCATTTGTACCAAAAATTGTACATTTGACCAAAAATGTACCAGATCTGGTACAAATGTATCAAATGTACCATTTTTGGTACAAATGTACCAAATGTACCACATATGTACCAAATGTACCATTTTTGGTACAAATGTACCTAATGTACCATTTATGTACCAAATTTTTGGTACAAATGTACCAAATGTACCATTTATGTACCAAATATACCATTTATGTACCAAATGTACCATTTATGTACCAAATGTACCATTTTTGGTAAAAATGTACCAAATGTACCATTTATGTACCAAATGTACCATTTATGTACCAAATGTACCATTTTTGGTACAAATGTACCAAATGTACCATTTATGTACCAAATGTACCATTTTTGGTACAAATGTACCAAATGTACCATTTATGTACCAAATGTACCATTTTTGGTACAAATGTACCATTTTTGGTACAAATGTACCAAATGTACCATTTATGTACCAAATGTACCATTTTTGGTACAAATGTACCATTTATGTACCAAATGTACTATTTTTGGTACAAATGTACCATTTATGTACCAAATGTACCATTTTTGGTACAAATGGACCGGCTCTGGTACAAATGTACCAGTTTGAGTTCAATTCTACCATTTGTGGTCAAATTGCACCAGATTATACCATTGTTGGTTAATTTGTGCCATTTTTGTTCACATTGTACCAAAGTTGTATCATTTTTGGTCAAATTGTACCATTTTTGGTACCAGAAGAACTTTTTAGGCACGTGCAAAATAGTTTTTAGTTTTTGTGCAAAATATTGAGTCGATGGGACAATGGGAGCTATATGCTATACTCATCCGATCAAACTGATTTTTACATACCAAGTACCTGCAAAGAGAAGAAAGAAACAGACAGACAGACGGACAGACGGACATCGTTGTTTGAACTTGTCTCGTCGTGCTGCTCAAGAGTATATATACTTCATATAGTCGGAGATGTCTCCTTCTCTGCGTTGCAAACTTCATGACAAAGTTAATATACTCTTTTTGCAAGAGTATAACAAGTTGGGTTGAGGAATACAACTGTCAAAAGGCGCCAAGTGTTGAAAGAATGTTGTAAGGCGCACAAAATTCTCTTTGCTTGATTTACTTCTTCCTTTTCTTGAAACTTCCACGTCAGAAAAAAAAAACAAAAAGTCTGTTTAAACAACAACAAAAAATAAAAAAAAAACTACGAAAACTTAAAAAGTCATTAAAGTCTTTTTGAATTTATGTTTCAAGTTCTTTGCTCATGTCTACGTGCCGCTTTGTCTTCCTCGCCTTCCTCGCCTTCCACACCAACTTGTCTTGTGTCTTGCTCTATGCTTGCTGCGCATGCCTGCTTGTAATGCTAATTACTGGTTGGTCAACTAAGCACGCATTACTGTACACAACAACAACAACAATAACAAAGCGAAAAGACCCTAAAGTGGATCCTCAATAATTTGTACACATGTTCATTGTTTCTTTACAAATGATTTGTCTTTATTTCTTTTTGTGTTTTCATCTTTCATCGTTTTTCAAGTATTTAAGCCGCTGTCAAAGTGTCAAGTAATCATTTGCGCCATTTGAAATTCATGTTTTTTACACTAATAAAATATGCCAGTAATAAAGGAGAGTACAAAAAATCATACAAACATGACCGCATGCGCAAACAATTGAAAGCCCGCAAAGTTTGGCGGAAAAATAAATTAAATTTGGATTTGTCAGTCAATTGAATTTCATTTTATGCCTAACTGTCTCACACACACGCACACACACACAAACGCTTGACACCTACAATGGCACCCTTTTCGTGTACACTTTGACGCATTTAAACAAATAAAATAAAAAAGAAAAAAATTGAGCTCTGCAATTCGTAGTTTACGCGCAACTTGAGTCAAAACACATACAGCCGTGTTCGAAATAATAGTGACAACAGACGTGGAAGCTAAATTCGTGCTAAGATTTTGTTAAAGAAAATTATGATAATATATAATCTTTATCAATTGATCATACATGTATTAAGTTTAAAATACTCTCAAGAATTAAATGAATTGAATTTTTGGATATCCTTTTTATATAGGCAACTTTGTTTGAGTCGAAAATTGGCGGATCGAAAATATACATTATGGTGAGGACTTCGTATAAAATTTAAGAGCCTAAGTCTGACTTTATAGTTTATAAGTTATCATTTTTTTTTTAATTTTTTTTCATTTTTCAGTTAATTTCGAGCAAAGTCAACAAAACTTTCAATATCCATTTTATCCATAAATATATTTAAAGCTTACTATCTACTATCAAATGAATAAATTGATATGCCTACTTTATAAAGCGAATTTAATATTTACCTCTGTTGTTATTATTTCGAACACGGCTGTGCACGCCATACATAAGTTATGAGCCTGTGGGTTTCATATTTTTATCACGGGTCGTCGTCATCGTCATCGTGACTGCTGACAGCGGTATTTTTACTCAACTTGTTTCACTTTTTTATTTGTGTGTTTTAGAAGTTTTGGTTTGGCTTTTTAAAGCTGACACATGAATGACAGTTTTCACAGAGATATGTAAGCCTATGCCAGTTTGTTGCTTAAGTCTTTCGTTTCGTCTAACATCGATGCATGTACATTTGTATGTATGCTTGTGGATACAAACAAACACGCAGCTTAAGCGCTACTGAACTAACGCGTTCGCAGACCAACAATTTATCTAAGCTTAAATCTGATGCGATCAATTCAAGTTTCAAATTGTTACCAAACTGTAACGAATCCATGCCCGATGACTTCACTATGATAGCCGTGCAACTCAATCAGTTAGATCTCTTAATTACCATGCACCATCACCATACGACTTTGTTTATTTTCTTTCTTTAATTAATTACGACTTAATGCAATTTATATGCACAAAAACACACACACACACAGTCACTCAGGTAAATTAACAAGTGATGCACGCACAGCGAATTCACAATAAATTTATTAATAAATGGAACGCTCTGTCTGTGACTACGACAATCCAGTTTTACGAGCTACTGAATGAACGAAGCAGCTCAGTTTAATACCGCTCAACAGCGCGTAATTTCATTGACAGCCTCAGCCTGAGCCTCGGTCGCTATCGTAGTCGCCAGTTGCAAGATGACTTCGCCTGCATTCAAATTACATGAATGCCAACTTAGAATGCAACATCGGCGCAAAGCCATTAGCCCAACGCACGCCCCAGCATTGAAAATACACCATGCATGCACGAATATATACAATGAGTATATCTTGTACACTTAACACTTTAAAAAGTTGACTCGTTAGTTTGTTGCCGCTTGAACTTGGCGCATAAATTTTGAGTTTCTGGTCTGGTCTTGGCCGCAATCGTTCAGTGACGACGGCGGTGGCTCGTTATCGTTAAATGCGGGAAGTGATTTTCTAATAATGATAAGACTCAAGCAGCGCAGCGCTTTGACGTGGAATATGTTATTTGCACAAACGTATACCGAATAATGTTGAAGCCTTGTTGGCCTTAAATGATATTAAAACTTCATTACTCAGTTTACTGTAGGCATTTGGCTACTCAGTCGTTGTTTGACTACTGATTTTATGTTAAGGCAAATTTTACATAAATTTCGGCAAATGCAACATAATTCTGCAAAAGCGAAGTTCGACTTCGGCGTTATAAATTATAACATAAAATGGCAAAGCAGCGACAACTTTATGGCCAACTGCAATAACTGAAAGCCATAAATAAAACTTTCCATTTTCTTTGCAAACGCAAACATTAATAAAGTACAACGCGGGCTTATAACTTAAGAGGTTTGCGGCCAGTGGGTAAGCCTTCTTCAGTAAGTCATGGCCAACGACAGCTTGAAGCTTTCAGCTTCATAGCGTTTCTCCTCAACGAAATTATCATTAAAGTCGGCAGTTGATGTGCGCTGGCATGTGTAAATAGTTTTATGACTTTATACGCGCCGCATTTATTGAACTGTCAGGCTGCCGTGCCGTGCCGTGCCGAGCATCAAAGTGCCCGCCATCAAATGCCTTCAAGTTCATTCTATGTTTGTCATAACTTGTTTAGTTCATAATCAATTTTGTCAACATAATTTCTGCAATCAATGTGCAAATTCAATTGAGGCACTCAAACTCGTTTCTTATTTGCCTTTTTGCACACTTTACTTCAATGATAAGCGTAGCCGAGCTCATGTTCATTACTGCAGCCAAGCGTCATACATGTTCTTATGCGCCCCCAATGGCTCCTGTCAAAATGTGCAGTGGCGGAAACAGTAGAAAAAAGAATACAGTTGCCTGCACGCAAGTATGCGAACCTGTTCGCTGTTGGACGCCCATGTTCGCCTTCGCTCGTGTGGCGTAACGTGCCCGGGTCGGTCGCAAGCAGCAGACAGACGCTTTGTAAATGCATTAGAAAATATAGATTTGCATTTAAAAGACCATAAATCAAAACAAAGTTCTTGTTTGGCCTGACATACAAAACGCACTCATGTTCGTTTTATAACAGTTAATAATTTGTTGCATTCAAAACGAGTACGTGTATAATTGAAGAAGACAATTCGCATAAAGTTTTATGCGTAGTCATCATTTATTGTTGCTTTGTTCGTAGCTACAGCGCCAATAATCAATCATCGGCCATTTGTTCGGGCAACAATTAAGCAATATTTTGATGCTGTTGTAATTACAAGAACACTGGAACATTGAACATAATGACAATGCCACGACAGCATTAACACACATTCTTAATTGTGTTGGTAGCTGGCGATTGTACAAGCCGTTCCAATAGCTTAAAACTGTTGACTGTAAGCCACTCTTTCGGGGCCTTGTGCATTGCCTTTGCTGACTCCTCTTAGAAGGCCTAATTTAGTACAGCAAGACCTCCTACTTCATTTTTGCCACACATGCAGTTGCTTGGCAACCTTAACCGGACATATCATGAAGAATTTTGACCGGCCAGTCATATAAAGTATAAACAAGCGCCACGGCCACACTTATACACAAATACAATTTTGAACAATTTGGCTTGAATGAAGAGCATTCGGGAAGACATAAGCAGAACACATGATTATTCTATTATTTTATCATCTGAAAAAAATAAATAATTATAAAAATCATTAAATTGTCAGCAAACTAAAATCTCTAATTATGTTTACTTACTTGAAGTCCAGAAACATAAGCATTACAATTAATGGCTTGAGTTTAACACACACACAAATAACAACAGACATGCCCATAGAAAATCGTTCTGTGAAGCTGGTGTGCCAACACCGGCGACTTGTACACTTGATAATTTTCCGTAAAACTTTACGCCAACATTGAATTCAATAAAAGTAGCATGTGTCGCATATAAAATGCAACGAAGTGCTCATGAACAATTAACGAACAGAAAGTGTGCTTGGACTTGCGCGGACAATCGCCGATTCAATTAGTGGAGCTCAGCTCGACTTGGTTGTTGTTCACATTATGGTTTTTAATAATCATTTGACGCAAAATTTACATAACCGATTAGTTTTGTATGCATTCAAAAAGTGCCAGCAACACCTCGAACTACAGACACACACACACAAACACACAGAGCAAAAGTGTCGACTACAAGAAAGATGCTTTGTGTTGCAAACTGGTTTAGACAAGAGAACTTTCTTTGCGTTGTGTTTTGGCAGGTTTTTGTTTTTATTAGCAGCGAACGAGTGAGCACACTTAAAACTATTAACCGACCACGATTTCAAGTCGAGAGCAACAGGCACACAGCTGAAGACAGACCAAAAGCAAGAGCATGAGATATGCGAGCGTTGAAGTGACTTGGCTGAGATCAAAGCATTTACCTTCAAAAGCAGCAGAAGAAGAACAACAAGAGTAAAACAAAACAAATTTCAGCTTGAAGAAGTGCTTTGCATGGCTTCAACGCTTTTCTAGTTTGCCGCACACACAAAAAAATATATATTTATAAATAAATAAATAGGAAAACAAAAAAGACAGCAGAAAAGTATACTTGAAGTGGTGGGCATTTGAGCATGTTTGTTGCTGCCACTTGTTGCGCGTTGCTTCGCGCAATTTGTTTGCCACGATTTGACTCACTTATGATATTTATTTTCCGTTAGCTTAAATTAATGTTGTTGCAACAAATTTCTGCCTGCTACAAAGATATTAACACCAGCGCGCCAGTTCAGCAACACTTGTCAACATTAATTGGTCAAGTTTGTTACACCAAAAGATAAGCAAACAATTTGTTCTTGTGCATGGTGTGTGTGTGTGTGTGTGTTGTTGCTGAGGAGTGGAGGGCAGAGTTCGTTACACTTCGCTAATAAACTGTGTGAATTGTTACAAAGAAATTATGCAATTATTTCATGTATGTAGAAAATGAATGGTTGTGTGTGTGTGTGTGTGTGTGTGTTCTCTTAACTTAAGTTGTTGCAGAAATTAACATTGAAATGTTTAACACAAGTAGGACGCGTTGAGTGCAGTTAGAAGTGGTTTAAGTAATTAGTAGTTTTATAGCACAGACGGTTGACGTATACGTAATAATTGCAAGTAGCATTCACATGCAATAAAGACCACACACACACAACACACAAACACACACGCATACACACTCGCCAAGTCGGTTTTAATACACTTGAGTTGTTGGTCATTCACTGCACAAATTCCAGCAGCATGTCTTAATGCACTGCCAACTTGTATGACATTGCATGTCTTCGAAGCGCAAAAACTCGGATTTTCTACGCTTCGCTTTGCCATTTATACGTATTTTTCCTTCTTTTGTCATTGCACACGCCAAACTCAATAAAAATGTCAACACGATTGCGTCATGTTGACAGCAGAGACACGCAGCATAAAAAAAAAAAACAAAGCCGTGGCAAAGGCGACAAAAACGTTCGACATGAAAGTATTTCGAAATGAGAGCTTCAATATAAGCAGGCGACTGAACTTGGCTAACGCGCCCAATGGGCATGGGTGGTGGTTGAAAAAGGCTCAGGACTGCCTGTCTGTCTGTCCGTGCAATGGTTTTGTATGTGCGCGTAACTCAACAGTAATAAACTTTACGACATTTTGTATACTTTTATTGACAACTCAAAAATCGTTTATGAGAAACGCACAGAGCGCATTTGTGTCTTACTTTCTTTTTGTTGTATATAAGTATTAAAGAGCTCAAAACACAATAAGAGCCTTGACGCACATACAACAACAATAACAAAGTAAAGCAATGCCAAAATGTTGTTAGTAATACTCGTAAAACAATGAAGACCATTTTTATTTGGCACACCAAAGGAACTTGTTTTACAACAAACACGAAACTTTCAACGTGTCCTTACTGTACTTGACATAGTTAAGGCCAACGAACAAGCTAAAACCATTGGCAATACTCAGGTGGCAAATACGCTCATAAAAAAACAAAAAAAAAAAAATTAAAACAGACAAGTCTCAAAGGTGGAATTCCGTGACAGAATTTTATTTGCCACCTGTCATATTACATTGTTCGAGGCGACATTAATGCCTGGCAGCGAAAAAAAAAATACCACGACAATGCAGTAAAGTAACGAGTATAAAAGTTAAACTAATAAGTGAAATTAGACAAACAGTAAAAATCAAATTATGGTTTTTTTTTTTCGTAGAAATTTCCAACGCACAGCGTATTCTGGCTTAATAGTTTAATGTGCCGCACATTGTAAAGCACTTGTACATTAACCCAAATCGCTGCCACAATTTTACAATGGCTGTCAATAAGGCAGGGAACGTCATGGGTTCACATGAGATCAGCAACGAGAGCATGGCTTTTGTTGTCGGCCCTGTTAATGTCATTCTCAAGTCTATTTGAAGTGAAACCGTTGCCGCCGTTACCGACGGACGTCGCTTTGCAATTTGTCAACGCGCAACCGCATAATGATCATTCATTTAGATGTCAGTCGGAGATAAAGTGAAGCTATGCTAAATATAGTCTGTTCTGTAGAGATCGCCGTTCAATGGATATCTTCCGTCAGCAGTTGAAAGCATAATGGCGCAAATGCTTGAAGACTCGACACAACTGTCTGTCAGTTTAACCGTCTGTCTGTCTGTCTGTCACTCGGTCGGTCTGTCTGTCGGTCTGTCTGTCAGCCAGTCAGTCTGCCAGTCTCTTTGGTAATGATGGCATGGCGGTTTCCACTTTACGTTATGTTCTTTGACTTATCGTGTCTTTTTAGCCGTCTTTCGTTGTGTTTAATAATATTTTTCTTTATTGTATTTTTTCGTTTTTCTTATTTCAGTGACCTCACTTCACAAGTTATTGACGACAGGTGGTTTTCGTAAAAACGCGCGCTCAATTTCTTGTTTTCTTAATATTTTTTTATTTTAAGACCCTTCAACGTTTTAACAACTGATGTATCATTTGTTTTTGTTTTGCTTGAATTAAATATTGTTAAGTTTACTAATTTTGTTACTTGTTTTCAATAGCAACATTAATCAGACACAAAATGCTATAAAATGTTTCTATGATCAATCATGCTAACGACGTATTTCTAATAAGTTGAACCCTTCTATTGAGGCGACTTTAATTTAATAGAAAAAATTCTATTAAATAAATAGTATAGAAAATAAAATTTCAACAGCTTGTCATGTTCAGAACTGCTGATGAAGCCTCTATTGACAAATAGCTATTAAAAGCTATTAATTATAATATTAATAGCTGCTCTTTTGTCTCCATCGTTGCTAATTATCGTAATGCCTTATGTGACGTTGAGTTACAACATAACATAAGCGAATACAATTGCCAGAAACAATGGTATTGGAATGCAAAGGAAGTATCTATTTTTTTCTATTAACGGCACTATTAAAAGCACTTTTAACACTTTTTTAATAGAGTTGCCAGAATAATGGCGTGAGTCTCAGCTGTTGATTATAATACTTCAAATTCGTTGTAGCATTTCACAGTGATAATGTTAACTAAGCCAAATCTGACGTACGTTAATACAAACAAGTTATGAATGATGTGTAAAACAAACATATGTACATATGTCATATTTATCACCTTCTTATGGATAAACCTTATTGTCAGTGACTGCGGTAGAGAATTTAATATCTTTCGCGAATTCTTCGTAAGCTTGACTAACAAAATAATGGAAGTTTTATCTTACTGCTTGACGCGTCGATTAATTGGGAGATCCCACATTTATTGTGTTTTTAACACTACCATTTTAGAATGATTGTTTAAACTTAGCTACGCTCACGGTGCTCCTTAACGTTCCGCTCTATACATTTATTACAGACTTTACAACTTTTACAATTTTTCTTTTACTCATTAGTGACTTTGTGGGTTTTATTGCCGTCTCGTTGCTGCCGAGCATGCCATCGTAAAATACTTGCGTTCATTTCAATATCGCCAGCAGCGTACATAATTTGTTGCAACAACATTGTATTGCAACCGAGCGGCGACGGCAATGGTAACGGCAATGGCGACGGCAACAAGTACGACAAACTGCCGGCGGGCAACGTTGTTCGGATCGCATGCACTCAACTTGTGAATTCAAATGAAAAAAGTTATGATTGCAATAAATCGTCTTTATGATGATTTCTTTTCAATGCAATTAAAAAACAAATCTTTTGCTTTATGCAGCAAAAAGACACACACACATTTTGATACACTTGAACTCATCAAATACACAAACAAATTCTGCACTTTCAGCAAAATGATTTGAAATGTGCACAAAACAATTTGCCACACTTAATGACTTAATAAAGCTGAACTGGAAAAATCTGAAAAAAACCTAAACAAAAATCAAATATAAAAAAAAAATAGTAAAATAAATGCGAACAGAAAACAAATTTCATTTCATGCATGCGAAATTGAAAAGCGAACAAACCAAATTGAAACTTACAACAATCAAGGTACAAGTTACAACAATTTTACGCAAGCGCAGAACAAATTCAGCGACACCGACAGTAAATTTTTAAATTGCGCCACGGAAAAATCGCAAGAAATAAAATGAAATATAAAAACAAATAAATAAATGATAACAATAATAAAACCAGATAGGCAACTATTTTCGGCTATGCCGAAACTTATTTACGCTACCAAACATTATCCCAATTATACTTTCTGAAAAATGAATAAGCATGCATCATATTACACTTCATTTCAATCTTCTAGCTCGGCTTATAGATAAATCCCATTAATAAAGTTTTCTTTAAATGGGCGGTGCCTTGCCCTTATGTCCGATTCTTATGAAATTTAGTAATATAGTCTAGCATTAATAAAAATGCCAATATTCCAAAGTTTCGTCGGTTTATATTCAAGAACAAAAACAGATTTCTTAACAAAAACCTAATTTTTGACTGATCGTTGCAATGGGCGCCATGTGCGATAATAGCCAGACATTGACTATTCTTGCTTTATATCTTTGTTTAAGTAAAGAGAAAGTTATTGTGTACAATATAGAGTCGATAACTCCAAAAACACATCAACTTTTAAGCAAAAACCTCATTTTTGAACGATCTTCTATGGGAGCTGAATGATATATAGATCATATAGTTGTCCGATTGTGATAGAACTGAGATATACAATGCTTGGACTTATACAAAGAATATGTGGGCTTACATTTTATCAATATCTTCAGAAAGACCCCACAAACGGACAAACGGATATATATATATATTAAATAGTCTCTCCGCGCTGTTCAAGAATATACTTCATATAAACGGATGTGTCTCCTCCACTGCGTTGCAAGGTTCATGACAAAATTAATGAGCCCATTTTGCCAGAGTATAAAGAGGAATATGAGTAGAAATGCAGGCCGACTGTGTGCGCCATTGTGTCCGCCGCGCACATGGGCGTGAGGCAAGCACCGGCAACGAGTCTGCAGCAACGAACACAACAGGGAACTGCATTGGTGCGCACCATTTTTCGGCACAAAAGACACATTCATGGCGTTTGTTTGGGCTCGCATTGCGCTTGTGCAGCCGTTGTCGCTTGGCCGTGTTGCCGGCGTTTTTGGACCGTTTGTAATTTGAGCTTGAATGCGACTGATTTGACAGCAACCAACACTCGAAGCGCTGGTGTGCAAATGCAAATATTTTCGCTTACTTTCATTTGTTGTTTGCGTAAAGTAACAACAATCGGCTAGGAAACCCGCTGCGTGACCAGAGCCAGACGACAGCGACAGCGCAGTTGCAACAGCTGCTGCAACTGTTTGTGTTTCACACTTGGCATAGCTGTGTGTGTGTGTGTGTGTGTTGTAGCGTTGCACGTGCAAATCGATTTTGAGTGTTGTTATGAGCTGCATGTTATTGCAAAAATCAAAGTTGTGTCAACAGTTGAAAAAAAATCATAAGCAAAGCAAAAATCACTTCAAAATATCATAAAGTTGTTAAACAATTAAAGTCACTTTGAATGGTTTCCGGTCGTTTGAACAACTTTTGTGTGCATGGCAACAAAATGTGTATGATAGAATTGTGGAAACCAAGAAATCAACTGTCCGAAAGCATTCAACGCAATTAATTGCTGCGAAACCGCAAAAACCGCTTCGCACAATATTGACACATCAAAATACCAAGCGAACTAGAAATGGAATTGCAGGCACTCACACACACACACACACAACACACAGATAGAACAGGATAACAAAGAGAAAAAGAAGTCAAATTGACAACAGTCAAAAACAACAAAAGGGCGGCAACAACATTCGTGTTTTGTTAAAACGCCCGCAGTTAGAGATACACTGCATGCCTCAGCAGATACAAGCACACACATAGATACACACATAAATATATATATGTATGTATAAACATGCACATCAACACAACAGAGACAAATGCGAGTCATCCTTTTTTTTAATTTGATTTTATTTGTTTTTGTTTTTTGGTTTTTTTTTACTGTTTTTGTTTTTGTGTGTGTGTGTGTAATTGTCTGAACCAGCACAAAAGTCTATATTGAAAACAAACAACAGCAACAAGGATAACAAACCAACCAGCCAGCAATTACACACACACACACACACACACACATAGGCAGAGATAGCGCCGACAATTGTGCTTTGAAGCGTATATTTTCATTTTGTTGATAACAATATATGTTTCAACTTGCAAACAAAATTGACAGTTGGCTTGAAAAATGTTGTTAAAAACCGCATAGGAAATAATATAAAAAGAATTTTGTGGTTTTATAATTTACGAAAAATTCCAACATTTAAACGTTTTCTGTTCGCAGTTCGCAGCATTCCCATCTCCCACCGCCTATCCCACAACCCACAAGCCACAAAAAAGTGCTTGCTCAATAGTTTAAGCTCTTTAAGCTTAGTGTTCTTTGGCCCACAGTTTGTTGGCGTATTTTAATTAACCCGCAATTGGCAACGCTTAGCGGACGGCACCGATAGGCAAAAGCAATTTTCTCGCAAATTATGGTATAACCTCAATTAATCGAACAATCTCTCGATGCTTTCAGGCCCATTAGTCGCACGCCGCTGACGCAGGTCTCCTACCTGCAGAAGATACCAACATTGCCGCGTCACTTCTCGCCGAGCAGGAGCGGCGCGCAGGCACCGCCATTGCCGCCGCCAGTGGGCGCGCATCGCAATGTAATCGGTGGGGGCATTGGCTTGCCCAGCAGCACGTCCGCGGGTGCATTGTATGCGCCACAGCATGGAGCAGGCGCGGCGGGCAGCAGCTTAGCCACCTCGCCACTGCCAATGCAACGGCAACTGCAGCATCAACAACATCAACAACAACAGCATCATCATCAGTACATGCCGCCGCCGCTTCATCATCAGCAGCAGCCGCCGCCAACAACGCTTCAACAGCAACAGCAACAACAACACAATCTACAGTATTCTCCTGCTTCATCGTCCAATTCCGCAAAGTATTCAAGTTCATCGCTGAAACAACAAACGGCCTCATCACCGCCACTCCATCCGCATGCGCCGCATCAACATCAATCGCACCAGCATCCACATCCACATGCACATCCACATCAGCACCACCACCATCAGCATCAGCATCAGCATCCCCACCAACTATCACCGGCCATTTCATCGCCGTCGCCGCCCTCGCTGCTGCATCATCCGGCCTCCTCGGCACATGCGCCCTTCCTCGCCGGCCCACATGGCCTGGACATGCAGCGACAGTCGCATTCGGACGACGACAGCGGCTGCGCGCTCGAGGAGTACACTTGGGTGCCGCCCGGCCTGCGACCCGATCAGGTGAGTACGACAAATTTGTTCCCAATTGTATTAATTGTCAAGTGTTGTTGCGCCTTAATTGTTGCAACGCGTTGTAAGCTCAACTGCTCGCGTCACTTCGTATCGGCGCAACATCAAAGACGCAACTTGCCTGGGGGCGTGAACTTTAAGCACTTCGAACAACAACATTGTTAGCGCGTCTTGCACACACAATTTCGAATATGCGCCGTGGTGATACATGCCGCTGAGGCCGCGTAAATCTTAAGTGCAAAGCTGCAAGTCGCTTCCAGGCGTCAGCGAATGTCCACAAAGATTTGCTACATGCGATAAGCCGCTGTCGTTGCCGTTGCCTTTGCCGACGATTCGCACGTCGCTTCTTCGCTGCGGCAACTGGAGCGCAACGCATTGCCTTCAGTGCAACCGATACCGAGATTTGCGTATACTTGAGTTATTGTGCGTTATTTTGTCACATTGTATCTGTGTGCGCGAAATGTATCTGTATCTGTAAATGTAAATGTAAATGCAAGTGCTGAACAGCCGTTGCAAGCGGTTCGTACACGCTCAGCGCATTTGTCACAGTTGCATGCCTTGGCGCGTTTTACATCGGGCGTACAATTGCAGTTACGCTTGGCATAGTTGCACATAAATATATGCGTTGAGGCCATAAATCAGTCAAGCGTTTTTTAGATAATAGGTCCTTGTATGCAGCTATTAAATGACGCGCTATGCAACACTGCCTCTTTGTAATCGAAAACCCACTTTTAGTACGGCGCTACGTGTATAGATTGCACTCAAAATGAAGATTCTTATATGAAAAAGGCACGTCGCACAAAAGGCTGTAAAGGCTTAATTAGTTTCCCCAACATAGATTCGGCATAGAAGCTTAATTCAAGCCATAAACAATAATGTACGTCTGTGCCAATAAACTCACTCTGTAAATGGCAAATAAACCAATAAGAAGAAGTACTTAAATCCATTTTAAACTTGGCAAAGGAAATGTGCAAAAAAATGAAACCACACTTTTATCAATTACGGTCGCCAGAGACAATTTTCATTTTCATTTTTGCTTTTCTTTTGCTCATTGCACATTCATACGTTTATTTAGCACTTGTGCACTTTTTCTGATTGCCATTGAGCGCTTTTATTTTTGTTTTGTGCCGGTCGTCCTGTTCCGGCGCACACATCCCGGCGGAGCGCATGCCACATAAATTATTTGCGTAAAATATGCGACATCAAAAAATAAATCTTCGCCAATCTTTTGCATGGCGCGTTGAATTTTTTTATATAATTTTTTTCAATATCTTTTCTTTTTTTTTTGTTTGAGTTTATCTTTTTAGCTGTCACTCAATCAAGTGCACTTCATGTTAAAATAAATAAAATATTGTTTTATGTGACATGGGACGGACGTGTGCCGCAAAGAGCAACTTCCAATTACAACAAATTGTCTAAGTCAGAACAAAAGCTTCAAAAGTCAGCACGCACAACTGAACAAACACCTTAACTAGCGCCCATTTCACTGCCGCCGCCGCTGTCACTTGAACGCTCAACAAACGTCAACCATCAACTTTTGGACCTTTTTTCATTCTTTTATGTATACAGACTTTGCATATTGTTTCGCGCTTAACTCTCAAGTGGACATTTCGTTTACTTTTGCACATTTTTTTGGCTTCGCTAAACGACGCAGGCAAATGAAAAATGTTGCCGACCACATTCGGTCGGAAATGTTCACATGACGACGAGAGTATATCATGCTTTTAATCCTTTTATGCTGTGTAACTGACTTGGCAGTGAGAAAAATCCTGCCGGCGTTAATTTCGCATGTAAGGTTCGTTTTTTTGTTTCTGGTTTTCTCGGTTTTTTTTTTTTTTGGATAAGTCACAAACGGAATTGGAAATTTATACGAAACAACGTTGATATACGACAATTTACAGCTGTGGCCATAAACCATCTGTCAGTTTGGACAATGAAGCGGCAGTTGGCGGCAGGCTAGGCACAAAAAATAGCCAGAAAGAAGCATTCAGCAAAAACAACAAAAAAACTGCAGACAAAAACAGTTGGAAAGACCGTCATTCGGACCCACGACTGTCGTGGAAGATTCAATGCCAATAAAGTACATTTCATTGGCGTTGCACGTTGTAAGCTTTCGTACTTTTTCAATGCTGGAAATCTATTTGATTTCGCTTAAATCGCTGGCACAAAATTCAAATCATCTAATGGCATCGCTGTCTGCCATTGTTGCGCTTCGGCATAGTCAAAATCATCGCCAACTGCACTTGCTTTGCACTTACTGGCGGCCGCCTGCTGTGCCTTGACAGTAACCGCAACAGCAGAAAGCGATGATGATTATGATGATGATCATAATGTTGCTTGTGTTCATTGAAACGATGTCGACGATGATGATGCGTTGACTATAATACTTATTTTGCGGCGTAATGTATTTGATTTATCTTTAATAAATGACATATCTAAAGTGATGCAGTTGAGTTTTATTAATCTAAGTGATGCTTGCAAATGATTTTGCGCTTTAAATTCAATATAACAACAAAAATATACGCTACACAAAAATTTAAAAAAAAAAAAATTAATTAGTTAAAACACTTATTATTCTTTGCTTCGTTTCTCGTTTCGTTTCGACAGGTACGTTTATACTTCTCTCAAATACCCGACGACAAAGTGCCATACGTCAACAGTCCAGGCGAACAGTATCGAGTGCGACAACTGCTGCATCAACTTCCGCCGCATGATAATGAGGTAAGCGCCCAAGCAAAACCAAAAAGGAGCACGGTAATAAAAGACAGACAAAAATTGCTATAAAGGAAACAACAAATGTAAAAAAATGTCAGCGACGATTGCTTCTGTAGTCACCTTTCATGTCCACAGAAATCGATCGCTCGCCAATTTGTGGGTATTTATTTAAATGTGCACTTTATCACGGTTAAGAGCGCGCGGTGTAAAGTGTAAAACGTATTTTTTTTTGTATGCAATCCTCTTGGCTTTTAAACGTGTGTGCAGTGCAGACAGTTTGTCGCTCTGTTTGACTGCCATGCCAGCTTTGAAGGGCTTAAGCCAAACAAAAAGCGTTGATTTCGGGTTCAAAGTTTTACAAACTACACCGACCCGCTGCCACCGCCTTCACCGCCTACAGAACATGTTTCCCACAGTTGTAATTAATATAAACTGAGCCCAAGCTACTAATTGCCGTATGTAGTTTGCCATTCATGCAACCGAATTAATACAACAACAGCGTATCAGTTGCCATTGACTCTGAACTTGATGCCCATGTTAATGACAAACCAAACCGACAGCACAGCATTTGGTCAAAAAACACATAATGAGCGCACAAACGGACAGACAATGGCCAAAAAAAAAGATTAAAACAGCAAAGACTTTGCAAATAGTTGGTAAACCATGTGTAAAATGCTAACAAAATGCTCGAGTTTAGTACAAGAACAAGCACAGGAAAAATTTACACAACACTCATGTGAAATCCCAGCAGTGAAACTAAAAAACAAAACGGCAATTTTCGGCCAAGTTAGTTGCTCGAACTTCAAGCAATTCAGGCAGTAATGTTTATGTACGAAAAATTTGCATACGCCTGAAACAAAAGATAAAGAGCAACAAGGCAAGAGAAGGAGAATTTGCAGGGAAAAAGGATCGAAATAAGGCGGGCGCTGAACGTCGCTCTGACTAACTGACCGCAGCCGTGTTGATAGGCGTGTGGACCAACAACATGAAACAAGAATAGTTCAGCACGGCACAACTTGAATGAGAAGTCAGTTAGCTACCGTGCCAACACATTTTGACTGAACGTGACTGACTGCCTGACTGACTGAGTGAGTGACTGAGTGAATGACTGACTGAGTGACTGCCTGCCTGACAGCACTGCATTCGAGCAGGGGTCTCGCATCAAAGATTAAATGGTGTAGGCAGGCGTTTGCAGGTTGTTCCTTTTATTGTTGTTGTCTGCGGTTGTGCGCATACAACTTACACAGCTGTGCTACAATAACGATGTACGAACAAACGAATGGTCAACACAAGTGCTTGTGTTAGAAACGTTACTGACGATGATGATGATGATGATGATGATCGTCGAGGCAAAAGCAAGCGCATAAACATGATTTTCTTAGAATAAAAACAGCGAAGGCAAAAATCACTTAAAGTTGTAACTTTTTTCTGTAAGCGAGCGAGCAAGACTCAGTTGAATATTTGAAGTTTCACTAAGCTGTGCAAACATATGATTTTGCTGTCGTTTGTCTTTTTTTTCAGCTACAGCTTAGACACTCGTATGTATTCAAACTGTTGTGCTGTCATTTCAGGTTCGTTACTGTCACTCATTGACGGATGAGGAACGCAAGGAGCTTCGTTTGTTCTCAACGCAACGCAAACGTGACGCACTCGGACGTGGCAATGTCCGACAACTGATGAGCGCGCGTCCATGTGATGAAGTAAGTATCCACACACACACACACTCAGACGCCATCAACATGAAGTTGAAAAGCTTTAGCCACAATTAAAGTGTTCCAAGTTGAAAGAGTTCAAAACTGAGTTTACAGTAGTGCAGAACACGAGCAGCCAAAGCAATTATCCACAACTAATTGCGGCTGCACTATCCATCAGAAATTTGTTGAAATCTGTTCCGTGTCTGCCAACAGACACTTGACTTTGTTAACTTTGTGCTAAAGAGGAAGCTGTTGCTGAAACACTAAAAAAAAAAAGAATCATCTAATGCCTTCTCTGTGTCATTTTAGTGCGATGAATTAATTTCTACCGGTGACATTGCCGTCTTTGCCACACGCCATGGCCCGAATGCCTCGTGGCATCCCGGCTGCTTTACGTGCTGCATCTGTCGTGAGCTGCTTGTCGATCTCATCTATTTTCATCGTGATGGGCGTTTGTATTGCGGCCGTCATCATGCCGAGACGCTCAAGCCGCGCTGCTCCGCTTGCGATGAGGTAAGTCTGCTTGTGGTTTTGTGGCAAGTTGCAAGTTGCAAGTTGAAATACTTTGACTGTGGCGGTTACTTTGCCGCCATCGTCGGCGCCTTTGCTGAATTTTTATTAGCACTTTCGAGCACGCAAAAACTTTCATGAAACTTTTGTGGCTGCAGTACTGATTTTTAAGCAACTTTCCACAAACAAGAAAACTTTCGAACCGAAATCGAGAAAACTTTTCCACCGACACGATGATGCGCCAACCAAACGCTAACCAACCACATTGTCTACGCTTGTCTACTTGCAGATAATCCTCGCCGACGAGTGCACCGAAGCCGAGGGACGTGCCTGGCATATGAATCACTTCGCTTGTCAAGAATGCGAGAAGCAACTTGGCGGCCAGCGATACATTATGCGCGAGGGCAAGCCATTCTGTCTGCACTGTTTCGATGCAATGTTCGCCGAGTATTGCGATTACTGTGGCGAGGCCATTGGCGTCGATCAGGGTCAAATGAGCCACGACGGCCAGCATTGGCATGCCACGGACGAGTGTTTCTCGTGCAACACATGTCGCTGCTCGTTGCTTGGCCGCGCCTTTTTGCCGCGCCGTGGCGCTATCTACTGTTCGATCGCGTGCAGCAAAGGCGAACCACCCACTCCCTCGGACAGCTCGGGCACGGGCATGTACACGACGCCGACGCCACCCACGCAACGGGTGCGGCCACAGACGCGCATACCGAGCAGTCATGCCTCCAGTTCACCGCCCATGTCACCGCAGCAACAACAGCAACATCAGCAGAGCTTCAACCAGGCCATGTATCACCTGCAGAGCCAGCAAATCGCGGCTGGAATTGCGCCCGCAGCGACGGTGGCGCCCGCAGATTGCGTAGTTGGCCCGGACGCTCATGTCGGTGGCAGCCTTGTTGGCATCGGGGGCGATCTAACGCTGCTGGAGCATGGCAAGCAAGGCTATCCCACATCGGATTCCGATGCTGGCGTAGTCAAGGATCTGGAGCACGGCAACGGTGACTACACCGACTTCTCGGGTGGTATGCCATCGAGTTCCTCGCAGAATATGTCGCCGCTGACCTCGCCGGGCGACTACCAGCAACACAACATGATGCCAAAGCCAATGGAACTTCAACGCAATGCCGTTTACAACTTCAACGAAATGTCACTCAACCTAGATGCAGCCTGGCCGGCAAAGCCACCGCTCGCCGCCACGCAGAGCTACAACATGCAAGCGCATCAGTTGCAGCATGTCTCCAAGCTCGAGCATGCAATAACATCCAGCATGCCCGAACTGGCCGGCCAGCACATGCCACAGCTGCCGCCTGCGGTTGGCATGTCTCAGCAGTTTCCTACCCAGTCACACGAATATGCCGACATCACGCATTCGCCGCTGCCACAGCTGCCCTCCGAAATACCCGAACTACCCACGCCCAATCTGTCAGTCGCTTCCACTGCCCTGCCACCTGAGCTGCTTGGCTCGCCCACAGCTTCCCTTGGCGAACGTTCACTCACCACGCCGCTCTCGACACAGTCCGCTTCGAACGCTCCCCTGCATCCCGTCTCCATACTCAGCGGCGCCTCCTCGTCGTCGCCCATGAGTGGTGCGCACAGCAGCGAGAACAAGAAGAAAGGAGTCCGTTTCGAAGGCTTGCCCGATACGCACACATTGCCACGCTCACGCAGCTATTCAGGCAATGGCGCCGGCACAAGCTCGAGCGGTGGTGGCGGTGCTGCTGCCACCACTGAAACTGGCCGTGCTTCAGGGCACTCATCACGCCGTCGTCGACGTCGTAAGTCGGCAAATCACCATCGCAGCGGCAGCGGTCATCGTTCACATTCGACCACGCGTGCCGATACTTATGCGCCCGCACAACCGCTCTCCTCCTCTTACCAAGGACCGCCCTCCCTGCTGCAGAGCGCCGTCATCGCCAACGATGAGTCGCTTAGCCAACGAACGTCACACGCACATCGCGACCAGCACAACGATGAGTCCGATGATGCCTCCAGCGTCTGCTCTACTTGCTCCTCCAGTTCGTCGAGCTCCGAGGATTACATGATGATGTACCAATTGCCGCAGCGGCGTCACTACGGCGGCGTACGCGTCAGCTATGTGCCAAACGACGCATTGGCCTACGATCGCAAACGCAAGACTTCGGACGCGTTAGCCGACAAGGACAAGAACTGCATCATATCGTGAGATTGTGGATCGACCATTAACGTTCTTCGGCGCGTTTTAATAATTATAATATTTAATACATTGCACGGAGACTCATTATCAATGTGATGAATGATGGAAATGCTTCTGTCTGCCGTTTATATTACATAAAATGAAATGACTTTTCACACGCTGAGTAAACTTTAGATTAATAAACTTTCTTTGTGGTATATTTCCTAACTCCTCATTTCGAAATGCGCCCAAGTTGCTGTAAACAATTCATAAGCAATAAAGTTCAACTCTAAGTTACTGAAAATAGTTCTTAATTTAATTACATAATTAATCAACTAATTGCAACATAGATGCATTGCTCCAAATACAATAAAATGATGATGATATACGCAAAAATATATTTTATATACAAAATACATACATATTTCTACTTCTGAAGAATATTTTTAAGTATGCAAAAGTAAGAAAAAAATTATTTTATATTTATTTAAACAACAACGTATTTATTTAAGCTAAACGTAAATGTGAAACTTTCATTAAGCCTAGATAAGCAACTACTTACAATACGAGCATCTGTATTAGTTAATAAGCCTAACTTATAAACGGGAAACAATAAATGTACAAAAAAAAAAACAATGTTTTAGAGAATTTGGCTTTAATTTGAAGATATCACAACGTATTTAAAGTGTTAAATGCCGAATATCTGCAGATTTATTATTTCCACCGACGGCATTGCCAGACGACTTACTGTATTCAAGCCATAGCTTGCTTTAGGCACATAGCATATGCAATTAGCCAAACAAATAAATAGCTTTTGGATAAGAATCTCACATTGAGGCATGCCAGTAATCTTATTATTGAGCACATTAAAATGCCGCACAATAAATGTCATGCATCGTATCTGTAATTACGCATCAGATAATGTATATAAATTGCGTATACGTATGCAAATTAAGCCGCGCTGAAGGTAAAACGAAAAAATGTTGCTAATAAGTTTTGTGTTAAATTATAACAACGACACTAGCCGCGACAAACATGTGCAGCACAGCGCACAAGACCCGCAAAAATAACACTGCAAAACAAAACTCTGCTTAAGCAATCACATGCATGCGATGGCATAAAAACGACGACAACAACAACAACAATGCCAATTGCTGCAGGGCATAATTAGCAAATAATGCAATGCAGCTCAGAGCAGCAAAAGGAGCAACGGCGACTGGCTAACAAAACAGGTAAAGGCAACGGCTACAAGGCCCGAGATTGTGCGCTTGTTAGAGCCATGAGACCAAAGGGATTTCATAACATTTTGACTTTATTTTTTTCCAATTTTTTCTTTGTCCAATTTGGCAAAGAGCTCGTTCATTACAAAACCATTTGTATGAAAATACTGAAATTAAATCAAAACGCGGTTTTGTGCGCAAAACATACAATAACAACATGACATTCATTTCCTGAGTCGCTCAAAGACAAATTGCCAAATGCGAGACTATAATTTGCGCTAGCAAAACTGTCATAACCAGCGGCACACAAAAGGCACAAATGCAATAACAAGAACAACACGAACAAATTAACCGATAACCAAGCTAAGCCAGAGTCCTCAGTTAGCACGCATTGTGTACCTTTGAAAAGCCACCAGCGTACTCAATTTGTACGTGGCTGCACATGCAACGTACATATATCGATCTAATGGCCACGTAATTATACCCCTGCTAAATGTGCAACATTAAATCATATTGGCGAGGCGAGGTGAGCATCGACGTGACATGACGTGTTGTTGTTGTTGGTGTTACTGCTGCTTTGCATATTACAAAGTGACCAAGCAGTTAATGATGGGCCAGGCGAAAGATAAAAGTCAATGGCACTCATACACAAAGATGCGTGCGATAATGAAATGTTGTTGTCTGTGTCTGGCATTGATAAGCCCTTATGGCTAACAAGGCGGCACAATAACGGCAAACACAATGACAACAACAACAACAACAATACAAGTCACAAAACTTAATGAAAGAAATTTTGTCTGTTAGTTTGCACAAATGTTTAGTAATCATCTTATTGGCAGTAACTTGAATGCGACAAATCGAAAGCAAAAGATGTCCTTGGCAAAATCATGCTATACAATGCAATATATGTATGTATGTACAAAATCTTATGGTAAGAGCACGTAGCCTTTGTGTTTTATTGCATGTCATTTCCGTTTCCTTTTCCGTTTATGCCACTGAACTTTGATGATTGGGTCTGCCAGGCTTCCGGCAGCGCCAAGTGCAGTAGCTGCACATACAGCTGACCACACTATTGCACAGACACAGACACAGATACACACACATACCCAAATACTAATACTCGCAATGCTAAAGACAGTTGTATATGAATGTTTGTATGTGCATAGATTCGACATTATCCTTGCTCATGTTACTGCACACGCACATCCGATAAAGCAAAATTTATATTCGCATTTCCGACGCTTATTTTTATCAGTCCCTTACCATGACTTATACTGTGTTAAACGTGCAACGCGCCACTTTCATTATTACATACAATCACACAAAAGAGCGAAGTTCGCTGCGACAGAACCAGAAACAGTTGCAAAAATGATCCTTGCTCTGTGCTGCGGTTGTTTATGACTCGTTGCTCATGCCGGACATTGTCTCGTTTGTTGGTGTCCTTGCTTTGTTAAATGTCGCAAACATTTATGTGCACTTTATTTGCTCGGTGGCTGTTTTGGGTTTTAAGTGTAATAATTTCAAATGAAATTTGCTTTATTGCAGCGAGAAACAACAACATTAAAGAGTATCTTAACTTAATATAGATTTAAGTTGAGGAAAAAACCAAAAGGTTTTTTAACAGAAAAAACTCATGTGTTTTCTAAACAGAACATAACTAATTTCTTATCACGTTTATCGCCAGAATATAGCTGTTGCGTCTGTGCCTCCGTGGCCTCAACTGGAATCTTAGTAGAATGCTGGCGTCATAATATGAGTTCTTATTGACCTTACTTGATTGACACATCGTAGAATCGTTTCAGGAACTTTTTTTCTTTACAAGTTTGTTCTTGGCTTAATTGATTCTACAAACCACCTTAGTCAGGTTCATCAAGAAATTGTGTTCCATTAGCCTTACAGAAATGCACAACTCACTTTGCCCATTATAAATTGCAATAAATTTTATCAGATTCTCTCATTTAAAATCTCGGCTGCTGCACTAAGCATCATTGTTCGTCGGCATCTTCGATATTTTGGAAATTCTACATCTAGCGATGACTTCTCACAATCTCATTTCCCATGGATATTTGTTCATCTACCTTCGGTAATTTATTATAGTTTTTCTACAATTTATGCAATAAATTGTTAATATTTGTTTATCAATAAATAAATAAATAATTATTAGTCTAATATTTATTGCTTGTTTTAACAAAAAATATATTATTTTCAATTAACAAAAACGTCACACTTAATTATAATTATATAAAATATTATAATTTGTTAGATTTTAGTAATTAAAAATTGTTTAACTGAAACAAAAAAATCATGTGATATATGATGTCTGTGCAGAATGAATTAAATAAAGTAACTTGCACATATTTTTGTGTTATTAAGTTGGATTATAATTTATGCGCATATGTGGCGGAGTAAGCAGCCGCCGTGCAACCGACGCCCTAGATCGATCAGCAATTATTACTGGCCCATTAATTAATACAAAAATAAATGGCCAGCAGAACATTACACGCACACCCACGCACACACACAGACACAGCCACACAAACACGCTGACAGTCATGAGGCATCACAGCAGAAAATGGCAACAACATAAATAACAAACAAAAACGAACATGGCCAACTATGCCGACATGGCGGCCAAGGCACATGGCATGCTGCCGTTCCAGCTCAGCTTTAACCATGACGAAAACAAACAACAAAAAAAATTATTTAATTAATTTTTAGCGTGCAACGGTTGAAATCATATGAAGAGCAAAAAAACCAACAACAACAACAACAACGAAAACATATTATGAGAGTACATATAAACCAGCGTGCTGTGCAGGACAGATATAAAAACGTATATATCATAAGCAATAATAATCATGTGCAATATGTGTTGAGGCCGCCGGCGGGTGTGTGAGTGCAGAAATTAAATTAAGCCTTATTGATGGAAGGCTGTTAAGTCAAGGGACGCTAGCCAGCACCGAAAGTAGCAAACCAAAAGCAACATATTTTTGTAGCTTTTATTAGCCTCACACACACACACACACAACAACATATGAACCATAAAGACGGCACAATAAACACCTACAACGTAGACTTTGCAACAAACACACACACACACATACACATGCATACAGACCGACAGGAGTTAGTTAGAAGTTTCGCTTAGCGTGCAACGCATACAGAACGCATCATTAGCTTCATAGTTCCGTTGACTTCGCTTTTACGCACACTTGCTGCTAATGTTGAAATCTAATTAAGGCCAGCGTCATCATCATCGCCATCATCATCGTTATCATCGTTCAGCACATGCGGCAACTAACAACACAGGTCAACACCAACACCCCCAAACACATGAGTACATTTTAGGCAAAGTCCTTTCTTTCTTTTTCTTTAGTTTTTATATGTACTTTAACCATGACCATCGCCTTTGTCGCGTTATAAAACAGCAGTCTGCATGTGTGTTGGCTTGTATGCACGAGTGCCGTTAGCCAGACAAGTCACTAGCCACAACAATAATCGCCACAAATAATCGTAAAAGTAAAGCCATTTCTGGTCATTTTTTGGGCGCTTATTGGCTCAGTGTAAGTTTCAACTGCAACTCCTCTATTAGCTGTCCTATTCATTTCTATTGTAACTGTGTCTGTATCTAGTCTTCCTTGCATGGACTATCTTGCTTGCTTGTGTTGTATCTGTGCGCTTGTATGACTGCTTGTGCGCAAATATTTCATTATGAATTTATGATGCTTATATGCTACTTGCGGCCTTATGCGCAACCAGACGCAAAAACATGCAACAACAATAGCAACAGCAACAATGCGCTGAAGTTCAGCGTCTGCTAGCCAAATCCAATTCAAAACAACTACAAAATGTGTGAACAAACTAAAAAACCCAAAGAAATATTGCTTTCAATATGCAATTTATGATTTTCTGTATTTTATTTTGTTTTATTTTTGCTAAAATTTATGTATTTTGGATTTTTAAGTAAAAAACCATGTAAATCTGACATTAAAATGCATAAAATGTGCCAACCGAACCAGACCAGACAGAAGAGTTTCCTTCAGACATAGACATGTGTGTGCCCGCACGCACAAAGCTATCAATTTCGTAAAAAAAAAGCATTGAAATTGAGAATCTTGTACGAATAAAACACCTGCTTTTAATTAAGACCTTTTGTGTGCTGCGATATACCAACAATGCAGCAATACAGTTATAATGCTGAGCATGACGTCGAAAGCTCACTTCCGTTTCCGCTGAGCATTTTAAGCAAAATAAAAATAAAAAAAACAAAGCATTACGAGTGGCATCCTTAACACAATCTAAATAATTAAAATATGCAAATGCCGTCTAATCCGCACACAATACAAACTAACGCCCGTCAGCCATCGGAACACGCAACCAGCGAACCATTCAGCCAAGCAGCAAAGTCGTCGCCGTCGTTGTTGTCTTTGTATTTGTCGTCGTTGCCATTGCCATTACCATGGACAAGAAACTGATGTTGATGCTGCTGCTGCTGCTGTGGCCAAGGCTGAGGCTGCACAGATCCGATTTGCTTAAATTATTCATAGCACTGAAATAATATCCTTTCAGTTAACAAATGCTTGTGCTGAAATTGCGCATAAGGTAGTAAATTAATTTAATGACTTACAAAACAACTATATCAACAACAACAACAACAACCACAGCAACAGCAACAATAACAGTCGTAACGAACTATATAACTCATTGCTTGTCTTAAGGCAAACCTTTAGAGTGCGCCTAAAAGTAAACTGTTTTATTCGCCTTTCGTGAGTCTTGAGCACGTAGCACAATTGCACTGGCATACAATTGAAAGCTTAATTATCTGTTGCGCAATTGCAGTGCATCCTTCCCCGCGTACAGGAGCAAAAAGTGCTGAGCATTAAACAACGCGCCTAAAGTTATGCAGCAACATTTATAGTCGGGCTTTCTTAGTTTATTTTTATGTTGCAAACATAAAAACTTTGCGCCGAAATTGTCTTTCAGCTTGAACAATTCCACTTTGTTGCTACGCGAGTCAACTTGCTTGCTTGCGCTTGTTTGGCGTATTCAATTAACACAATGCAACGCTTACAAGGTTCAGCTTGGCGCACAACGTTAATTGTGAAAGTTTTGTTTTTATTACATTTCACATTACACAAAAAAGAAGAAAATAAAAGTTGAAAAATTTATGTGAAAACATTGAAGAAAATTTTATCATTTTATTATTTTTAATAAAAAATCATTTTTAATTTAACTCATAGTCGCTTTTTATTGGTTTTTAATTTCGTTGTGGCAGACAACTGAAAGGCAAAAAATAAAAAAAAAAACGCCTAAAAAAGGACCAAACAAAACAAGGAAAAAGAAACAAGAAACAAGTTGCCAAAACAAACAATTTCCCTTACGTGCGCTCAAAAGTAGACTATGTTCTTTTGTACTTACTGTCATAAAACGTACTTTGTGCGCGTACATTTCTTGGTCTGTCTTTTTATTTATTTCTTTTATTTTTCATTTTTTTTTGTTCAACACGCTCATCAACATTATTGTGGCACCAACGTTGTCCTCGTCTTCTGCGACGTTGGCATGTTGCTATGTGCAACGTGCCGCAGCCGCTGTTTGCGCTCCTGCCGTTTGGCTGCTGTGCAAATATGCTTTGACCATATTCTTATTTTTGAAAAAGCGCTTCAAGTTAAATCAATACCGACATGAAAATGTTTGTTTTTAACTTCACGTTCACTCGTTGCTACAATCATGTGGTCGAGTGTCTGTGTGTGTGTGTGTGCGTGTGTGCGTGTGTGTGTGTGTTTGTCTATTTTTCTTCATTCACTTTATATTTTTAAAGCTTAAGCTTTATAGCTAGCCGGCGCGCCCCTTTTAGGCAGTATGTTTTGACACAAAGACTATTAAGAGGTTTTAGATTACCTCGTATGTCTTTTTAATAAAATGGAAAAAAAAAAAAAAAAAAAACTTTATATTTAAATAAATATTCCGCATGTGTTGCTATAAAAACTTTGACAATTTTCATCAGTGCTCTTCGTACGTCTTTGTTTAGATACTCGTTTTAATTAAAACAAAACGTAAACCCTTTTTTAAGCCACCACGTACATTTACATATAAATCAATTTGCAGTTCGAACATTTTACTTTTCACTTTGCCTTTTGCTCTTTTACATTTTAAAAACAAATCAAAGAAAAAATCAAAAAAATCTTGTCTAAACCAACATGCATGCTGAAGCCCTTCCTCAGCACATCGCATCACATTCTGCTTTGCAATCCGCATGAAAAAAAAGAAGAAAAAAAAGTTATTTTGCACATATAAATCTTGACGGCATATTGATATATATGCGCATAATTTGATTTCGAAATCGTTTATCTCTTAAACTTTATTATCGCAGTCGCGCACTTGGCAGCCGTTAGGATTAGGCAAATGTCACCTTAAGCCAATGCGGAGCTGAAAATGACATGACGACACTCTTAACTCATTTGCACATAAGTTAAAATATATTGTAGCATAAATATTTGATGTATCACAAGTCTACTTGAAAAGTGCCGAAAGAAAAAACACATGTATATACAAAAGAACAAAAAGTTCGGTTGCAGTTTAACTTATATACTCTACACACATTGTTTCATCAACTTATTGCATTTGATTACTTTAAATATTTCAATTTTTAGTAGCAAAGACTGAGCTTATTGTTAGGTTTTATCTTATAGTATCATTTTGTGGCACCAAAGGATGCTTTCTGTCTATGAGATTCATATGATTTTATTACCATAATAAGTAAAGGGTATAAAAAGTCCATTTGACGAGCACATTGCGAAATTCGCCACATTACGTATACGCAGTTACCCTCTGGTTACACAGCAACACTTTGCACACGAAAGCGCTAAACGTTGCTTGCCATTTGCCATTTGGCATTTGAATATCGAAAGTTATAAAGCATAAAATCAGTGCAAAGCACGCCCGTGCTAAAATATTCAATGAGCGGCTGGGGTTGCCAAACGATGCTGCGACTCTGGCTGCCGCAACGTTGCGCCGTGGCGTGAGTGTTGGCGAAAACTTTGCGCCGTATTTGAATTTACCTGCAAGGCAAACAATTGGATACGTTTTGTGGGGCATCGTTGGGGTTGCATGTATGATGGGAGCGAGTCTGTGTGTGTGTGGCATACAGACAGTCAAAAATGTACGGCATGTCTAACCGACTGCCTGCTGGCGTTCCTGCCAGTCAGTCTATGCACTTGTTGGAATTTTCGTAAACAGGAATTTTACATTTTCAATGATAAGCATCTTGATAAAGAATTCTATGAGTTTGAGTAGAAAGAGAAAAAACATACAATCAAACAAATAAAAAGGTAGACATTAAAGCTTTCATATTCGAAGCATTTTAAATATATATTTATTATTTATTTGATTAATACATATTAAAAATAGTTTGACATTCAAACTTCTTCACTTAGCGCAAACGAAAGCAGCACACCTGAGAGCGTTTACAGTCGGCCGACACCGAACTACCGAGGCACCTGCTCTTGCACATGCCACCTTTATCACGACAGGTATCTTTCGCATCGCCTTTAACAAACATTTGTCATTATAATACTATTAGATAAATTAAATAAATAGTATTAAGGAGGTATTCTGGTCTATAAGCCTAAAATAGCATGCAATTTTTCGCGTAGGATAGAAAAGAGTTAGTTACATTTTAACGACCGAATTTGAACATATTATTCATTGATATTTTATCCAACCAGTTTTGACAATTAGAGATTTTTCTATAAGTTAAACGGTTAATTAAAATTAAGTTATCATGTCAACCTGATCGAAAAAGTAATTTCAAGAAAATCGCATTAAATATTCAGGCAGCGTACTTAGAAAATAGTACTTTAAATCTCAAAAACATTCAAGGTCCATATTCATAGTGGTCTGAACTTTATTATATAGATATTTTCAAATTTCTAGACCAGAATACCTTCTTAAGTATTTCAAACAAACGCCGCAACTTCTTTTAGTTCACAAATAAGTAAGAAGAAAATATTAAAATGCACTTACCAAATACCGTGGTATACATGAGCAGAAGTAGTATGATAATGAAACTGTTCATTATAAATTTTCAAAGTAAGCGAAATTTTATGTCGATTTGTATCTCAGCGTGGGTTTACTTTCAGATTATATTAACATGTACTCTATATGCGACTTAAACGGCTTTAAAGTGTGTGAAATCGCAAAATGACTGTGAAATCACACATTAAGTACAATTAAAGTGTAGCACAAGTGGCCAGAATGACTTGCAGATACCAAACCAAGCGATAAAAACTGTGATATTTTGCTATCTTCTTCTTTGTGATGCTTGTCTAGAAAGCCAATGTAGACTTTTTCCGACTTCGCCGCCGTGCTTTGCTCTTAATTTTCCGCTCATGACTTTTTATTTTCTAATTTTCTACTTTGTGGCTACGACTTTATGTTGAAAGCGCGCATTTTCTCGTTTGTGGCAGGCAACTTTTTTGTTTTTGTTTCTTTTTTCTTATTTATTTATTTTTGTTTTGCTTTGCCTTCGTTGTATCGCCATTGCTATTGCCATTGCCTTGCAGTGCAGTCACAGTTGCCTGGACCTGAGTGTACGCCAGTGTAATTATCTACTTATGATGCTGCCCTTTATGCTCACTTTATGTTATTTTGTTGTTGCTATTGTTGTTGTTGTTGTCATTAATGTGCGTCTTTTACAAAAGTTGCTTTCATAGTTTGTCGTTCTCGTTTCGGCAATATAATGTCATCATTCTCTTGGGTTTGACGTTTCATAGAAAAGCTGCTTATATCACAAACCGCTTTCGTTTCCATTTCCGTTTCCGTTTTTCCAGCAAACAGAAACTGCATGCAAGCGGAAGTAATTACGATGTCGGAGCGCATTGAAGAAAAATAATACAAAATAGCAGAAGCTTCTGCGTGGCCAATTTCACGTTGTAATTAGTTATTGCAACAACGAATACTATTACGAATTTGTGGCCAACGATTTTCAGCATGAAGAAGTTTTTAATTTATGCCAAACACAAATTATCTTCACGAACTGTCAGTTGGTTTTCAAGTCAATGCGCAATTCATTAACGAACTTTTAATGAACTGTCACACTTGAGAGCGGCCAATCGACAAGCCCAACTGACCGACCATACGCCCAACCGCACTCATTGATGCTTGAATGCCGCCTGAGTGTATACTCAGGTGAGATTGCACTTCAATTACTTGTTTATATGCCACAATTACCATTCATTTGACTAGCATTATGTGTGTGTGTTGTGCTCAATGCACACTCAAGCACACATCAAACCATCATCAGCGTCGGTGTGCAGTGAAGACACGCTGTGCGTTGTATTGTATGTTGTATGGCCCACAGCCTGACGCAAAGCGGGCATGGGTACTGATGCAAGTGGCTTTGCACCTTGGTCTTGCCAATTTACACAACGAAATGACGATAATAAATCAAAAGTGAAAATGCAAATATTTGCAAGCAATGTGCAGACAAAACACAGGCAGACATACGGACAGACGGACAGTCTTGTAGACAGACAGCCTAATAGATAGACGCATGGCTGGACAATGCAGCAAGCGTAATGCCTTTGAGAGTATGCCAATAATGGCTTGAGTCGGGCAGCTCGTAGACATAATGGTCATTAAAACAAATCAACCGAAATTTGTTAAGTTTGGGCGTTAAATAAATCATATTAAATTTATTTGCTAACGATTAAATGCATAAATAAATAGTTAGTTAGACAAAGTTTAATTTAGTGTAGCGTTCCTTTGCTCACCTTCTACTGACAGCTTGAGTCGCCGAAAAGCCATGCTCATCATCATTGTGCAGCTTATAATATAAATCTCCATTTATTTAATAACTTTTCACAGCATTCAAATCAAAATATGAAATCAAAATTTGCATTTTAAATAAACCACAAAAATTCGTATTACCAAAAATTGTTTAATGAAATGCCGCAATTAAATTTGAAAGCACAAGCACAAAAAAAAAAACTGTGACAGCTTGTTGACAATTGCAAATGAGCGCTTCAGACAGATAGACAGACAAGCTGTCAGGCGGTAAATGCGCAATTCACATGAAGAGAGAAAGTCACTTTCGGCTTAAAATAAACTCATTATTGCAATTTATGCAAAATGTTAAAACCACAATTGAAAATCTATTTGAATGAAATGCCAATGCCACAAAATGTAGTAAGGGTGATAAAAAGCGGCAAATAAACACGCACACGCTTGAACACTCGCAAACATACACACACAACACAGACAGAGACACACACACACACACACATTCAAAGAACATTGGACGCGTGTCGCTTGTGCGATTTCCGGTTCCCTTTTGGTTTTCATTGTGGCATTGATGCATATGAATTCAATTACGAAACTGCGCCACCTTTGACGCCAAAGCCGTCACAACAAAAGCAACAGCGACAATACATATGTCTGTATGTATGTATGTATATATGTATGTATGTAGGTATATAAAGAAGGGGCTAACGGTAGCTAAAATAAATAATGTTGCTTTAATGAAAATTGTTTGCCCTGCAACGATTTTAAAGCCAACAAAGAAAACAACACCAACAACAACACAAAACTGCAGCTTAAAAGTTGTTAATTTTATGCGGCTACACCCAACCACCCACACACACACACACACACACACATGCACACTAGCGCCTCTTCGCTTAGCACAAACGCGCTCGCGTGGCGACAACTCTGTTAGCCTCAACATTTTGTTCGCCACCTCTCAGCGCCACATTTGCATTTCCGACTAATTTGCATATTCTTTTTTCTTTTTTCTGTTTCTGTTTCTGCTCATTCTTTTGCCGTATACGATGGCCTGACGTCGGCATGCCGTAGGCACGACAATAACATTAGTTGAGTTAGCAGGATAAGCACAACAGGCAGCGCCACGGCAGCGGTCGCATAATTTATGAACTTTATAAAACTTTAAAGAAAGAAGTGAAAGCATTCGGTAACCAATTCAAAATCCAAATGCAAAAAATAAATTACTTCATTTTACTTTTGCCAATTTCCAAGCAGAGGCAGTGAACACATCCGTTCGTTCGTGCTCGGGTAGACGTCGCCAGCCTAGCCCAAAAGTATGCAACACTAAAGCAATTTCAATTTAATTTCATTCAATAGCAAACGAAGCACAGAAAAACCAAATGCCTAAAGGAAATGAACATTTTTGCAATGTCGCGACGTTGTCTGTAAAAAGTTTTCATTGCACCAACACAGTCAAGCACACGCCAATACTCGTACATCACCAGGCACTGTCAGTGTCGGCCACCCGTGGTAAAGGTGCACATAATACATTTAAAATTGTTTACCGGGCTTAGTATAAGAGGCACATAAATTTCATAAGAAGAAGGCAAAAACAAAGCAGTCATTCGATGGCAGGCAGGCCAAGGCTATGTCGGTGCTGGTATCGACAGTGTCGGAGACGCAGGTCGACCCACTTGACACCTCATAATAAAATGAAGTATACGCCACTTTGGCCAAATGCGCGCATGAGTAGCATACACCTTTGCCTGCTCGAACGTTATGCCAACGCGCCTGTTGATGTTGTTGACTTTCGATGTTGTCCTCACTGAACGACTTTTCAACTTGGCTTACTTACTCGCCTCGGCAAACTTATTGTCTGCACAGCGTGCTCTGGTCTCCTATTGCGCGTCATTTTATTTATGAATAACGCTTCAACACGTTGCCGCGCCAAATTTTTGCTTTGTTCTTTTTTTTTTGTTTTTTGTTTTTTCATTGTTGTTAGTCTTTGTTGTCGAGCATATTTTAAGTGCGCTCATTTTCACATTGAAGGCGTATTTGTTGTATTTGCGCTAACAACACTTTTACCGTTTACCACAGAAACTGTCTTTTTCATCGAACATAGTTTGCGGCTGTGACGTTAATGAATTTCAAATGAAGTTGATGCTGCCCACGGTTGGCATTATTGTTCAAGGCTCAGTTGGTGCCATCATATCATTTACATAATAAAGTCGACATTATTTTTAACCACTTTGATGATGATCGTAGAATTTATGAGGTTAGGTTGAGCAATGTTGATTTTAACATAGCAAAAATAATGAGTCTACTTGTATAAATGTACTAAAGAAAATAACCTTCAGCAAACAACTTAAACATTCTGCACCATTTGTCATCAAAAGGTTGCTTTACCCGCCGACAAACGAAAAATCAATAAGCTTTGCCCGCAAGGCTCAACTATGCAAATAACGCATACCAAAATCCTTTGAAAAGCGACTTTGTGCATGTGTATGTGTTTGTGTATACGTAAACGTATGCGAAAGCCAGTCAGCAATAATATACTTAAAAATATTTCTGATTGGCATTGATACATTGAAATCATCTATAGAAAATGCTGACTGTGCACAGAAGCATAAGTCAGATCAAACTGACAACGACCCTTTTCGAGGTAGCCAAATATGTTTGTAAATAAGGATGAGTGTGTTTTGTGTAACTGAGTGTGTGTGTGCGGGTGTGTGTGTGGAAGTCAACAATAAATGATAAATACGAAAAATAATAAAAGGAAAATGAAAAGATTACATTTTTTGCATATTCTAAGAACATAATAAAAACTTTTGAACGAGATACGTGTTTGGTCTTTATATGACTTCTCGTGACTGAAGTTAAAACTAAAATACAAGCCAAGCATTTGTGCTGAACCAGTCTTTAGATACTATCATAAATGCATTACAAACAACTCATCACTCAGAGGCGACAGACGCGTATGCAGATGTGCGTAGGCTCCATGATTAAAAAGGACATAAATGACGCAATTTTAATTTATGTAAATTAAAACTAGATGTGGCACAACAAGACAAGAGCCGAACAATTTACAAACGAACTTGCAAATGTGCAACAAAGGCTTCATGGTGGCAACTCTGCTTTGGCCTATGTATGTCGTCAACCCTAGAGGCAGTCATCTATAAATATTGTCATGCAACACATCCAGTCAACCAAAGCAAGCCGGCAGTCGTTTGCTCCCGTCTGCAAATATTTAATGTATGCAAGCATTTTGTAAGCACGTGATTATGTAACAAAGTAAACTAGTTCTGCTACATGTATACACACATACATACATACACGATAGACCATCAGTTGCACTCGAAACTCATATCGTATCCACACACATAGAAACACACATTGTAAAGGCTTTTATACCAACCATGCATTCACTACCAAAACAATATTGTCAGAGGCCAAATGTAAGAAAAATTCTTTCCAGCATATTAGAAATAAAAACACAAATGTTAGTGACGACTCAATTTTATTTGGATTAAAGAAAACTACAAATTCACAACTACATGCATGTGGGTTATAATCTCAGCTGTCATCAACAAATAAACGACCAGCAATTCTAAGCGAAACTGCTACAAAACTTATGCTGCCAAATGCAAACAAAAGTGATAAAAACTACTTTTTCAAATTGCAACTATAACTCTCTTTAGTGCATAAGAGTGCCTTTAATATATCGTCGATCTAGTCTTCAACTTCCACTTCATTTTTTGGTGACGCTATGTAGCAACGTGAAATATTGATAGGATGCACTCAGCAAAGATTGAAAAGTTTCCAAAGTCATTGGATAAAAGCTGCCGATTTTTATCTGTAAATTGAAATCAAATGGAACGAAAGAACATTAAATTAATTGGAGCAAAGGAGAGTGCAAAGCGCAATGTCTGATTTAGCAAGTAGAAATATGTACACCTTAAAATATCAATTGTGAATACTTTTCCAAACATATTCGATACACATGTATATCTTCTGCCATCGCATGTCTTTACTACTCCCAGTAGTCTACTGGGAGTAGTTTTTTTAAAACATTTCATTAATTATTTAAATAAGTTATTTGAAATCTAATTTCCCTAAATCAACAAACATACTAAAAAATCATAAATAAACAAACAATATCTACTTTATGAATAAGGCTATTAAAACCGGAAGGAATTTTAAATCATCCTTTTCTATTCACAGATGTCAAGCGTTCATGCAGACAGACAGATGAAGTATACACGTTTTATTAAACATCGAAAAAACAGTATGATTGGATATCTGTAATTTGAAATAAAGCTAAGTTTCATACCATCAAAGGGGTTTGTGTCTCCATGAGAAATATGACCACAGTCTTGCGTAGTTTTATGTCGAACGTATACCATGGCATATTATAGACCGCCTCCGATATTTTGATATTCTATTAAAACAGAATAAATATAGTTAATTTTTAATTGAAGTTATATATTTGGGCAGATATTCAAACCTCGACCAGGATCTCATTTGCATGCCAATAAGAGACGAAAGGAAAGTAGAGCATTGACAAAATATACACACTCATTGTGATAATTTCAGTCAACGAACTTGCCTGTCGAGTTAATAGTTTAAAAAATTAATAATTGCATTCATCATATTATAATGTAACTTACAACATTAATGCAGAAAAGTAACAAGCCAATAACAGCAGAGAATACAATATACTCAATCCAAACGATATAGGTGACAATATCATTAAAACGTTGAACAAATCTGAAACGAGATTTTTTAAATTAATTTGTATGTTATGTCAAAACCAATCTTCAATATACTCTTTTTGCAAGAATATAAAAATCAGTAGCTTACTTACAATCTTATGCGTCCATAATAAAGAATGCAGGGAATGACATCCTCAGCTTTCGCTTTAGGTTCGATTTGACTAATTTTATACTTGAGAATGCGCAAAAGAGCCTTTACAAAAAGCGTAATACCAATAAAAATGGTCATGTACGATATGTACAGCAGTACAATAATCGCTATGAAAGGCAGTTCCAAAGCGTAGAAAATTTCGTACATAGGAAAGCCGGTCAAATTTATCATGGGTATGGCAACACCCAATGGATGCACTAAAAGTACAAAAAATAATTCATAACAGTTTGCTTGAACCAAATCCCAGATTTCATTTGTTGTAATCGATATTTCAAGAAAACGAATAACTAAAATAAATGAAATAAAGATTATACTTCACTCAATACCTCGTTCCTCGATCAGCAATGGCATTAAAACTGTACCAAAGGCATCAATCAATGACCAAAACAAAGTAAACAATGCAAACTGGCGTGTCCTACCGGTTATTTTCTTCAAAATGAAAAATGCGAGTCGATCATCACTTTTCTATCGAAACACAAATATTATTAACTAAGTATAATTCAAAAACTGTGATATATAATTAATGCTCACTTTAATCTCATTGTACATTTCCTCCAGTTCCTCCAGAAGTACCTCGAACTTCTTTCTATATAATATTACAATCAGAAAAGATCAAAAAACACCGTTCAAAACTGCAGATGCAAAAAAGAGATTCAAAGTGAATTGCATCAGGTCTTCCGTCATATTATAAACATAGCAAAACTGCAAAGCATTCATAAATACAATGAAGAGCAAAATTGCATAAACACGCCACTTAGTCTCCGGCCGCTGATAAATGATGGCAAAAGCACGCCATATGCGAATGTCCATTGCAATGAATGGTATGTGATCCAAATTTATCATTGTTGCAGTTGGCATCTTAAAGTTCTTTTAAGAAAACTAATCGGAAACGGATATTCGCACTTTGTGGTTGTTCGACTATAAAGTTTGACGACGCGATGTCAACTATTCTTGATGTTTCTGTACGCTCAAGTGTTTAGCAAATTTTATACATTTCGCTCATGGTCATAAGTCACAGAAAATTAACATATCTACTTTGACGTCATGATGAGAACTGTCCAAGTGTTCAATAAAGATGATTGTAGGTTATAATTTCGATATACAGTACTTTATGGTACAAAGGTATATTAGTTCAGTCTGCAACGAAAATAGTTGTATCACTTGAAAGAAGGCGAGGTTGATCCTTCAAAGTACGTATGTATATTCTCAATCAGCATCGAAAGAAAAGTCGACTTAATCATGTCTTTTTGATGGTCGTTCGTCTGTTGAAAACTGACAGTCTCAGGAACTATTAGAGATAGAATTAAATTGATATTTATCTTTCTACTTATTATTCTAGGGGGAAGCTTATGCTACCGCGGGTAAAAGAACTGCAATAAAATATTGATTGTATTTTGCCGTCTTGTAGCAGAACAAGATAAAATATAATGGGTGAGGCAATCCCACATATAGTAAAAATTTAAAATAAATATATATATAATGAAAGAAAAGAAAATTTATAATGAGATACAATCACAATAATTGCGTTGCAACGTAGCCTAATAATTTTATATCTCTGGATCAAATATGTCTAAGAACATATGAAAGAATGTTTCTATTATTAAATTGAAATTACATTAATTTAAGTTAAAGAATGGCTGTCGGAATGTCCTAAAACACTTAGTTATAATTGAAGCTACAGGGTATTTCAAAGTCGAGTGCTTTTAACTGCAGTTTCTAACTAGTAATTGCAGGGTTGACTCGTACACCACGCCATCGATTCAAATAAAAATAGCAACACACGCGTTTGCAAAAATTTGGATGGATCAATGGCAGCACCTGTGACACATTCTAATCAAACATTTCTCAAAATTTCTTACACACTTTATATAACAAAGAAGTACAGTCACAGAAAGTCGATAAGTGACAATTTGCCTTTTTGATTTTGTTTTATTGCGAAATATTACGGTCTCAGCTAAAGCAACAATAATAAAATCAAAGCCAGTAATGTATTAAAGTCTAGTGCACTCTGTTGCTCAAATCAGACGCAGTGAGCTTTTACTTACTTGAAGTTCCTACGTATACATACATGTTCTTTATCGACAATTTGGTAATATCCCACATAATTCTACATCCATTCATTTAGATACGAATTTTCGGCTTTAGGGCGTTTGAGTATAGATTGGCGTCCTGTAATAAAATATAAAATTCAGGCAGACTCGGTCCAACCCTTAACCGAAGTTAAAGTTTGTTTTTAATTGCACACATGTTGACGTATTCCAAGCAATAAAGAGAAAAAAAACATTAACTCCGCCCAATAAATCCGTTTATTTTATTTTTAATTATTGCAAACCATTAGATAAACAGATTTAATTTATTTAAGTGCACAAAAAATTTGACAACTACTCGTGCTCTTGGTGTCTACATATAGATTTACAAATGTGCTGAAGGAAACATTTTTTTTTTAGATTATAACGACAAGTGAAACAGACGCTGTATATATTGACGAACTTTAATTCAACTTCAATTTCCTTTTTGGGAGATGCAGCACAACAATGTGAAATACTGATAGGCTATATTCAAGATAGTTTGAAATGTCAACAAAGTCATTGGATACACGTTGCCGACTCTTATCTGGAAATTCAAATAAATCAAAAATTAATAAAAAATCAAACATGTATAACGAATGAGCTTAAATACCATCAAAGGTTTTTGAGAACCCGTGAGAAAGATGAGCACAGTCTTGCGTAATTTAAAATCGAATGTATACCAGGGCATATTATAGACGGCCTGCGAGAGGTTGTCATTCTATTAAATTAAAAAAATATATTTTTAAAAATTCAATTTCAAATAGATAAAAAATGCAAACCTCGACCACCAACTCATTCGCATGCCAATAGCCTACTAAGGGCATGTAGAGCATAGCCATTGTGTAGACACTTAATATGGCAATTTGAGAAAACGAACTTGCCTTCAATTAAGTAATTTATCACAATACAAAAATTAGCATTTTAAAGTTTTTAGTTTAATTTTCTCATTAACTTACAGCAATGACGCAGAAAACTAACAAGCCAATATTAACAGAGAACACAAGATACTCCATAGTAGAGGTGGGCGCGGGCCTGTATTTTGAGGCCCGGGCCCGCACGAAAACGAAGTCTTTTTTGAGAGGCCCGGGCCGTCCAAACACGAAACTTTTTACCAAGGCCCGGGCCCGGCCCGGCCCGCACGAAATTTATTTACATATATAAGGAAATTTAAAAGACATGCAATTTGGGTCATTGTTTTAAACTCAGTTATTATTTGGGAATCAAGTGTGCTAGTTCTGCAAAATTTACATAATTTTTCTGACCACAATGCAAATATTTGCATTGTTGGTTCCTTGTCAGAGCTAAGTGCTTCAGAGCAGTCCTTAAAAGGTTTTAAGAAGCATAAAACGTTTTCAAGTAATAAAAAATCTAAATTACTAATTCGCTGTAGCTCATCTTTTTTAAGTAAAAGAGTTTTTATTTCCTCTTTTACATCAAATACACTCAAAAGCATAAAAAATGTAGAGTTCCAGCGTGTTTTACCTTGCTGTTTCAGTGTTTTTGAGAGCTTACTGTTAAGTCGCGACATATTTTATATTTCAAAGTTTTATCAATTTCACAATAGGAAGCCAATTTTAGATTAGTGGTGTGCAAATAAGTAAAATATGTATAACCAAATCGATAGTAGTATTGATAAACAATTAAAATGCTATAAATGGTGGTTCTAATTCGAGCATATAGAAAAATAGCGCGAACAAATCAAAATTGTTTTCGGGCTTTTGCGGGCTTATTTCGGGCTTTTACGGGCCGGGCTTTTTTGCTAAGGCCCGGGCCCGCACGAAGCCTGCACGAATCTTGATTTTAAGGCCCGGGCCCGCTCCGGGCCTGTGTAAGCCCGCGTGCCACGAAAAAAAGCCCGGCCCGCGCCCACCTCTACTCCATAGCGACGATGTAGGATACAACATCGTTAAAAAGGGCAACCAAACTGAAAATATATTTGCAAAAATAATTTGTATAATTTATCTTAAGAATACTATAGTTTACTTACGTTCTTATGCGTCCATAATAAATAATGCAGGGGACAACATCTCTAGCATTCGCTTTAGGTTCAATTTGCCCAATTTTATAGATGAGAATGCGCAAAAGAGCCTTCACAAAAAGCGTAATACCAATAAAAATGGTCATATATGATATGTACAGAACCGCAAGAATTGCTAAGAAAGGCATTTCCAAAATGTAGAAAACTTCATATATAGGTGACAAGGTCATATTAACCATGGGTATGGCTATACCCATTGGATGCACTTGAAACATACAAAAAAAATTAAGCATGTAAATTATTTAAAATCAAATCACTTTAAACGCTATTTCTGGGTGTCTTTTTTTTTCTTTTCTATTATTTTTGTTTTGATTTATCTTTGTTTTTGTTATTTTGTTTTGAACAAAGTAAAACGAAAAAGAAAATTCCCATTTTTGCAATTTATAATTTTATTTGTGCATTTATTTACATTTTTACTACATTCCAGCTTTACATAAAGTCAATGAGAAAGCTAACTTTGGCCTTGCCGAAAATTGTATATTTTTCATGCCCTTTTTTGTGCCACGCCCATTTTTTCTTTGGAATCTTATTTCTCTTTTACATAGCCCACATATCCCACATACTAATTTTCATTGTCAATTGGTTAAGAAACAAAGAAGTTTTCCTTACATCAATTTAAATTTGATTCTCTTCCTTTTATTCATTTTATATGGCAGGTACTAGTTCCAGAGGTCTGATCTTAATGAAACTTTAAGACATTATTTGATCACTTGGAAATTATTTTTTTAATTTAAAAAAAAACGGGGGAAATTTTAACCCCCTACGCCCTATCTAACAAAAATTTAATTTACTTGTTTTTATAAAATAAATTTAGAAAAAAGGAACGTATTGTACATTTTTAAGTAAGTTATTTTCCGTTTTTTATTTATATTTGAATGAAAGAATCGTCCAGAAATTTGAATTTTCAGAAATTAGAATTTCCTTGATAACAAAGGAATTCTAATTTGCGAGCGTCTATTGTATAAATTACAATTAGCAGATGAAAGTCCAAGCAAAAAATAATAATTATTTAATATACAACAAATATTACTTATACCTTGTTTTTCAATTAGAATCGGCTGCATAACTGTACCAAAGATATTAAGTACTCCAAAACACACGTGGATCAAAGCAAATAGTCGTGTCCATTGAATTGTCTTCACCAAAATGAATAATGGGAGTCGATCATCACTTTTCTATCGAAAATCGAGTCTGGCAATACAAAACGTACTTCATTATATAATTAATGCTTACCTTAATCTCATTGTACATAACCGCTATTACCTCCAGAAGTAACTCAAAGTTTTTTCTATATTTCAAAATCACAAAACACCGAAAGATTCCAGTAAAAATGGCTGATGCAAAGAAAAAATTCAAAGTGAATTGCATCAGGTCTTCGATCATGTTACAAACATAGCAAAACTGCAGAGCATTCATAAATCCAATGAGTAGCAAAATAGCATAAACACGCCACTTAGTCTCCGGCCGCTGATAAATGATGGCAAATGCACGCCATATGCGAATGTCCATTGCAATGAATGGTATGTGATCCAAATTTACCATTGTTGCAGTTGGCAAGTTAAAGTTCATTTTGGAAAATTAATCGGAAACGGATGTTCACACTTCGTGATTGTTCGACTGTTAAGTTTGACGACGCGATGTCAACTATTCTTGAAATTTGTGTATGCCCAAGCGATTGGCAAACTTCTTACTTTTCGCTCACATAACCACGAATCACAAAAAATTAAGATATCTATTTTTACCTCATAGCGAAAAACGTCCAAGTGTTCGATAGTTACACTATAGGATTGCAAGCTATAATTTTCATAATTGCTGGTTTGAATCAAACACCCCGCAATCGATTTATATGGATTTGGTTGACGTGGACATATGAATGTACAAAAAACACAACGACTTTGCACATGCGAAAATTCCAAAGAATACATTTGATTGATTATGACAGCACATGTCACATATTTATAACTATTCATATTACAACAAGAGCACGACTTTAAAATAACCTGTAAATTGAAGTATTTTGCGACATTGGCTCACCTATTTGTCATTTGTAGCTTAAACTCAATGATGAACTCCCATTCTGGCCATTATCTGCCATTACCTCACACATGTGATTTCTTTTTTCTGTTCGATCACATTGTCCACCGAGAAACCAATATAGACTAAAACTATATTAGAGCAACGAAAATATTTTTTCTAACTAGAACACTGCGTTCAGGAACACTGCCAGAGTAGGAGCTAGTTCACAAATGCATAAAGCAGCGAAACAAAAAAAGCAACGTATTCGTAAATTCAATACTAGTTTTGCTTGGTTTAATCATGTACACATTGTTCAGAAGGGAATAATCCAATATAGGCCAAATGTATGTAACGCACAAAAAGAGGGTAGGGAGACTTCATTAAATACATACAGAAATAATCAAGAAGACAAGAGAAATTGAACCTTGTCCGTCCGCTCGTCCGTCCGACCATACTGACCTATAGTTCTCGGAAACTAAAAGAGTGAGAGTCTTGAAATTTGAAGGGCTGACCACTCCTTTCTCCCTACCTGTACTACCCACTTGATGGTTCATTTTCATAAAAAAATCTATTTAATAAAATGCATTGATGTCCAAACAAGTGACTGCACTCCTCAGTATCTGTTTGGAAAGCACCGCTTCTGATCTCCAATGATCCATCAGTAACGACGCACGAACAGACAGGCAGTCAGAAAGAACAAGATCGTTTTATTTTACCACTCTAATCTTTTTAAATAAATACATATTTACATACTTTATGGGGTCTCACTGCCCCCATTGATTGTTGCATACTTTTGGTCAAATAAATAATATGCCACAGTGTGTGGAGAGTATAAAAAAATGCCCGGCAATATTACTTATTAAATAATAAAACTGCCTTATCCTGAGACAAGCGAGTCAACATGCTAACATGTAAAAATATTTGTTGTTATCAACTTTTACTTTTACAATACCACCAACACACACAAATGTACAAACAAAAGCAACAAAAATGAAATAATAAAATCAACAGCCACATAACATAATTCAGAAACAATGGCTGGCTCAGCAAATATTTTGAAGCATTAAAATAAAAGCACAAAAAAAAATGTATTAAAATAAAACAAAAAAATATAAGCGGAATGGAAAAAATAAGGACGGTGTCTTCAGCCTTACTGAAGCTTATATGCTCTTTACGCCCTGTTCCTAGTGCTGCGTCAATTTTTTTCGGTGTCTTATTTGTCTTTATTTTAGTTTTTCATACAAGGAATTACATTTTATTAATTATTTTTCCAGTTATCCGACAAAAGAGAGGAATCGCATAAAAAAGCAGTCTACATAAACTCGTTGCCTTGCTGATCAAGTATCCACATCAGTACATATACTTTATATTATCAGAGAACTCTCCAACTTGGTGTAACAAACTTCATGACAAAGTTATAATAATATTCACCGCGTGAAGAGTATAAACATAAGCCAAGCCCGTTCCAATAAAACTGGACATTAAGACCACTTGCCAAAGCGGTGTCTCACACACACACTCTCTTTATAAAGTCGATCTGCCAACAACAGTAATAATGCTAACTGGACAGTGACAGCGACCGGTTCGCCTCTTCACCCGCTTTGGCACTGTCTGTCTGCCTCTCTGACTTCTTGTCTCTTTGTCATATGTAGCGTATGTGGAATATTTTGTGCAAACATTGGCAGAAAAATTGCCAACGAAATGGCAAATACTCAAACTCTTTATGTGCCAAGTAGCGGTATTTGACGGTAACAACAATGACCAAAAGGCATACAATGAACGAATGAACATACAAACAAAAAATTAAATAACCGGCAAAAAGCACAAAAGCAAATAATGTCCTGCACAGCTGGTGGGAATGTCATGGCTGCGTGTTGCTCATACGCCGCCGTGTACGCAATAAATCATTTGGTTAGAGTAACACAACGATGTGTGCGTACGTTTGAACAGTAATAGCAGCGAGCAAAATAATCTGTTTCAAGCACAAAGAATTATGTTAAGTTAAATGCTTTAGAAATTTAAACAATTCATGTTATTATATTATATGTATATTCAATTGAAAATTAATGCCTTCTAAAAATTTTATTTAAAAAAGACTTATTTGTAACAGAAATCAAATATTATTTGTCTTTGGTTTTTCGTTGTTGGATTTTTATCTTGCAGGAAATGTGGTCTCAATTTAAGAGTCATCGACAGCTATGACAAATATTTAACGCACGTCTGTGAACTATCTTAATCCAGTAATATTCAAGACAACTCTTTAGCAATACTCTTCCATTTAGATTTGTACTAAAACATCTCTTGCATTTAATTAGCACATTCTAATCACGTGTTAATCTTTGCTTAGCAAATGACAGTTACAATATAATGCCTTAACTTGAGTAACTCAACTAGAAAATGTGCAACGTACGCAACTTTACTGCAAAACCCCAAAGACCACACGATGACATTAATTACGTGCATTTACATAAAGCACAATGAGTGACCGAACGACTGGCCGACCGATATATGCATGTGTGTATAAGCCGAGAGGCAATACGACCGAACAAACGAACTCAAAACTTGCTTGCGCTAAACTCAGCCATTGGATGAGTGTTCTGCATGTATGGGTGTACTTATATGTGTGGAGACACATTCTCAAACACAGACTACATATTGTCCAACAGCAAACCTACTGAGAAATGGCTCAACGTTTAAGCAGACAGAGGCACAGACAACCCAGCGGACAAATACACCGACACAAACATTTGAAATTTACATTGGGGTGTAGTCCACCACCCACTACACACTGAAGAACATGGCCTCACAGTTGTACTCATGTCGTCGTACTCATGTCGTGTAAAATTAATATCAAGTAATTAACAGCAGATTTGTAGCCGAACGTGATTGAACCCAGGCGTATGATTATATTCAAGCCTTCAACCTTAATACTTAATACATGATTCAGGCCTCTGTAATCACCAGAGTAGTTGAGCATATTGTGAGAAGGCATTGTTAATTGAAACTTAAGCTAAAATCACTTCAAAATGTTTGGTAATTGCTGCGAACGGGTCACATAAACACTTTCTTTCTTCGTTAAAATACATAATTTTCGCATTTTATGTCGTTACTTAAGTGTCTTTTGACATTTTGTACTCTTATATTTTGCAGATTTGCTAGCTGCTTATGCCAATAACCGTTAAGTCGTAAAAGAGTGTTGTTGTGTTATTGAAATTAAATGAGGCGAAAATGCTGACCAACAATATTAACTATACGCATTGAAAAGCTCGACGTTGTAAGTGAACTGAAACAAACATAAAACCTGCCATACAAACATGTGCAATAATCTTTTTCGTTTAAGAATATTAAGACAATGATGATCTTTGCATAAATATTACTTAACTCAGAATATAAAAAATTAATTAGCTAGAAAATAAAAAATCCTTTTTATAATTTTTGTTTCTACAATAAATTTGTATTTTTTAATTATACTTTTTAATTTAATGTTTTAAACAAGTTTTAAAGCAATTACTAATTACGCAATAAAGCGTTGCAAAATTGATTACTAAAACTAACAGTCAAACTAAATTAATGCCAATGCGATGATTTTACAAAGTCTACTAGAAGCGAGTGTAAGTACAATTCGAAATTAACACTTGTTGAATACAAAATATATCCCTGAGGTATTTGTGTTGCACATTGTCGGTTGTATAATTTGTTTCAATCATGATTCACGGCAAATTGCAGCCCACCTGAGTAACGATCTTGGCAGCAACATCGGTTGCAAGGCGCACGCACTCGCTCAACGAGCGCTTTTCGAGCCAAGCATGTAGAAAACCAGCAACAAATGCGTCACCCGCGCCCGTCACGTCCACCACCTCTTCAACACGAGTCACATTGAAGCTCTGGAAGCACACTTCACCCGCCTGTGCATGCTCCTCAACATAGTTCGAGATAAGCTGAACGCCATCCGCGCCTTTTGTGATGACAATGATCTTAGTAGTGGCGCCATTTTGTAGTAACTTTAGTGCCATTTCCTCTATGGTGTCACATGCCATTTGTACACGTAAAGCCTCGAATTCAAACCGATTGCCAAAGATAAAGAAGGCACTCTGCGCTAGTTTCACAATTTGTGCACAATTCTGCTCCACTATGTAGGGTGCACTGAGATTCAAGGCCAGTCGTCGACGTTCCCGCATAAAATGCGTCACAATGTACTCGCAAACTGTTTCGCGTAAGGGCACAAAGAATCCCTCAATGTAGAGGATCTGTTTGCGTTCGATAGGCCGAAGTATTGTTGTATTCTCATCGCGTGTTGCGTGTCGCAAGTAATCGACGCTTAAGCATGACGAAGCGCCAATGTTTGCATACAGCGTGGGCTTGTCCCTGTATATAAGCGCAATACATTGGCCGGTATGCGAGTTTTCGATGGTTTGCAAGCTGTGGGAAGAAATTACATTAATTGGCTGAATGAGTTCATAAAGACTGTCTGCTATTTAGCAAACAATAGATAAGTGCGATATAATTACACAAGCTAACAACATTCAGTTGCATGCTGCGTAGATATACTAACCGCGTTTCAACGCCACGTTCCTTTAACATGTCTCTCAACAAGTCGCCCTCTTCGTCCGCACCTATTGCGCCAACAAACAAGGCATCGGTGCCTAAACCCTTAAGTATGCGCACCGTATTTAAAGCTGAGCCGCCGGGATTCGTAAAGTATTTTGTGCTGTCAATGACGCATTTATTTATTATTAGTTATCTCAGAATAAAGAAACATAAAGAAGGGAAAACAAAAACGAGTACAAACTCATTTAACGATAAATAAACTTACCCCTCTGTAGCCTCTTTACTGATTTTAGACAAAGTCTCCAGTTCAAGTTCACCTTTTGAACCATGTTCAAGGTTATGCCGTTCAAGCAGCTCAGGACTGTTCAATTGGACTGTGCGATCGATTAGAACATTTCCAAAGGCGACAATTTTACGTGGTCTACAAAAAATAAGCAAAATGAAACAGACTATGATTAATAACATTTAAAATGTGGATTTTCCTATTATGGAAATCACATTTCCACCTCCACGCAATTTCGCATAGTGTATTCATCCATATGTGGTTATTTTAAGACTCACGTGCTGTAAGCATTTACACCATCCTCCGTAGGGGCGACCCAGCTAACCAATTTGTCATAATAATAATTGATGTAATCCATTGTTTCTCCGTGAACGTGGGTATTTCACACTAAAAATCACTTTACCGTCGTCTGCTGTTGTTATTGTTGTTGTTTAATCAATATTACTTCGCCGTGGAGCAGTCACTTTTTGAAAAGTTTTAACAAGTGCCACCGCTCACCGCTGAGCGCGAAATGAACGCACTAACTTGGTCTCATTTCGTTTTTTATTGTGATTCTGCTCTTCATCTGTTGCTTTTGTTGTTGCGCGATTTGCGCACTGACTTATTTTGGTTTTGCCTGAGAAAAATGCTATTATTCATTTTTTAGCGGCACATTTTCAACTTCTTTTCTAGCTTTGTTTACTGTAGGACGCCGTGGGGGGGAATGCAAAAAGCGCGATGCTGACTGAGCTTTTTCTGTTAGGTTTATTTTTGGTTTTGACTTTTTTGACATTGTAAGCAAAGCTTTTTTTTCAGTGTTGACCAGGCGAAACATCTTGCTAAATAAACAAACAAATTGTATATTTATAAATAATTTACCCCTTTTTCATACGTCGTATATTCGTTTTGCTAAACAGTTTAATAAAATTGCAATAATTTAGTGTCATTAATGTAAATTATTTCACTTAAAATAATTATTTGTGTTTTGTAGCACACGTTCTAACAATTATTCTGTTAAAACAGCTGATTTTTGTTTTGATTTTTTACAATGCCGGCTTAGCTTTTTAGCAGTACCTGTTAAGCCAAATATTTTTTTATACAGGTATATGCTTGTCATTATACAATATTTAGTAAGTTTAAATGCAAATTTTTTGATAATTTGCAAATTGCCGTCTGCGTTTCAAAACTAAGTAAAACATGGGCTGGCGTAATTATAGAACATAAATTACACCGCCAAAGTCGCCACATGGTGTCCAAAGCCATCGACCCACGAGATGTCAAAATGTTTTTCTTCTGCAAAATTGGCCAACACTGTTGTTTAATTATGCTGTTTAGCATGACAGCCATGACCAAAAGCTTAGCTAACACAGGGCTGCCAACCTATTTCACAATTTATACGTTACAGAAAGCTTTTTCGTTTGAATATTACATTATCTTTTAATTTCATTGGTCATTCAGCATTGATAAGCTTTACAGTGTTTATATTTTACGTTATATATTTGATTATATTTTTATTATTTATTCTTTGGTTTTTCCACACACTTACAATGATTTAAACAAAATCACAAAAGTCAATTGCGTGTTTATTATATCTCTTTTTATGTTTCTCTTGAGTCATTAACAAATTATCAAAAAGACACTGGTGGTTTTTCCCAAACTCCCGCAAAGTACGTCACACGCATACAACCAAGTTTTGTTGTATGTATGTGTGTCACAGCTTCACAAACTTGTCGCTCGCTGCATTCAGCACGTGCATTGACTCACTTGATACAGCTTGATGGTAAGCCAATGTAAGACGCTGCAGTCACCAAGTCAAGGCACGCCTTTCGAATTTTTAAGCTACTGTGCAGCAAACAATTCGGGGAATTTTTTAAACTCGTTTTGTATTTCGTTACAAGCGCAAAGTCGTTTCAAAGTGCGTGTCTGACGGCATGAATCAGCAGCTTGCTTCAAGTGCATCTTGAACTACTTAGTTTGGCTTGGCCGCAGTGGCATGGTTTTTGATTTCGATTTTTCTTGGGATTTACACAAAGCTTATACATGTGCATACATGTAAATCCCCATGGCCAATAAAACTAAATTATTATCAGAATACAAAAAATGATTGCTTAAAATAAACCTAAGCTATTTATAAATACAATAAACATGCTTGGCCCGCATGCAAGCCAATAACACTACTTACTACCAAAATCAGTTGACCAAAACAAAAAAAAAAGTTCATCGGCCGTTGGACAATGAGTATTTTTTGGCGCGCAATAAAATGCATCAAACTAAATCGTATAAACAACCAAGAGGTTTAATGCGCTCATATTACCAACATTGCAGTTTTACTTCATGTTCTTTCATATTCATACAGGGGTGCATATGTTGTTTTTAGTTCTCAGGCTGTACAAGCACGGATAGGTCAGTGTTTTCTGCATTCGTGAGAATTTCCAATTTACTACGCGCCCCAAAGTGCCAACGCATTAGATTTTGAAGTTCAAGAAAATTTATTTATATACACAGTGATACTCTTGGCAAGGAAGTTCAATAAACCGAATATGTTGTTTATTGTTGTGATATTAATGTGGGAACTTCATTTTTTTTTCTGTTTTGATTTACTTTACTTGTTTTTTACGTTGTTGGTGTACAGTTACGCTGCAGGAAATGCAGTTCAGGTTCTGAATGTACGATCGTGGTCGAAGTCACGCAAATCCATAGCAGGAAATATTGAAAATACGAGTATAATGAAAATCGCATCAAGTCATTGTGCCAGAAAAGCCAAAGTTGCCAAAAGAGTTCAGGAACCTGTGACTTGTTTATAAGCGCGAATTATGCTTATGCTCAACACAACATGGTGCATTCAACTCTTCCGTTTAGCGATTTTCAAGCCCTCATAGTGGCGTGCATTGATACTAAAACACCCAGCGAGCGGCAAGTTCAAAATACGCGCCAAATACTTAAATCGTCACGGCTGCCGAAGGTAATTGAACCCAACGGCGTAGTTTGTTTTTATGCTGGTTAATTTTTTTGTTTTATTTTTTTTTTTTTTTTTATTAAAAATGATAAACGTATAAAGTGCAAAACAAAAAAATAAATAAATAAACGAAATTTATTTTAATAAGCAAACAAACAAAGCTGAGCCAAATTTTTCTTTATTTCTACACGTTATTTTTGCATGCAGGGCAACTGAGCATTGCCGCTGGCCCAAGACATCTGAGCGGCTACAATACTTAGCGAATTGTAGCAAATTGTAGCGAAATTGCTTCAATGTTTTGGCATATATAACAAGCGTGTTGACTCAATTGCAGGCGTGTGTGCTCAACTGATTTAGACACGTTGACTGACTAATCAAGCTGTACGTATTGATAAACCCGAATTGTTTGCTCATCTGCCATTGTCTGCGTTTGTTGCCCGTCTGGCAGTTTGCCATGTTTGTTGTCTCATTTCATAAAAAAACACTAATAAGAAGAAAAACAAAAACGAAACAACAACAACAACTGCCCCACATAAATTGTACACAGACGACCCCCAAAGACTGAAGCACATAAAAAATTCATTCATTAAATTTACGTTGAAGTGACAAACACAAAATGATGCTTTTCTTTGTGTAGCGAGTTTGGTTCTACCAAATGTTCTTTATCTATTATACACTTTCGAGAAAATGAAGACTCATGTGTTCGTTGAAAATCTATCGTCAAAGCTATTGTTGTCGCCGAATTCAGGGAAACTAAAAACGATAATATATAGTATTTATGAGAAAATTAGAACTTAGAAATGCTAATCTAGTTCACTTTTAAAATCAGCATGATTCCAGGAGGCGATAAACATTAAATGATTAAACTCGAGTTAAGGAACCAACATTATAACACGGAAATATGCTGATATGTATGTACATACTTATGGTACTATTGAAAACTGATTTGTTGCCCGGATATGAATATGATTTTAGCGTTTAACTGCTCTACGATTATTTTAAAAAGAAAACATGGAGATTCTTGGAGAAACGATTCGACAATCCATCTATAAGCAACTGTTGGTTAGATTAGTAGAACAAATACACTTTAATGAGAGATAGAAAGTAGATAAATATATAAGATTACGTATACAAACAGTTAGAAAGACAGAAATTAAAAATGGTTTAGTGTAAAGTCCCGCATTATCTTAAACACAGCCAAAGTTATCGTTCTATTAATTGTGACTTTTTGGTTTGTTATTATTGTATTTTTTTAAATTATCAATTGGTACTTTATTATGCACTTCTTTTCGAAATTAATTAGTTAACATGAGTAATGTGCTTAGCGAACAAGTCGAATGCGTCAATATTGTTTTCACATTTTTAATTTCTGTCTTTCTAACTGTTTGTATACGTAATCTTATATATTTATCTACTTTCTATCTCTCATTAAAGTGTATTTGTTCTACTAATCTAACCAACAGTTGCTTATAGATGGATTGTCGAATCGTTTCTCCAAGAATCTCCATGTTTTCTTTTTAAAATAATCGTAGAGCAGTTAAACGCTAAAATCATATTCATATCCGGGCAACAAATCAGTTTTCAATAGTACCATAAGTATGTACATACATATCAGCATATTTCCGTGTTATAATGTTGGTTCCTTAACTCGAGTTTAATCATTTAATGTTTATCGCCTCCTGGAATCATGCTGATTTTAAAAGTGCAACTAGATTAGCATTTCTAAGATCCAGTTTTCTCATAAATACGATTATAAATTATCGTTTTAAGTTTCCCTGAATTCGGCGACAAGAATAGCTTTGACGATAGATTTTCAACGAACACATGAGTCTTAATTTTCTCGAAAGTGTATAATAGATAAAGAACATTTGGTACAACCAAACTCGCTACACAAAGAAAAGCATCACTTCAACGTAAATTTAATGAATGAATTTTTTATGTGCTTCAGTCTTTGGGGGTCGTCTGTGTACAATTTATGTGGGGCAGTTGTTGTTGTTGTTTCGTTTTTGTTTTTCTTCTTATTAGTGTTTTTTTATGAAATGAGACAACAAACATGGCAAACTGCCAGACGGGCAACAAACGCAGACAATGGCAGATGAGCAAACAATTCGGGTTTATCAATACGTACAGCTTGATTAGTCAGTCAACGTGTCTAAATCAGTTGAGCACACACGCCTGCAATTGAGTCAACACGCTTGTTATATATGCCAAAACATTGAAGCAATTTCGCTACAATTTGCTACAATTCGCTAAGTATTGTAGCCGCTCAGATGTCTTGGGCCAGCGGCAATGCTCAGTTGCCCTGCATGCAAAAATAACGTGTAGAAATAAAGAAAAATTTGGCTCAGCTTTGTTTGTTTGCTTATTAAAATAAATTTCGTTTATTTATTTATTTTTTTGTTTTGCACTTTATACGTTTATCATTTTTAATAAAAAAAAAAAAAAAAATAAAACAAAAAAATTAACCAGCATAAAAACAAACTACGCCGTTGGGTTCAATTACCTTCGGCAGCCGTGACGATTTAAGTATTTGGCGCGTATTTTGAACTTGCCGCTCGCTGGGTGTTTTAGTATGAATGCACACCATTATGAGGGCTTGAAAACCGCTAAACGGAAGAGTTGAATGCACCATGTTGTGTTGAGCATAAGCATAATTCGCGCTTATAAACAAGTCACAGGTTCCTGAACTCTTTTGGCAACTTTGGCTTTTCTGGCACAATGACTTGATGCGATTTTCATTATACTCGTATTTTCAATATTTCCTGCTATGGATTTGCGTGACTTCGACCACGATCGTACATTCAGAACCTGAACTGCATTTCCTGCAGCGTAACTGTACACCAACAACGTAAAAAACAAGTAAAGTAAATCAAAACAGAAAAAAAAATGAAGTTCCCACATTAATATCACAACAATAAACAACATATTCGGTTTATTGAACTTCCTTGCCAAGAGTATCACTGTGTATATAAATAAATTTTCTTGAACTTCAAAATCTAATGCGTTGGCACTTTGGGGCGCGTAGTAAATTGGAAATTCTCACGAATGCAGAAAACACTGACCTATCCGTGCTTGTACAGCCTGAGAACTAAAAACAACATATGCACCCCTGTATGAATATGAAAGAACATGAAGTAAAACTGCAATGTTGGTAATATGAGCGCATTAAACCTCTTGGTTGTTTATACGATTTAGTTTGATGCATTTTATTGCGCGCCAAAAAATACTCATTGTCCAACGGCCGATGAACTTTTTTTTTTGTTTTGGTCAACTGATTTTGGTAGTAAGTAGTGTTATTGGCTTGCATGCGGGCCAAGCATGTTTATTGTATTTATAAATAGCTTAGGTTTATTTTAAGCAATCATTTTTTGTATTCTGATAATAATTTAGTTTTATTGGCCATGGGGATTTACATGTATGCACATGTATAAGCTTTGTGTAAATCCCAAGAAAAATCGAAATCAAAAACCATGCCACTGCGGCCAAGCCAAACTAAGTAGTTCAAGATGCACTTGAAACAAGCTGCTGATTCATGCCGTCAGACACGCACTTTGAAACGACTTTGCGCTTGTAACGAAATACAAAACGAGTTTAAAGAATTCCCCGAATTGTTTGCTGCACAGTAGCTTAAAAATTCGAAAGGCGTGCCTTGACTTGGTGACTGCAGCGTCTTACATTGGCTTACCATCAAGCTGTATCAAGTGAGTCAATGCACGTGCTGAATGCAGCGAGCGACAAGTTTGTGAAGCTGTGACACACATACATACAACAAAACTTAGTTGTATGCGTGTGACGTACTTTGCGGGAGTTTGGGAAAAACCACCAGTGTCTTTTTGATAATTTGTTAATGACTCAAGAGAAACATAAAAAGAGATATAATAAACACGCAATTGACTTTTGTGATTTTGTTTAAATCATTGTAAGTGTGTGGAAAAACCAAAGAATAAATAATAAAAATATAATCAAATATATAACGTAAAATATAAACACTGTAAAGCTTATCAATGCTGAATGACCAATGAAATTAAAAGATAATGTAATATTCAAACGAAAAAGCTTTCTGTAACGTATAAATTGTGAAATAGGTTGGCAGCCCTGTGTTAGCTAAGCTTTTGGTCATGGCTGTCATGCTAAACAGCATAATTAAACAACAGTGTTGGCCGATTTTTGCAGAAGAAAAACATTTTGACATCTTATAGTGGTCGATGGCTTTTGCACCATGTGGCGACTTTGGCGGTGTAATTTATATTCTTAATTACGCCAGCCCATGTTTTACTTAGTTTTGAAACGCAGACGGCAATTTGCAAATTATCAAAAAATTTGCATTTAAACTTACTAAATATTGTATAATGACAAGCATATACCTGTATAAAAAAATATTTGGCTTAACAGGTCTGTTAAAAAGCTAAGCCGGCATTGTAAAAAATCAAAACAAAAATCAGCTGTTTTAACAGAATAATTGTTAGAACGTGTGCTACAAAACACAAATAATTATTTTAAGTGAAATAATTTACATTAATGACACTAAATTATTGCAATTTTATTAAACTGTTTAGCAAAACGAATATACGACGTATGAAAAAGGGGTAAATTATTTATAAATATACAATTTGTTTGTTTATTTAGCAAGATGTTTCGCCTGGTCAACACTGAAAAAAAAGCTTTGCTTACAATGTCAAAAAAGTCAAAACCAAAAATAAACCTAACAGAAAAAGCTCAGTCAGCATCGCGCTTTTTGCATTCCCCCCCACGGCGTCCTACAGTAAACAAAGCTAGAAAAGAAGTTGAAAATGTGCCGCTAAAAAATGAATAATAGCATTTTTCTCAGGCAAAACCAAAATAAGTCAGTGCGCAAATCGCGCAACAACAAAAGCAACAGATGAAGAGCAGAATCACAATAAAAAACGAAATGAGACCAAGTTAGTGCGTTCATTTCGCGCTCAGCGGTGAGCGGTGGCACTTGTTAAAACTTTTCAAAAAGTGACTGCTCCACGGCGAAGTAATATTGATTAAACAACAACAATAACAACAGCAGACGACGGTAAAGTGATTTTTAGTGTGAAATACCCACGTTCACGGAGAAACAATGGATTACATCAATTATTATTATGACAAATTGGTTAGCTGGGTCGCCCCTACGGAGGATGGTGTAAATGCTTACAGCACGTGAGTCTTAAAATAACCACATATGGATGAATACACTATGCGAAATTGCGTGGAGGTGGAAATGTGATTTCCATAATAGGAAAATCCACATTTTAAATGTTATTAATCATAGTCTGTTTCATTTTGCTTATTTTTTGTAGACCACGTAAAATTGTCGCCTTTGGAAATGTTCTAATCGATCGCACAGTCCAATTGAACAGTCCTGAGCTGCTTGAACGGCATAACCTTGAACATGGTTCAAAAGGTGAACTTGAACTGGAGACTTTGTCTAAAATCAGTAAAGAGGCTACAGAGGGGTAAGTTTATTTATCGTTAAATGAGTTTGTACTCGTTTTTGTTTTCCCTTCTTTATGTTTCTTTATTCTGAGATAACTAATAATAAATAAATGCGTCATTGACAGCACAAAATACTTTACGAATCCCGGCGGCTCAGCTTTAAATACGGTGCGCATACTTAAGGGTTTAGGCACCGATGCCTTGTTTGTTGGCGCAATAGGTGCGGACGAAGAGGGCGACTTGTTGAGAGACATGTTAAAGGAACGTGGCGTTGAAACGCGGTTAGTATATCTACGCAGCATGCAACTGAATGTTGTTAGCTTGTGTAATTATATCGCACTTATCTATTGTTTGCTAAATAGCAGACAGTCTTTATGAACTCATTCAGCCAATTAATGTAATTTCTTCCCACAGCTTGCAAACCATCGAAAACTCGCATACCGGCCAATGTATTGCGCTTATATACAGGGACAAGCCCACGCTGTATGCAAACATTGGCGCTTCGTCATGCTTAAGCGTCGATTACTTGCGACACGCAACACGCGATGAGAATACAACAATACTTCGGCCTATCGAACGCAAACAGATCCTCTACATTGAGGGATTCTTTGTGCCCTTACGCGAAACAGTTTGCGAGTACATTGTGACGCATTTTATGCGCGAACGTCGACGTCTGGCCTTAAATCTCAGTGCACCCTACATAGTGGAGCAGAATTGTGCACAAATTGTGAAACTAGCGCAGAGTGCCTTCTTTATCTTTGGCAATCGGTTTGAATTCGAGGCTTTACGTGTACAAATGGCATGTGACACCATAGAGGAAATGGCACTAAAGTTACTACAAAATGGTGCCACTACTAAGATCATTGTCATTACAAAAGGCGCGGATGGCGTTCAGCTTATCTCGAACTATGTTGAGGAGCATGCACAGGCGGGTGAAGTGTGCTTCCAGAGCTTCAATGTGACTCGTGTTGAAGAGGTGGTGGACGTGACGGGCGCGGGTGACGCATTTGTTGCTGGTTTTCTACATGCTTGGCTCGAAAAGCGCTCGTTGAGCGAGTGCGTGCGCCTTGCAACCGATGTTGCTGCCAAGATCGTTACTCAGGTGGGCTGCAATTTGCCGTGAATCATGATTGAAACAAATTATACAACCGACAATGTGCAACACAAATACCTCAGGGATATATTTTGTATTCAACAAGTGTTAATTTCGAATTGTACTTACACTCGCTTCTAGTAGACTTTGTAAAATCATCGCATTGGCATTAATTTAGTTTGACTGTTAGTTTTAGTAATCAATTTTGCAACGCTTTATTGCGTAATTAGTAATTGCTTTAAAACTTGTTTAAAACATTAAATTAAAAAGTATAATTAAAAAATACAAATTTATTGTAGAAACAAAAATTATAAAAAGGATTTTTTTATTTTCTAGCTAATTAATTTTTTATATTCTGAGTTAAGTAATATTTATGCAAAGATCATCATTGTCTTAATATTCTTAAACGAAAAAGATTATTGCACATGTTTGTATGGCAGGTTTTATGTTTGTTTGAGTTCACTTACAACGTCGAGCTTTTCAATGCGTATAGTTAATATTGTTGGTCAGCATTTTCGCCTCATTTCATTTCAATAACACAACAACACTCTTTTACGACTTAACGGTTATTGGCATAAGCAGCTAGCAAATCTGCAAAACATAAGAGTACAAAATGTCAAAAGACACTTAAGTAACGACATAAAATGCGAAAATTATGTGTTGTAACGAAGAAAGAAAGTGTTTATGTGACCCGTTCGCAGCAATTACCAAACATTTTGAAGTGATTTTAGCTTAAGTTTCAATTAACAATGCCTTCTCACAATATGCTCAACTACTCTGGTGATTACAGAGGCCTGAATCATGTATTAAGTATTAAGGTTGAAGGCTTGAATATAATCATACGCCTGGGTTCAATCACGTTCGGCTACAAATCTGCTGTTAATTACTTGATATTAATTTTACACGACATGAGTACGACGACATGAGTACAACTGTGAGGCCATGTTCTTCAGTGTGTAGTGGGTGGTGGACTACACCCCAATGTAAATTTCAAATGTTTGTGTCGGTGTATTTGTCCGCTGCGTTGTCTGTGCCTCTGTCTGCTTAAACGTTGAGCCATTTCTCAGTAGGTTTGCTGTTGGACAATATGTAGTGTGTGTTGTGTGTTTGAGAATGTGTCTCCACACATATAAGTACACCCATACATGCAGAACACTCATCCAATGGCTGAGTTTAGCGCAAGCAAGTTTTGAGTTCGTTTGTTCGGTCGTATTGCCTCTCGGCTTATACACACATGCATATATCGGTCGGCCAGTCGTTCGGTCACTCATTGTGCATTTATGTAAATGCACGTAATTAATGTCATCGTGTTTGCAGTAAAGTTGCGTACGTTGCACATTTTCTAGTTGAGTTACTCAAGTTAAGGCATTATATTGTAACTGTCATTTGCTAAGCAAAGATTAACACGTGATTAGAATGTGCTAATTAAATGCAAGAGATGTTTTAGTACAAATCTAAATGGAAGAGTATTGCTAAAGAGTTGTCTTGAATATTACTGGATTAAGATAGTTCACAGACGTGCGTTAAATATTTGTCATAGCTGTCGATGACTCTTAAATTGAGACCACATTTCCTGCAAGATAAAAATCCAACAACGAAAAACCAAAGACAAATAATATTTGATTTCTGTTACAAATAAGTCTTTTTTAAATAAAATTTTTAGAAGGCATTAATTTTCAATTGAATATACATATAATATAATAACATGAATTGTTTAAATTTCTAAAGCATTTAACTTAACATAGTTCTTTGTGCTTGAAACAGATTATTTTGCTCGCTGCTATTACTGTTCAAACGTACGCATACATCGTTGCTTTACTCTAACCAAATGATTTATTGCGTAC
>JBAMBP010002047.1:0-164656 GCA_037044515.1 Phortica magna | reverse complement strand
AATTGTAAATATTTCGTTTGAAAAAAGAATTACCACATTCTCACACTGCTCATTGCACAATCGAGACCCGAAAATATCCAAAACGGTGGAAAGTTACTTGATTTAGCAACTCTGCACAAAATGTTCTCTTAAGTAAATGTTAATTTAAATGCAATACACTCTGTTAGTCAGCAGCCAGTTAGCGATGTGTCTCATGCATACACGGCAAGAAAAAGACGCTTTTTAATTTGATGTCCTTTTCTTCTTTTTTTGCCTATTCGTACAGTTATGCGAATTTTGCACAAGTTATGAGGAAAAATGTGATAACACAATCACGGTGAGAACTGTGATGCTCCTTTCAAATCACAGTGATTCTAAACTTAGATTGTCTTTTTTCAGAAACAGTTGTTTCAGCTTCCTGTTGAAGATTAACAGGCTGTTAGCGCAAAAAAAATATCCACTATCTCGACATATTTTTTCACTTTGCCATGTTGTCTTGTTCTTATCTGTTGCTAACAGCTAACTGAGTTAACATTCAATGTTGGTGCAATGTCGGCATTGCAGAGTACTGTTATTAACATTATCCGCGATTAACGGAACTTTTTTCAATTGCATTTTTGAATCATATTTTGGAATTTAACTTGAATCATACAATTATGCGAAATTTGCACTAAGAGCCGACCAACACATTCACTAAAAACAATACTCTAAAAAGAAACATGAGCAACATAAGTCTAAATTAGGGTTACCTTTTACTAAAATAATTATTATTTTTGGGATTGTTCTTGTGGCAACGATTGTTATAATTCATATGCATATACCCATACATATTACTTTGGGTTTATTTATTCAATACAAACTGAAACGCAACAAAAAAAACATCGCGTTTAAAGCGTGTATATAGCTTGGCGTATGTTCGCTTAAAACGCCATGTGCCATGAGTCAGTTGAATGACTTCATTTAAATTTTCGTCCCATTTTCAAAATAATCAAAAACGATCGCCATCGAGTATGCAAAATGAGCCCAAATAAGTACAAAGCTTAAATCACAACAACTTGACATACTGCAAAATCGGCATATAGTAATATGTGTATATTAAAAAGCGAAAGAGCTGAGAACATTATTAAAAAAGGTTAGACTTTCCGCAGTTTCGTATTTTTCCCGCAACCGAGTTTTAAAAAAGCCGGAAAATGTTGATTGGTCCGTATTTCTCAATTCAAATAATTGAAAACAAATATACTAGTCATATTTTTAATTTTCTCTTTTTTTTGAGTATACGGCAATACAAAAAAAAAAGCTTAAGAAACAATCATCTTTGTAATTATTTGTTTAACGTTTCCTGTATAGGCACGGCTTTAATGAGAAGGGTTTCAATTTAGCTACCTTACCGACATGTCGCATCTTCCTAAATTGAAAAAAGTAGAAGAAATTCATTGCCACATCCTTCTTGACCAAATCGAAGCCACATGCGTTCATGGCTCGCACAAATTCACGCGCATCTTCGAATCTCGATTGGATTTCCGCAATGTAAACATTACCGTGTAACTTGAGGACCCGGTTTGCTTCCAAAAAAAAATCATTTAGATTTGTACCCATCAGTGATAAACAATAGACTGCCACGTCCAGCGATTGAGCCGCCAACGGCGTATTTGCAATATCACAAGCGATGATATCTGAGCGCGTGCTGACCAAGTCCATTGAATGCACTTTATGCGGCACAGATTCGGCCAGTTTGCCTTCGCCGCAACCAAAATCCCCAACTTCAAGTGACTTGGGCAGTCGTTTGATAGTCTTGATAATGCGTTGCAATGGATTCATAGGCCACTTTTCTACCTGATGACGGTAGCCATCGTGATAGGCGTTAAAGGCGTCTTTCTCCTGCCGGAATAGCTTTTCCGCCTTGCTACTGTTCATTGTATATAGTTGTTCGTTCAGAAAACGAAAACGGCCACCCAAAAGTTCGGCTTTTAACTTTGCAGTGAGTGGATTGGTTTCCGCGGTATTTGCTGCCGCCACGGGCGTCGTCTCTAAATTATCTACTTCCATGCCATTGTCCCTTTCCAACAATGCTGCGGCAGCCGCCTTGGCAAGCGACGGAGAAAGTTGCATTTTTGGCTTAGCGAGTATGTTTTTTTTCTCAATGCGTCCTGTTTTTACTTTATTTGTCGCTATCACAGGTTTTGTTGGTGTTGCAATTTGAGCTTCCTTGGTTTGTTTTGTTTTTTGTTTTTTAGTCTTCTTCTTTAGTTTCGTTGATTTCTCATTATTGCTTTCACTGCTTTTTGCCGAGGATTTAAAAGCAACGACCTCAGCATTGCTGTCCCAAGCGCTAGGCGTGAAGAACGGCTTCATTTTGTTATTAAATCTAACAAAATTCCGAGTATTTCTAAACCGGACTGCAGACTGTAAAATGTAAATAAATACACGTGCGCGCAGGGCAGTGTTGCCAATTGCGTAACTTTTCAGATTCAACAAAGCCGAATTTTATCCATTTTTCCGAATGTTAAAAGTAGCCGTACTTTCTCAATATTATATTCTTAGCATGACGTAAGTTCTTGGGTAATCTTTGACAACATAGGCCATTGCATTGGTAATTTAGCTCCTACGCAAATTTACTTATGGCGTTTACTTCTATGTAGAGGTGGGCGCGGGCCGGGCTTTTTTTCGTGGCACGCGGGCTTACACAGGCCCGGAGCGGGCCCGGGCCTTAAAATCAAGATTCGTGCAGGCTTCGTGCGGGCCCGGGCCTTAGCAAAAAAGCCCGGCCCGTAAAAGCCCGAAATAAGCCCGTAAAAGCCCGAAAACAATTTTGATTTGTTCGCGCTATTTTTCTATATGCTCGAATTAGAACCACCATTTATAGCATTTTAATTGTTTATCAATACTACTATCGATTTGGTTATACATATTTTACTTGTTTGCACACCACTAATCTAAAATTGGCTTCCTATTTTGAAATTGATAAAACCTTGAAATATAAAATATGTCGCGACTTAACAGTAAGCTCTCAAAAACACTGAAACAGCAAGGTAAAACACGCTGGAACTCTAAATTTGTTATGCTTTTGAGTGTATTTGATGTAAAAGAGGAAATAAAAACTCTTTTACTTAAAAAAGATGAGCTACAGCGAATTAGTAATTTAGATTTTTCATTACTTGAAAACATTTTATGCTTCTTAAAACCTTTTAAGGACTGCTCTGTAGCACTTAGCTCTGACAAGGAACCAACAATGCAAATATTTGCATTGTGGTCAGAAAAATTATGTAAACTTTGCAGAACTAGCACACTTGATTCCCAAATAATAACTGAGTTTAAAACAATGACCCAAATTGCATGTCTTTTAAATTTCCTTATATATGTAAATAAATTTCGTGCGGGCCGGGCCGGGCCCGGGCCTTGGTAAAAAGTTTCGTGTTTGGACGGGTCGGGCCTCTCAAAAAAGAGTTCGTTTTCGTGCGGGCCCGGGCCTCAAAATACAGGCCCGCGCCCACCTCTACTTCTATGTTACAATCAATCACATAGCACATACAACTTCTGCATTAAAATACAGAATAGGATATTTAATTTCGTCTCCTCGAGCCCGCGATTTATAATAATTTCGATTTTAAAGGCATCCAATGCTTCTTCAATCTTTTCATCCGACCCACATCTGTTCACAATTTATTGAATTATTCGGTTATTCATAAAATATGAACATATTTTTCTTTTAGAAATTATATTTCATGCATAACTTCAAATATTTTATATTATATTAAATTATTTTTAACGTTTTCTGCATTAATTACATTTTTCGTTTGCTTACGAAAAGTTAACATCGTTAAAATTAAGAGTTGTCCGTGAAATCGTTTTAATAATTATTATATCTTGACTAACAGAACGTAGACCAAATGATTATTTCAAATGATATTTCGTATTCGTCATCTAATTTTGAATTTCGTATATGGGTGGGTGGCTTATTTTTTTTCACACTATATTTTTATCTACACATACAGACAAACACTGTAAAAAATATACAATGAGAAATGGGAATCACTCTGATTTGCTTCTTCTTATTTTTAGATAGTCACATTAAATTTCAAATTATGCAACAATTTTTATTTTTAAGGGCCGGTGCAGAAATTGAACTTTTCAATTATCTCAAGTCCGGTAACCGACTGGTTTCAAGTGATTTATGTAAATTAAATATAATTTTTTTACATGTTTTGAGTGAACTACTATAAATTAACTGTTTTTTATACCTATATGCTTTCTACTCATTCGGTATCGTTATTAAAGTCCATGCATGTTTAGGGGCCCTTAAGCCATTCTATGAAATGATAAGAACAAAAATAAAGTGTTAAAGTCAAATCAGTCAAAATTTCTTGTAGAAAAAAACGGAAATATGGGCGTATTTAACTATGTAAGTGCAACGTGTGTGCGCTTGTGAATTTGAATTAATCACATTGCTTTCAGATTTTCAATAAATTAGCTGAATGGTTTTGTTCAAATGAAAAATCAACTACCTACTCGTCTTCGAACGATTGGAGCGACAGCTGTGACTATAAATCTTATCCGTCTCGTAACTTTTCGTCGATAACAACAGAAAAGTACGATTGGAGCGACAGGTGTGACTATAAATCTTATCCGTCTCGTAACTTTTCGTCGATAACAACAGAAAAGTACGATTGGGAAACTTTGAACGTAAAACTACCCCCGAAACCAAAATTACTCAAAAAGTTTACGGCAATTCATTCACTGCCGTTGTATTTATCTGATAAGACATGTACTATGAAAGAAATGAGTTTTGATATTTTCCGAATGACTAAAATATGGAGAGCTTTGTTGCATTACGAAGATATTGAGATATTGAATTCTTATGTCAAATTCGCGCACTTTAATGTTCACTTACAGTGTCACAAAGATGATTCATGGAAACTTGTATACACAATGGAGAGCACAAAATTTAAATTGAATGATATATTGCAAGTATCTGATGATATTATAATACTACCTAATGTGAGCAATGATGGCCGGACATATAGGAATATGCTTCCTAATGAAATTCTCAATGTGATGATGTCTGAGGAAAATAAATATGTCGGCTTTATTAAAGAGATAAACAAAAGCACACTTAAATTCGGTTGCAATATGCTCAAATTCCACAATGTCGACCGTTGCACATGCACAGTAATATTTCGACCAGGACGACACACTATACGTTATCAGTACTGGGCGCTCGATTTGGTCGATAAGATGAGCTTGAACTTCCTACGACGTTTCCTGTTTCCGTCAATAGAATATTCTTCTTATAGGTATGCTAGATTAAATATTCGCAGCAGCATTAAAAATTTGTTATTTTTATAATTAATTGCATTTAAGCCGAGAGCCCGGACGTTTGGAACTGATATGCACTAATAAGCAAATTGATTCAAATTTAGAGCAACGTCAGGCTGTGGAACACATTGCATTATGCAAACATTATGAGGCACCATACATTATCTTCGGACCGCCAGGCACTGGGAAAACTTCCACCATTGTTGAAGGCATTGTACAGCTTTACAGTCACCAACCAAACTCGCGTATTTTGATAATGGCTCCGACAAACAGCGTGTGTAATGAAATTGCAGTACGTTTGCTACACGCAAATCCAAATTTGTCGCTTTTTCGCATTTTCTCACAATCTGCAATTCGGCAGATTGATTCGATTGATCAGTTGTTACTGAACACAAATCGATCGAATTATAAAATGCCACATTATTATCCTGCGGTTGAGGATATACATCATTACCGTATTGTGGTTTGCACACTCAGTGGTGGAGGCAAATATGCCTTAGGTGATTTTGGTAAAGGATATGGCAACGAATACACGCACATCTTTATTGACGAAGCTGCTTCCTGCACGGAGCCTGACATTGTGATGGGTATAGCTAGTCTTCTGTGCCAAAATATCAAACTAATATTATCGGGTGATCATAAGCAATTGGGTCCTGTAATAACGTCGCAAGCGGCGAAAAATACGTTGCTAAGTGTTTCGCTTTTAGAACGTTTGATAAATCGAGACTGCTATAGAGTGAACGAAGAAGGTTTATACAATCGAAATATACAAATACGTTTGCGTAATAATTATCGCTCGCACCCAGAAATTGTTAAGCTGTATAACGAGCTTTACTACAACAATGAATTGAGAGCATTGGGTAAACCAGGCAAGTTAACATCAAGCGTTGGACAAAAACTTTCATAGTTTAATAATTGTATTATTACATATGTATGCAGAAAACATAAAATTATCTGATAAACTTAAACAGCAAGTGGACTCCCAATTTCCAATTATATTCACGGCATCATACGATGAATCAATAGTCAGTGAAAAAACTAAAAGGTAAGATTTAACAAGTACTTTCATAGTAAGTTAAATTGTAATCATTTGTTTAATTGCTCTAACACAGTACACACAACATAACGGAACTAAATATAGTTCTAGACTATATTGAAGATTTGATAATTAACATGAATATAAAACAAAACGCCATTGGGATAATAACGCCGTACAAGGATCAAAATGTGTTACTGAAAAAACTGCTAAAAGATAAAGCATGGGAAGGTATTAATTGCGGCTCCGTGGAAACTTTTCAAGGCAAAGAAAAAGACGTCATTATCATCTCATTCGTACGCTCAAAGATGAATTTGGGTTTTCTAAACAGTCCCCAAGTAAGTCATCTTTATTTGAACATTGATTATTCAAAAAATTTATCGTTTTATACTACAGCGTCTCAATGTGATGCTCTCTCGTCCGAAGTCGTTACTAATAATGATTGGTAATCCGAACACTCTTCGAAAGAATAAGGACTTTAGATACGTTATCAATGCCTGCAATGAGAATCGTAATCGAGTTCGAGCAATCAATCGTAATATCAGACAAACATACACGATTTCGCTGAAACCAGTAACCAAACCAACAACCCAAAATCAAAGAAAAAAGCAAAGAAAAGGAAAACAAGTTAACCGTGTGTGAATTAATCGGCGTTACCGAAAATATACAATACATTTTTCCGCTACTTGGAATATATATTTTTGATTGTCATTATTCACTAATTTGTTTAAATCATGTTATAAGTGTAAAGCTGTCGGCACCAATTTACTTTTTGTTAGAGGTTATGGTTAGCACGTAAAATAAATCAATATATTGCTTTACTATAAATTGTTATTCATACTCTCATTACTTTGTAAACAACCACTATTAACTTATGCGAAAAATATTCGAAATATACATATATACTGGTTTTACTATTGGTACAACTAAGCTCTTTGAAGACATTTTTCTCCGTTTCTATGTTAATTCAATTCGACTAAATATCCCTTGTGAAGTCCATCAAATTATCTAAAGAAACACCTAAGGAACGGTCAAATGTTATCGACTAAATTATTCCTTGCAGTCTTGACTTAATGATCAGCATCAAACAAATGCTTAATTCGTTGGTATGCGGCGCATCAGCGACGAACCAATTCAAATATAAGTCTCACAACTTAGCACTGTAAAAGAAAGGGTATGAAAAAGCATAAGTGCTCAAATGCTGTTGTTGGGATCCATCCCGTTTTAATTATTCCATTCAAAGCACAAGCCAAAATGATCCAGTTTTGTTTCTTTTTTTATTTAATTTTTTACATTTAAATAGTTTTATTCAAATGTTTTTTGTGTGTTTTGTTTATATAACTATAACTAGATGATCAACAATTTCTTAAATAAAACTATTTCAATTTATAGGTAAAATTTTACGACTAATAACTTATATTCATCATCGTACTCCGAATCAATGCCATGCATTATTCAAACTTCATTTTAACTTGCATAAACATTTCTATAATCGGTTTTTCATTCTTGTCGAATTTAAGTTTATTCTTGTTCTTTTTGTTCTGTTTTTATTTGACATACATAAAACTTTTATTTGTTTCCCACAAAACCATTTTTTTGGTACTTCCTCTTTAGCCACTTTTCTTTCTATTTGTGTAATTCGTCATTTATATAAATTAATGATTTAGATATATTTATTATTCTTTTCTTGTTAGAAATACTCTTTTTTGCTTCTTTTTTTTTAAATTGAAGTCCGTGCTAATTTGATTCTTGGTATATTTAAGTATATATATTTATATAAGTTTTCCTTTTTACAGTGCAATTTCTATGTATTTTTCATATATGGAATATATGTAATTCATATTATTCAATTTTTTTTTTCTAAACTTTGGAGAGCACATATTTAAAGCGAAATAAGTTTGTCTTATGGGGTGAATATTTTGTATTGATGTTGTCAGTTGGTATGAAAAGAAAATAAGGCTTAATCATATGTCATCTCTATTAATGATAATTTTTGCTTGCAACAAAATTTCTTTGAACATATCATAGACCACGTCACCCAAAACATTTATTGCAAAGCTTTATGAACAAAAGAAAATTAACCTTGTCTTACCGTTAATAGAGTTGATTTTTTTAAAATGGTTTCTGTATTTCATTTCAATAAATTTGAGTTAAATTCTTCAATCGAATTGCTTGGAACCTCGCGTAAACATTCATTACGAAAAACGTTCAACAGTTCGTTTCAGCAGCATCAATTAAATAATCGGGGATCACGCTTCATTTTAAGAAAATATAATTCAAAATTATGACTATATTTGTCAATTCTAAATTCAATGTAAAAAACTTTAACACAAACGAAGTGCACATCAAGATGGTGCCAACCAACTGGTCTTTTTAATTTTTTTAGTTTTTGGTATATTTTAGTGCGTTTTGTGCATTATTCGAAGAAAAACAGAAGTCTTTTTCAATGTGATTTGAGTTTATTGATTTTTGAACTGGTTTGCGATTTGCAAATTTTTATTTCGCAATCCAACTTTTTTTTTAATTTCTTTTTTACACTTAATAGTTACTAATTAAATACAATTTATGGTTTAGTAATTTATTATTTAAATTTTTTGAAAGTGTTGTTTTAGTTTGTGTTTTAAATATATAATTTCATTGTTACTTTTTATTTCTTTTTTGTTTACTAATTTAATACTAATATTAAAAATATATTTATATATTTTTTATTACAGTTTTTGCGTCGCTTTCCTTTTTGAATATAATTAACATGTTTCTTTTTTCATGGTTTTTTTATCCGATAAATTATTAAATAATTTATGATTAAATAAATTTCGAAAAATTGGCGCTTCAAAAAAATTTGAATGCAAATAAATTCAAGTATAAAAAAATAACATTTTAAAGGTTTTTTGTTTATATATATGTATGCATTTATATATTTATATGAATTTTTTTTTTTTTAGAAAAGCATACATTGAAAATGTTTGCTTCGAATTTATTTAATTTTTTTTTTGCGTTTTATTATTTACTATTTTATTAAGATTTGAATTTGGCTTTTAATTGCGCATTTATTTTTTGTTGGATTTTGCTGTGGTTTCTTTTATTTTCTTGTGTTTAATTGTAAGCTTAAGTAATGTTTTATCTCTGATCCGTTTTTTTATTTATTTTTTAATTACAATTAGTAGTATGTTTGCTGCTTCTTGTTTTGTTTATTATAATAATTATGATTTATTTTAGTTAATTATGCAAATTTCTAGAACTATTTTAGTTAAAACTTAGTGCGCTCTTTAATAACTCGCCTCATGCCCGGCTAAAATGTACAAATCGTGACCCTCCTCGCTGCCCAGCGAACCCGTACGCAGCAATTGACTCTCCAACGCGACAACTCTGCATTTGAAAGCATAATACAAATTATTTATTTGTTTTGTTATTCATTAAATATAACTTTGCAAATAATTGTTCACTTACTTATCACTGCCCAGCAAGCGATATGTGCGACTCATATCCTTTATTTCTTGCGTTATTTCACCGTTGCGCAACGACTTGCCCTGCATGCCGTGCTTGTGGAATGCTAAAACACTATCCGGTAGACAAACTAACAAAGACGTAAGGTGACATTAGACTTTGATTACAGACAAACACACACTTAGAAGAACTAACCAATACTATCCACATTGAAATCGAAATTCAATTGGGAGACCATTTTCTTATGCTGCTTGGGATTGCCCTGCAGCGTAACCACCTGTATCACATTGCCATAACAGACAAGTATGGCATCCTTTTCCACTTGATGTACACGCACCACCTTCAATAGTTCACGACGCGGCACCATTGTCGCCATGGCATCGTACTCCAAGTCCTCCGAGTGAAACCAACTGGCACCTTTTGTTGTTGTAAAGAACAAAAAAGAAAGATTAGGCAACATGTCTTTGGCATATAATAAGCTGACTACCACTGTTCATATTGATGAGCTCCAGCTTGAGACAACCATTGATTGATTTGCGTACACCCGTGCAGACAATCGGATATTCAAGTTCCGGCGTAATGATCATCTCAAAAACGGGTGTATGACCATTTTGCACACAACCATGGCCGCCGCCTAATATGCTAATCGCTGGCCATTCACACTGTTTGAGCAGCATGAATTTGTTGAGCGGATCATACCACTGCATCAGGAATATGCCACTGGGCGTGGCACCGCACAGATATTTGTAACCATTGTACGGATTGCGAGTTACGCAACACTGTGTGCAACCTTTGGTATCGGGAACTTTGGTGGTGAGCGCAAATTTACGCGGTACCAGTCTTTCAGGTATCTTATTCATGTGCAACGAAAAGCGATGCGTCTGCTTCGAATGCAATGCGACCAGATCGTGTCGATACAGTTGACACGATTTACCTAAAAATGCCAAAAGGATATGATTAAATGAAGTCAATAACTTTGTACTTATTAGAACGCAACGTTGGCATTTACCGGATAAACTCATGAGCACATCCTTAATCACATACAGCCATGTGGTACGTCGCGGAAAAACTTGATCGATTGCGGCATCATGCAACTCATTCATATTTAGATTATAGATGCCCTCCTCAGCGCCAATGATCAAGTGCTGATCACGCGTCTCTGGATGTATCCACGAAGCGGTGCAGTGTACACGCAACGGACAACCGTTGAAGATCTTTGAAAAGCAGGCACCCATATGCACTTTGGGCGTTGGTGGCAGACCATTCGAAATCGGTCGTGGCGGCGTGTGTCGCCTTCGATGTGAACGTTTCGGTGGCACCGGTGGCGTATTGTTCAGCAGATCAGGCTGTGCTTCCTTTTCGACTATACGAAAGATCAAGAAAAAAAAATCAAATCAAATCAAATCAATAGGCCTTTCCACTAGCAGTTGTAAGTGACTGGCTTACCCAACTCGCTTTCGACTTCGTCTTCGTCTTGCGTGCCACCATCGCTCAGGCTGCGTGTGCGTGACGATTTGCCCATGTCATTCAATAAGCCAATTAGCTGATCCATTGAGCTGTGCCGACGAGGTGAGTCTTCCAGGCCATTCTAACGATTTAGAATTCAAAATTAATAATCAATATTAACTCATGTTCGTTGAAAATTTTGCTCACCTGATTACTTTCATGTCTATAATCACAGTTTTGACTGTTATTGCCGCTGCTGCCGGCAGCTGACACTAACGGTGTTGACGCTGATGCCGCCGCCACACCCGATGAGGATGATGACATGGCTGTTGAGGCAGTTGTTGGCGCACCACTAATCGCATGCTCCAAGAAGCTGTTACTGTTCAAATAGTTCGCGCCGCCACCGTTGCTCCGCAGCATATTTTGATAGTAATATGCTGAGCTTGAATGCGAAGCTGCCATGCCTGCTGTCGGTGTGCGTTCGGAACCGGTTGGCATGCCTGCAGCCGCTGCTGCTGCTGCTGTAGCTGATGATGATGTTGTCATCGAGGAATGCATTTGTGCGCTTGCATCGCCGCCGGAATTGGTTGATGTTGTTGAAACAGTTGTTGGCGTGTTCGGCGTTTGGAATAGTTCACGATTGACACCGCTGCCGCTCATGCCGCTGACGCCGCCGTTGGTGCCGTGACCGCCTACAGCATCGCCGCCGCGACTATCGCAACTGGAATTATCAAGCCGATGATGATGATGATAATTATAAAACGTTGTTGACGAAATTAGACCATTCGAATTATGATGATAGTTATTCGAGGAATGATGGAAGGAATTCGAGGAAGTTGAATTAGCATATTGCAGTTTTTGTTGCTGTTGTTGTTGTTGTATTGTTGCAGTAGCAGTAGCAGTATACGAAGTTGCTGTTGCTGTAGTATTGGTTGTTGTTGTTGTCGATAATAACAATAATGACGATGTTGATGATGATGATAAGGGTGATGATGACGATGCAGCTGCTGCTGCTGTTGTCAAAGCTGATGTTGCAGCTGCTGCAGAGCGATAATTGCCACTATGTCTTAGATAATATGCCGCAGAAGAGGAACAACCGCCGGCATTAGCAGCGGCGGCGTTGGCGGCAGCGGCAGCAGCAACAATGGCGACACCACCGGCAGGTGACAGTGATGAGCATTGTGGTGATATTGATGATGACGATGATGTTGCCGATGTTGATGAACGCACATTATTCAACTTATTGAAGTTATCATCAGCAATACCAATAGCATCGATACGATTAACATCAACACCACCAGCACCAGCACAACCACCACCACCACCGATGGCATCAACAGCGGTGGTACGTAAATTGGATATACCCAAATATGCGCTTAAGCTGGGCATAATCGACATTGAGGGGGAACTGCTCATAAAACCACTTGTTGTTGCATAAGCGTTTGTCGTTGTGAATGGCAAAGCGGCGGTTGTACGCGTTGCACTGCCAGCGCTTGCGAATTGACTACGGCCGATGCCATTATTATGTTGTTGTTCTTGTTGATAATGCTTTTGTTGTTGTTGACTATTGTAAACACTTTTTGTAGTAGACGCGGTTGCTGCCAGTGCTGCTGCTGTTGTACCGATGCCAATGCCGATGCCGCCGACACCGCCACCGCCGCCGCCCCCTACTCCAACACCGCCCACTCCATTGTGCGCACAACTGCACTCAGTACTGAGTAAATCTTTGGTATCGGTCAATGGCAAAGTTGCTCTTTTGAAAGAGAAGATGAAAATTGTACGAAAAAGCATGGAAAAGAGAAAAAAAAAAGAAGAGAGAAAACAAAAATTGCCATTGGTCATCATCACATCTTCTTCTTTTTATTCGTCTTCTACAACTTTTTGTTTTTGTTTGCAAAAGAAAACGAAAACTTCTCACATAAGAAAGATTTCTCTAATTGAATTAAATTTTTGTTTTTTTCTGAATTTTGAAATTTGATTTATTAAAAAATTATTTTTTGGGGAGTTTTTGCATGCACACAAATGTAATTGGACTTGTACTTGTGTATTTGTATGTGTCTATGTACATATATGGGCGTAGTGTGCCACACGTTTGCTTTGTGGGCGTGTTCTTTTGTTCTTCATTGGCAAATCATAAATTGTTGGTACAATTTTGCATTAAAATTCAATTGAACCAAAAGATACTCATTTGTCTGCGTGAGTGTGGCTTTGTGTGTGTAATTGCATAGTCAGTTGTATGACAAACAATTCTCTTTGTTAGTTTTGGTTACGAAGGAGTTAAAAAGTTTCGGGGGCGTGTCATGTTTTATGCTTTGCTTGCTAAATACAACAGAAAATCATGCAAATACTTAACAAATTTTGTGCTTTTGTTGGACAGTGTAGAAAAAGACTTAACATGCAATAAGGCGAATATACTTAAAGGTAACAATGTATGTAACGGTTTTAGTTTGATACATGTACATATGTGTGAAAATTGTTTAATTTAATACACAAATTTAATAATTTACATGAGTAACGCTGCCAGCAGTTGTATTTCTAAATGTATCTTAAGTTGTAAGTTAAACGTGATGTGCAAATAAAACAAAATTCGGTTGTACTGAACGCACGACATATGCCTATGTACCCTATGTACCTATGGTTGTACCTATGAACATGCATCAACGCTGTGATAAGCTTCATCTAATGCAAATGGTGGACCATCAAGGTGGTCATTGTTAGCAGTTACTCACTCAACCGCGCACGTCAATATTTTATGCCATAGATGCACAAAGACAAAAAAATAGAAATGGTTGGATTTATGCGCTTATCAGCATTTTTGGTTGAATGCAATGCTGAGCTGCGAGGATTATTTTTAATTAAATTGTTTTGTTTCTCTTATGTATGCGCATGAACAGAGTGAAAATGCTTTGTTTGTTTGTTTTAATCAACTTGTGTTAGTTTCTGATAAAATAAAAATGCGCATTTTAAGCGAAGCAACAAACACACACACACATAGAAATATAGACAGCGAAGCATGAAATATGCACAAAGAAACGAAAGCAATAAATATTGCATGAAATGCAAATAAAGCCGTCAACATATACATAAGATACAAAGATACATGACTATAGCATACGCACCGTACACACACACACACAAGCGCCCGCGAGAGCTTAAAGTACAACAAAATAAATGTTAAACAAAAACAAAATTTACTAAAATATAAACATGCAGAATGAAACACAAAAAAAAAACAAGGAAATTTTATTAATAATGTTTCGAAAAATATCGAAAAACTACAACAATAAAAACAAATACTGCACAAATGTTTCGATTCGATTCAATTCGATTCGTTTTGATTTTTGTTACAACTTCTATTCATCTATTTTGGTTTTATTTCATTTTATGTGTTGTCAATAAAAAGAATCTGCTGCTAATTTGCCACAACACAAATAAACAACTGTAAAAAAAGGGCCAGATGATGGCGGAAGCGCAACCGGAAGTCCGGAAACATAGTCGTAAAGTCTGACAGATTCCATATTCGAACACATTTATTTTTGTTTCGTTTTCGTTTTTTCTCTATTTCTTTATGATATGAAACCTTTTACTTGGTATAAATTATATCATGGAACCATAAAAAAAACTGATAACAAAAACAAGAAAATAATATAGAAAAAGTGTGGTTTGCCGAGTAAATCTCAATAATGAATCATTCATACATGTTGAATTAAAAAGAAATAAATTCGAAAATTTCAATTTGTGTGTTATTAATGTTTATCGTCTATTAAATTCAAGTGCGTCAAATGTATTTCAATAAATATTTAAAATTTTCATATATAAATAATTTCGACATTTTCATAAAAACCCATTTTGTTGTGTATTTTTTCAATAAAGCACATGTGACGTATACTTAATATTATTTCAGTCATGTCACACTTTATTAACAATTCCGCGTGAATGACTTCTGTCGCCACTCGTTTGTTTACATTCAATAACGATTTTTTTTTCGTGTGTTTACCATATTCATAGAAGCATGATTTTTAAATTAATAAAAATAATGAAAATATCCTTTGGGAGTGAACGATGTTTATTTGCTTATTAATTTTCCGTTTTATTTAACATTTATAAGCCTTTTTATGAAGTTGTTTATTTAAGAATTGATTAATTTTCATCATTCTGTAGTTTTTCTGTGTTTCCCTTATTTGTATTATTTATTATTTATTTACGAATGATTTGTGTTAATTTTACGTCAATTAATTTATTTTCATTGCATTTAATGACATCCGGCTTACTCTCGACTCATGGTCATATTTAATCAAGTTGTAAAATTGTTAAAAATTTAAAAAAAAAATAACACATGTGTGTATGAAATCATGTTTTATATGTTCGAATGGAAAGTGGTTCTTCAAATAATATGAATTTAATTTTCGAATGTTCTTCGAATAAAATAAATGTAATTGAAACAGAACAGAAAAGAAACAAAAATCTTCATCGAATTCAAAAATTATTCTCGATTGGCGAAATTAATTCATAAAATATCTTCAAGGATACCTTTTTTTTAATTCTCTATTTAAATATGCTTTGCTAAAATTATTTATCCCGACTGTTTGTGAATAAATGAAAGTTTTTTATTATTATTAGTGCAAACACCTTTTGGACAATTTCATCAAGAATACGTAACAATCCCAGAGAAACCAACACCAAACAAAAGCCAATCGAACATAACAAAATATTATAAAAGAAATATAAACAATGAAATAATAAACGAAACCAAAAGAATGTTTAAGAAGACTTAAAAGACGGTGAACAAAAGCTCAAGGAAAAATAAAAAAATTAATATTAAAGGGAAAACAAATAATTTACAATAAAAAAATATAATAACTTAATAAGGCAAAAGAAAATAATTGAAACATTAAACACAAAGAAAATGAGTAAAATAAAAATAAAATACTTGGCCGCATGAAAATGTTGTCGTGGAACAATGACGATGACGATGATGATGATGATGTTGATGAAGAAGGACTACAATGGCGGTTCTCTACAAATGTTGCTACAAGTCACATGAGGTGAGGGCGAGCATGAGTCGAGGGGAGGGTGAGTATGAAACTGATTAAGTGTTGTGGCTGCGTATGATAAATGCTTTTTCCACAATTTCATTGTGTTGATTGTGAGGTGAGTATGTTTGTGGTGTGGAAGGGTTTGTAAGATTAGGCGGGGGTTTTCAACTAACACTAAGACTGATTAAAGTGTTTGCTGTTTTGTTTGAGGTTAGGTTGCATTTAGTTTGGACACTTGTTTTTCCCACATAAGTTGAAAAAGAATTTAAAAATTAAAATTAAATGTAATTACCTGAGCTTTAGCTCCTCATCAATATATTGTAAGAGGCTCCTATGAAAAATTAAACATAACAAAATTACATAAACGAAGAACATAAGTTTTTTTTTTTCTTTTTGTTTTGAAGTTTCGTTTGTGTTAAATTTTAAAAATTACTTTCTTTTTTTTTTATTAATGTAATTCAAAGTAACGTTGAAATTAGTGTAAAAGAGAACTGAGCAAAAACAATAGTAAAAGTTAAGAAATATAATTTTTTAATAAAGTCAAAGAAGTAAGCTGGCAAACAGAATATTTATCAACACTGGCCGTGTTTTGTCTGCATTTTTTTAGCGGATTTGCTTAAGAAGGCATCAAATGACAAACAGTATAGGGTTTTTTGTCTAACATTTTTGTTTTTGTTCAAATATATATTGATTTTTTTTGCACACTAAAAACAACTTAATGCTATAAAAGTGTTTCTAAGGCATTCAACGGTTTGCATGAGTAAAAGTTGCAAATATTATTAAATACTTTTGTAAGCCAAGAGTCATCAATCATGTTTTCTTTGTGCTAATGTCATTGTCATTATTTTTTCATTTTGAAACACTTTGCAACACCATTTATAAACACACATAACGGCATAATATCTTTATCATATGTATCTTTGAGATATTGCTGTTAAGGTAACTACGTAATTTTAATGTTTTACCTAACATAATAACTGCAATTAAAATTGTTTTAGATAAAATCGATAAATCTTGCGTATTATTTGCAGACACTTGACTCACATGACAATATCATGTTTTTTTGTTGCTCAAAAGAATTTCGCAAGTCTTCAAGTTTGCCGACGGCGAAAAAAGTAGACGAAATAAATCAAAAATATGCTTGAATTTCTGCAAGAGAAACGAAGGTCGCCCAAGAGAAAACAAAGTAAGAAGGAAAGAAATGATTTACAAACAAAAGAAACGCGTTAAATTAGGCATATTTAAGGCAATTAATAAAAATTTTATGGCTGCTTAAATGAAATTAAGCTTCAAAGGAAAGTACATGTACCGCCCACACGTGCCGTCGGTGGGCTTGTTGTGCTCGTTGTTGTTTTTCGTCTCGAAAGGACACAGATTTGCAAGTAAATGACATTAAGGAGGAAGGAGAATAGAAAAGAACCGCAAATGCGCACAAGAAAACGACGCCTTTTGGTTGAATGGTGTCAAAATGGCGGCGACGGCGACGTCGCTGGTGGCTTTGTAACAAACAAAAAAAAAAAATAAAAATAAAAAAATGGCAACAATATATAAAATAAAAGTTGTGGCATTTGGCGCGCTTTTAGGCGCCAACGAAAAGTGCCACTTGCTTTGTGCTTACAAACGCAAAAGAGCGCAAACACACACACACACACACACACATATGTTCACTCACAAAGGCAAAATAAAAGACAGACAAGACAAGATTTTATAGCACGCGCCAATAAAGTGAATAACCAAACAAAATGGCTGCTTAGGTATGTGTGGGTGTGCGCGCCAGTGTGTACGTGTGTAAACCATAAAGCCAAAGTGACAAGGACATGACACACACGCGCAAACATGTGACTCGCGGCTTAGCTTGGTCTTGTCGCATCCTTAAAGTATGCAATGTGCGTTGACTTTTCGCAAAGACGACACTCACACGCACACACACACACACACATAAATACATATATTATTCAACTATAATACGTCAAAGGCATCATGTGTGTTGCTTATTAAAAGCCTCTTTGTAATAATTTTCACTCCTTCTGTTGTCTTGGCTACATTTCCCATGGCTCTTAAAGCCAGTCGCGCTTTTCTTTTAATGCAATACCACAAATTGTTCAAGACCAGCCGGAACAGTCATGGTTTGTAATTGAAAAATAAAACTTTTTGTTTCTCATATGAAAAATAAAATCTCATTTTCGCTTATTCTGCCAATATAACAAGGCGTATGAGTAATTTGGCAAATAATCCTTCTCAGCGCGCTGTCATGCCTTGGCCTGCCACGCCCACAGCCATTTTCCGCTTAATTGATATCGTTACAAAATGTTTCATAAACTTTCAAATAACAAGCGCAACTTTTGCCATTATTATTGCAATTTGTTCGACGCATTGTCTTAATATTTTCGTCTCACTCACACACGCAGCCACGCACGCACGCACTCACTCACGCCTACACTCTTCATTGCTCAGTCTTGCTGAGGCTTTCTGTGCCAGCATGTAATATTAGTACTTTCTCAGCTTGGCATGATTTTCATCTGCGCAGCAATGAAATAAGAGCCAACTTTTGTACATTGCTGCTTGCTTGTATTTGTTGTTGCTTTTCTTCTTCTTCTTCTGCACAATTTCTTCAGTTTGCACTTTGGTTCTTCTTCTCATGCATTTCACTACACATTTGCTTTTTATTGTGTTATTTTTATTGTTGTGTTCAACATTGCAGTCAAGTGAAAGTTTCGTTTGTTGCGCTTATTATTTTAAAGCATACTTCTGAGCGCGCGCGCATACTTTTTCAAAATAATAATAACAAAAGCATTGTATGGTTTGGCATAGAAATTACAAGAGCTTGTAACAAAACTTTGACTGTGCGCGAAAATTGATTGGAAATAGTTTCGTTGCAATAGTTTTGCTTACTTCATCTGTGCAAACAACATTTTTGAAGCTCATAACACTCAATACTCTAAATAAAAACATTTTTGATGCAACCAACATGGAATGTTCGTTGCTTTGAATTTGTTTGTTCAAATGATTTTTGCGTTCGATGAAGTAGCAATCCAATACATCATGTAGTGTGCTTGTAAAAGAAGAAAGAAATGCAGCATACTTTGGGGCTTTTGTGAATTAGTTGAAAAGTTGTTGTTAGTTGAAGTTGCATAATTTAGTTTATAGGAATCGATACGTCAACTGTGCGAGCAACGTTTAAACAGTTGGGTTTTTTAAATGAAGCTCTTTCAAAACAAGACGCAAATGTTTTGCAAAATCGAACAATATTCGAAGAAAAATGATTTTTAACTTGTGCACAAAAAGACTTTTTTCTTTCACACTTGTTAAACATACTTTTTTTGAAGTGTTTTCTTTTGGCTTTTGTTATTTGCACGCTTGGAAAATCTAAAAATAGACAACAAACGCTAAAATACAAACATATACATTTCCTTCACATAAATTTTTAGCTTTGAAAGCGTTTCATTTCATTTTCGCGTTAACGAAAACACACTGAAAAAATACAACTTTTAGTTTCTGACATGAAAAAGTGGAAAATATTTGTACAATTTTGTTTTTTTAACTTGTCAACAACAATAACATTATTATGTATAAGAGACGTAAAAGGCGACTTGCTACTTTTATGTTGTTCAACGAAAAATTATAAAGGCAGCGTAATGAAAATAAAAACAACGCGAAAGTGAACTAAAAACCAACACACGTGCTTTCAAATTGTAAAATAAAATACAAAAAAATCAAGTGAAAGAGAAAATGAACTCAGAAAAATAAGTTATAATTCTAGTAAATTACACAAACGTGCGTGCAGCGCAGAGAAATTCAAGTAGTGCAACTAAAGGGCTGTCAAAAATAATTGTGTAAGAGCGAAGGAGCGGCGCGGGGTGGCAGCATGGCGCAAAATGGCAAAACAGACGCCATTTCGTGTAAATATGAAACTCAAAGCCAAAGTCATTTGAGTGCAAGCAAGAGTTGCCGAGGCAAGTTGAGTTTGAATTGAAGAAGTTCTCCAAATTAAGTTGAAACGAAGAAAAAATGTGCAACAGGAAGGCACGTGCGAAATGCACAGAGAACTGTGGCTTGAATGAGAGCAAGTCAGAGTGAGAGAGGCAAGGGCGGCTTTAGTAAGCGCACACAATTGTTAGACAAGGCGCACGTATAGCAAAATGCCATAGAGGCCGAAAGTTATAAGGCAACAAAATGGCCGAAAGTTTTGTCAGTTATAGTGGCGGCACATGAGTACCGTAGAGTAGAGTCGCGGCGTTGTGTGACAAGACAAAGCGCAAGGACTTCTTGCTTATTTCGCGCACATTTTATATTTATTTAAATAAAAGCCGTGGCGCACATTTTGTTGCACGCGCTCGCCAAACTTGACAAGCAACAACGTCAAGAGATTGTGGCAACTTGCAGTGGCAGCAGCAGCAGCAGCAGGGGCAGCAGCATCAAGAGCGGCGGAAGCAGCACGGAAATGAAGAAACTTTTCAAGTGACTGCTGAGGCGTGAGCGCGTACAAAGCGCAAGGACACACGCACAGGACTCGGCATAGCAGAAACCAAGAAGAATTAACAAAATAAAGATCATGCCAAACAAAAAAAAAAAACTGAGTTATTTGAGCGCCGCTTTGTGCGTGCGCCATTTGTGTGTGTGCGTGTGTGTGTGTGTTTTAGTATTCATTGTGTTTTTCTGTGTGCTAACCTTAAAGACATGTTCATAATTAAAGTTCCGCTAAGTTTTTGTTGTCTTAATAAAGGACTAAAAAAAAACAGAAAAGGAAAAAAAATGAGCGACAAAACTTTAAGGAAAAGAAAAATTAAGAAAAAAGATGGAAAAATGCTTTTGCAAAAATACCAAAGTGAAATTTCAAAATGAAGAAATGACGAGTGTGCGTGTCTCTTTCTTTGACACTTTGTGTATGTTTGTTTGACATGTGACATGTGTGTATGTGCGTGTATGTGTGTGTCTTCTGTTTGTGTGTGTAAGATGACATGAAAAACTTAAAGTATGAAAGACATAAAATTCAAACTTAAAAAAGAAAATGGAAAAAAAGTTTGTATGCATGAATAACAACGTAGAAAAGCACATTTATAATATCTTATAGCATAATTTCAGGCAGCAGCAATAAATACGTTTATAGACATTAAGCTTAAGCAGGGTTGTGAAATTTTTACTGAGCAAATATGTCGTTTTTTGTTATGTTTTTGTTATATATAAAGTTAAAAAACTTACATGTCACTTGGTAACGTTTCGGGACTAGAAGAGCGTTCGTACCACGTTGGAGTTGTCATGCCTGAAATAAGTTTCAAACGGTAATACAATATTGAATTAATTGTTTGCATATAACAAAGCGACAGTAGTGACAGTTGAATTAATTAAAATCTGCCAACACAGAACCAAAGACACACGTACTTACATACTTACATACACACATATACACATGTGCAAACAACAAGTGTCAGTATTTGTGACGTTTGTTAGCGGTTTGCATATAATATCTATGTGTATATGTATGTATATTGGTATGTCTCTGTCTGTCTGTCTGTCTAACTGTGTGCATTTGTAGAAATATCGAGTCATTTTACTTGCCTGTTTTGAGTGTGTGGTTTTGTGGCGATACACCATTTGTTCTTGATGTCATTTTACTTGGTATTCGTTGTGGCACACTTGCAACCGTCTGTGAGATGACAAAGAGGACAAGATGACAATAATTCAGTTATAAGATTTCTTAATTAAAAGCAAAATGCATAATTGAACAATGAAGTGATTATTTAACAAAGTGAAACAAGATTACAGCACACAACTTTGTTTATCAACACTGCAAAATTGATTTGGTGAAAACAATGTTGGCCATAATGATAACAAGAATGCAGATAAATGTCACTTAGAAATTTGAAGCACGTCGAAGCAAAGTAAGCATGAAGCTTTCCTACGTTACAAAGTGCCACGAGCGACATACGATGGTATAGCATTGAACTACCCTATGTGTTGTGTGGGACTTTGTAAGATGGGCGACCTATATTTTTAGGAACGTTGGCAAAATCATCTTGGTTGACAACCGTTGTTAAAATCAAAAAGCTTGCTTGATTGAAAAAACATTCGTTTTTTTTATAAGTAAATAAAAAATCAGATTAAATCAAGAGCTTAAATCAAGAAGACGACTGGATTGAAAGTTAGCTGCGAGGCGACTGAGAACTTATCTTTATTTCTTCCTTGCTTGTTTCTTGTTCCACAAACTATGAAAATTTGAACGGATTTTTCATATTCTTTTTCTTTTTAAGCTCACTTAAAACATTTTGCTCGCGACAGACATTAACCTCACATATCCTTGCTGTACTCAAAGCAAAACGTTCACTTAAAAAATGCAACGAAGCCAAAAAGAAGAAAAGAAAAGCAAAAGGCAGGGAAAAAACATATGTCCTTAACTTTTAAATATATTAGGAAAGAACTTTTTTGCACAAAAACCGATGTGCGAGCATGAAATGCAACTGATAGAATCTCATAAATCATATTTGGCTTTGTGATGCGGGTTGGAAACGACACGCACGCAGCTGAGTTCGTGATTTGTGTGTCCTGTGTATGTGAAGAAAGGAGCAACAACAAGAGGCTAAACACTTCCTTTTGTAAGAAAATAAATATGAATTTAGTAGCCACTAACTTAAATTTAAATGTCATGGTGGCGCTTGAATGTAAAAAGCAAAGGACAGCATTAAAGGATCGAATTACAGGGATAAGAAGGCTAGAAGCACCAGCAGTTGAAATATTTGTGTGGAGCGCAAAACAAATTGAAGATTTATGAGTTGACGCACATAACAAAGCGGGTAAACAGAAAAGTTGAACTGGGGCAACATAACTGAACAAGAAATTCATATTACGTATACGCTGCAATGTCAGCTGAGTTCCAAAAGCTTTTAACACAAAATTTTAAAAATAATAATAAGAAAAAAAAAAAAAACACGTGACATTGTCTGAACTTGGGTAAAATGCTATGAAATATAAAATTAAATGGTGTTCAATTGTCAAGCGTGAAGAAACCATAAATAACCATGACACCACACCAGAGAAACAACAAACTTTCAGAGCACCTCGATGAGGTGTATAATGGCACACTAAATCTTCAAGCGCGTAAATCAGCGTTCAACCGCCAACCATTAAAGCTCGAACTCAACTCAATTCAGCTCAGTTCAGTTCAGGCAAGACAAGCCAAAAATAGCACTAAAAGCGCAAATAAATTACACAATAGACCACTTGCGATTCAACCTGAGTGGAAGTCGGTTGACCACAACCCTCAGCCAGCGTCTCTTGCTGTCTCTGGGCAACTTAATATGCTACATACTCACCTCCTCATCACCATCGAGATAATAATAGAATTGCTGATTCGGACTCTGGTACTTTTGCAACAACTCCTTGGCCACGCGCACCGACATCTCACCCTGCACGAAGGGATGCTGCAGCAAACGCTCGGCGGTGGGACGCTTCTTCGGGTTCTTGGTTAACGCTGTCTTAATGAAGTTATGAAAAGTGGGCGTCCATTTGTCCTTGTTGGTGAGTGTTGGCGGCTTGAAGCCACTTTTCGACATCAGAAACAAGGCGCGCATCGGATGCAAATCGAACATTGGCGGCTGCAGTTCAGCAAGTTCTGCGAATGTCGACAAAAAAAAAGCAAAAATGTTAATAAGCAATACAAATGTGTGCCGTCAGTCAGGAAAGGATTGCGAAATCATGCTTGCGTGTCAGCTAAGCTGTTTTCAGGCTTGTAATTAATTTTAACACAGAAATCGGCTTTTACACTGAGACAAACACACTTTAATTTTGCGATCATATAATAAATAATTAAAAATCAATGCATTGAAAATTTGCATGGTCAAACATCCAACTTTCCTGTTGGTTATGAGAGCTGTTCGTTATGGCAGCTTCAACTGTTGCGTAATGTCATTAACACTTTTTTAATTCTTGTTTATATTTAACAAGGCGCACTTAGTTGCTTTGAAGTATTTTTTTCTCGGTGTACAAGTGTGTAAGCAAAACCATTAAAGCGTTATTTTCGAAAGTGGTTAACTTCCTGTCATTGCGTAAACGCCATGACAACGCATTAAAGTGCCAGCATGAGACGCACCCAAAAGGCGCTCCACAGCAACAACAACAACAACAACAACAATACGCTTTGACACTCATGTTTTATGCTTGCTGTTTGTTATTATTATTGCTTTGTTGTTTGAACTCACCAATTGCGGTTATGCCACAGGCCCATATATCACATAATTGATTGTAGCCACCCTTCCGTTCCACAGCGGCCACTTCCGGCGCCATCCAATAGGGTGTACCTAGAGAGACAGAGAAAGACGGTTAAAGAATGCGTGTGTATTAGAAAGTGTTGAAATATTATTTAGTAGCGAAAGGTTCAATTGTTCAAATTGTCATAAAGTATATAAAATAATATCACTAATAAATGTAAAAGCAATGTCAACACTTATTGGCCACAATACCAATTAGTTTAAGTTCAGTACGCCACCCAACCCCTTCACTATGACAGTACAACCCACGCACAACATGTTGTATGCGTAACGTTTAATAAGTTGCCATTATGCTTGAAGGTAACAAACGTTTTGGTCAATTTATTTATTTGTTTTTATTTGTTCATGTGCGCCCTAATTTATGCTATACAATTCTACTTTTTTGCTGCTCATACACTAATTATGCTAATAAGCGATTTATTTAATTTGCACATGATTTTATTATTATTTCTTGTTTTTTTTTCATGCCATTTTGTTTGTAAACTGTTTCATTTCATTATTTTGTCTATTTGCATTTAAATGCATTTTGTTTGTTTTTTTATGCATATTTTTCATTTAATTAACTTTTACATTTTCCACATTTCAAGGCTGCCATGGTTTCCACAATGTGGCGTAAATAAATAAAAACAAATAGAAAACAAAAATCAAATATTTTCAAACAGCTAATTGAATAAAAATTCTGAAATATCTTTTGTGCATTTTTTAGATTTTTACATATTTTTGTTTATTTTTGTTGAAAAATGCTTTACTGCTCCGAAGCGCTCATTGTATCGAAATTGACACCGTCATCATTGCATTACTACAATGGCATGAAACTACTTTACAGGTGAGTTCATGAAGTACAAAAGAGCGAAGCGGAAATAATACAAGTGCAGGCGAAACTAAGTTAGAATTTGTGCTTCATTATTCACAGACGCGCACACACACACACAACTGCAACAATAAGAGCAACATGAAACATTAGGAAGTCATTACTCATACGCCATGTGCAACGCCACAACAGGCGGTGAAATGAAGTCTTGCAATGTTCACAGCTCAGTGAAGTGTGCTACGTCAAAGCAGCTTTAAGTCACTCGCCCTCATCAGCACTACGAGCGTCATCATCATCATCATGACTAGGACCGCCAACACACGCGCTTGTCGCGGCCAACAACAACGACAACGAGTTGTGTGTGCGCGCGTACAATGTATGTGTGTGAGTGCAATTGACAATGCGTATACGCCATGTTGCACTTAACAAGTTACGCACTTGAGGCCAACGTTTGTCAAAGCAACATATTCTCAACTCAACAAAAAGTGATTTTTTTTCACAAAACAAAAAGAAAAAATAAAAAAAAAAAAATAAAAGAAACGACAAGTCAAAAAGCTAAAAGCTTTTTACTCTGACAATTGCATTTGACAAAGTCAAACGAAATCCACTTATGAAATTAATTGAACCACAAAAAAGCGCGTCGACCTTTTATGATAAAAACAATTAACTTTTAATAAAAATGTACACACGCGAAGTGATGTTGTTAAAACTGACAAGCGGCAAGGCTTTCAGTCGCAACGTGGTTGGGCGATTCGGCTTGAAGTTAAGGACACACAGACATCCGTCAGTGAGCCGGTGAGTGTTGTCGGCATACTTTTTAATTAAATCAGACTCGCGCAATGAATAAAAAAATAAAATAAACAAATAAATAAATTCTGCACTGAAGCTCTCAAGTATCACTTAGTTAATTGAATGTCTGAAAGAGCCCACGCAACAAGGAGCATGAAATGCACATGTATACGAGTTAAAATATTCTAAAAAGCAAAGCTCAGAACCAACAGCACCTCTTCTGTTCGTGCTGTTTTTGTTGTTGAAATGTAATATTGTTCAAAGTGCTTGCCGGTGACAAAGAGAAATGGATCAATGATGAATGTTTTTTTTTTGGTTGAAATTATTCAGTCAAATGCTATTAAATGACTGACATTTGTGATTGAATAAGCCAAATTGAATTGAGCGCGAATTTTGGCCAAATGTATGATAAATACTATTATTTCTTTTTGGAAAAGATTTTTTATTGCATGAATGAAGTTGGAAATGCGAAAAACTATCACTGATTTTACTTCACTACACTTCACAGGCAAAGCTTGAGGGAGAACAACTAATCAACTTATTGTGTATAATCGTCATAAGTGAAGTAATTAACATTGCTTAGTACATATAGCTTTCTTGAAAAATTAAATGGGTGTTTCAGGTCTATAATTTTGAAAAAAAAAATTTGTGTATATAATTTTAAAATCCGGAACACGAGACTAAAAGGATTTTCCGAAATTCGACGTATTTTCAGAATAACATCCGAGTACGTTTTCTGAAACTTTAAACGGAATTTTCTGGCAAAATCATCGAAGATTTTTTTCCTAGTTCCGAACCGTAGCGACGTCTATGCTTATTATTGATTTGAAATTATTTCAACTATGACACACCTTATTTTGTTTGGCCCCAACTTCACATCATCATGACTCGATGAATTTTTTTTCTTTTTTGAAAATTGTTATATAAAAAATGGTAACAATTTTTTTATTTTTCTACCTTACGCGGAATAGCGTCTGAAATTTAGGCTTCAAGGCCAGAATGCCTCCTTAAGCCCATTTCTATTATCGTTTTTGAGACATGAAACCAAGAGAAACTTGAACTATAACCCACAAACTAAGCAGGAAAGAGTGTTGAAAATTCTATTTGCCAAAGAAATTTTCTTTAAATGTCTTTTAAGCCAGATTACTAAACTCTGAGCACAAAGTTCCTTTAATAAATGTAATTGTAATTCTTATGGAATTTCTTTTATAATTGAGTTGAAAATCACTTTAAGGTTTATCTAAAAATTTATATATTTTTTTTTTTGCTTATAATTCTTATAACCGTTTTTCTTTTCTTCCACAACTTTTCTATGTTGCTCTCTTTATAGTTTAATTCTCTCATTTTCTTAATAACTTATCTCATTTCTTTCTTCGGTAGCAGCACAACCTGAGGCTCTTTACAAACTTAACTTTGAAACAATCTATTTTTATACCAACAAGTTATTTTCCGTAAGTTTCTAAGCATTAAATTTGTATTCGCTTGAAACTTGTTCTCTTATGGCGTTTATTTCTGCTTTTTAAACTTCTTCAAAAGGAATAATTCTATGTCAGACACATTCAAAACAGACTAAGTAACACTTACCACTGACAGAACATCATAGAACACACACACACACTCAAACACAGTTAAACGGAATGTGGCAAGAAGGCGGTGGGCGTGTTAGGCAAAACCGCAAATGTATGTAAGTGTTTATGAGCGCTCAAACTTGCGTATGTCTGCGTGTGTGTGCTTATAATGTCTGCGCATGATGTTCGACTGTGGTTTACAGATGCATTGAGATTTTTGTTGTCATTGTTGTTGTTCTTTCCTCTGCTGACTTGTTAATGACACTAAACTGCAATGTAAGCACCTTTTTTTTTTACTGTATAATAAAATATAGACTTTTTTATTTCATCTGTCATTTCTATCGTATCTCTCACTCTTTTTAATTCGCTTTTAGACAGCAAGTAGACAAGCATTGCGCTAATTTGACGCCCACGCGAAAATTTGTCACAGAAGGAAGAGGAGAAAAATAATAACAAGCGTGCCAGGCAGCACATCATTCACGCCCCTATTTTGGCGACATGCTGTGTTGTTTGTTTATTTGTGGCTTTGTATTGTAGACAAGTTGATAGACAGACAGCAAAAGATACACATGAGAGAAAGACAGGCATATAAGAAGTCATGTGAATTATGCAATAATAACTCATCATGTCGACATTTATCAACATATTTGTCAAAACAAGACAACCGCAAGACAACAACAAAAACAACAACATCAACAATATCAGCATTGATAATCTTAGCGTGTTAGTTGTATTATGTTATTGTTGTGTTTGTGTGCATACTCTGCTATCCGTACCTGTATCCATCGACCTCAATGACAATAGCAGACAAGCTCGAACATAGAAAAGCAAAAAGCATCACAGCAGTCAACAAAGGACACATGACAATTCCAGTTAAATCAAATGACATAATGCCACATGCCGTGCTCATGCCCCTCACGCATCAGCACGACACGCATTGACGCCGCTTACCCATAAGTTATTATCATCGCTTTTTGCAACAGCTTTTTTAACATATCCTTCTGACTGCATCAACTCTTGCTTAGTTGCTTTGCGCTGTTCTGTTGTTTACACTACACAACTCAGTCGGCGTTATCATTTGAGTGTCTGTTGCTATGCTTGCATCTGACATGTCTAAGCGACCGCGTATCAGCTTTTGCTGTTAGTACGACTACCGCACCACATTTCTTCTACACGCCCTGACCTCACACTGTGTTGCACTTGTCAGAGTCTTTGTTCATTCATTCATTCATTCGTTCGCTCGTTCGTTGGCTCGTTTGTCGTTTGCTAAGTGACGCTATTGACATGTCATCTTGGTTCAAAAAACTCACTTAATTGTTAGCTTTAGTATAAAAAGTAAGAAAAACAAAAAGAAGGAAAAAATAATCTTAACAAAAACGATGAGTTTATAAAACGGAAATGGCGCACAGAGCAAAAGTTGAGCAGCTCAGTTTAGAACACATCATAGATGTTTGGAGTGTTGCCTTTTTAAATTTTTAGTTTTTGCTTATACAAATTTTGGTGTTCCTTTGTTTATTTTTTTTATTTCACATTAAAACAAGATAATTTGCTCTAGAAGTCTTTTAAGAAGACAGTAAAGTGCGACAGAAAGGAAGAGAAACGATTCAGGTTATAACTAAAGTAGAAATAAAACTATTGTTTTATTAGCATAAAAGTATGCTACAGAATTTTGACATTTGGCCAATGCATACAAGAATCGTCTGTATTTTCTACTGCATTGTTTACCAAAGAAACTATCGCATTATTAAGTATTTCAACTGTGAAAATAAGACACTCGGTTGTAAAATTCATATGACTTGTTCGATATTATAGCACACAAAAATCAAGAAACAAGTAAAAATCTCATCTGAAACAAACATCAAACGCAGTTAAGTCTTTCTAATTGAAAGCGTTAACCAAGCTCCTTGAATATTTCAAAGTATATCAACACTCTGTAGAAAATTGCAATTTCATCTCAACATTTTTATAATCGTACTTTATTTTCCACACAAAATACAGAAAGCTCCTTAAAAATGTCAAAAGTCTTACGCAAGCAATTCGCAATTAGCTGCAAAACTGAGTTTTTATTATGCGAGCATTAAAATTGCGTTGCGCAGACATAAAATAAGCACCGAAAATAAGTGCTGAAAGGCGAAGACGTAAATCATATTGTTGCTGCGCTGAAATTGCGCAATGCAAACGCTTCTGAATGCAAAGCGCAAGACAGAAAGCCAAAGGGGAGCAGATGACTTAGAGTGTCTGCAAAAGTGGCAATAAAACTAAGTGGAAGAAAAACTACTAATGAATTTTTTTTTCAGAAAGGAAATCGAAATAAGAAAATGTGAAAAGGCGAAAGCAAACATCAAATGCAAAGACTATAAAAATCGCCTGACCATGAAGTAAACATACAAATATATAAACCATAATTATATAACAAAGAAAAGAAAATGAAGAAAGAAAATTAAACATATTGAGTTGTTTCTTTTATATAATGGTTCAATGTGTCATTTTTGTAGCATGCTTTCAGCCTGCACTACAAAGGAATATAGAAACCGCTTTTAACTTAGTCTTTAAAAGTTGAGAACGATCTCACGCCTCTTAATTATGAGCATTCGCTTCTAATTAATTTAAACAGCCTTGCGAACAATTAATTATGAAAGCTTAGTCAAATTAACTGCGTCACTGGCAGCGCTAAAAAGTATGCCACAAAAAGCGACAAAGCGTAAAGGTGTGCAGGAAGAAAATATAATAATAAAATGAGCGTTTCGTTCGTTCATGGCGGATTTTTTTCGGACTTCATTTTTCATTTTTTTGTTATTTTCAGTGTTTTATTATTTTTTTTCGTGTTTTTTGATTTATGATAAACTAAACAGCTCGTTAAAACTTACAAGTGGCGCACTCACGAAAGAAAAAATCGTGACACGCAGTTACGTAAAGGCGGCAAACGATGACGTTGTTACTTATAGACTTGTGCTGACGGAAGCCAAAAAATTTGTAGCATACTTGAGGGTGTCAGCGAAAAATGATGGAAACAAAAGTGAATTTCATGAATTTTCATGCAAATCATCTGTTACAAAAACAAAATGCAAGTTGTTCTGATGCTATCGAAAGTGGCAGCCACGTTCAGAATAAAAAAAATGGAATTTCGGCTTGCCCCAAGAAGCATGCTACACAAAAGAAATATGTATATGTACAGTGTAGCATATAATTGATGAGTGTCATTTGTGTTTAAATTGCGGCTCGTCTGCGTTGAAAATTTTGCAAACACTGTCGCAGTGTTAAAGCAAATGGGCAAAGCTTCAAAACAACTCAGCAGGATGCTTTGCTTGCTTGCACGTTTGCCCACTTACATGTGCTCAAGAAACATTCTATAGGTTGCTTCAAAAAGCAGCTTATTGCGAAATCTATTAGAGCAAATAAGCAGTCATCGTAGCAGAAGTCGTAAGCACATTAAGCGCTCAATGTGAGCATTTCGAGTAGAGAACAGAATATTTGTCCAGCAAACTATTCAGAGAAAATAAGCAAAGGCAAAATGTACAAGTAGATGACAAAAAAGAGGACCAAGCGATTTGAACGCATTCCAAGAAATGGTTCAGCGAACGAATGAAGCAATACTGAACTGAATACACTCATATATAGACACACTCACGCACACACACGTATATATACACAAGTCTGTCCAACCAGTCTGATTACTTTTATTGTCCAGCAGCAGGACAAGAAACAGCAGGCACATCAGCAGGAGCACCAGCAACAAAAAGGACATTTTAAATTATTTGCTTTTGTGTTTTGTAAGGCTAACAAGAAAGCTTGGCAGGCAGCAGCAATACTCCAACCCAGAGTTTAGAAATGTGTTGCACCCGATGGCTTAAAAAAGAATTCGTATACAATCACAACTGATACTCTCAATGTAAGAAGATTTACACTGTAAAAAAAAATATTTGCCTAAATTTGATTTTTTTGTATCAGAAAACAAATTCAGCTGATTTGCATTTCTTGCAATCCTTGTTAAACTTTGTTTTGTTTCGCAACTAAAATTGGTTTGGTAAAGTTTACGGTACTTCTTTGGCATTATTTTAGTACTTCAACAAGTGTTACCTAAGGACGCTATAAGCGTTAATTCTGTGCTAAAAATTGCTCTACTCTACCAGACTTGCCTTCCTCAACTTTAGTAAGTCACACCAAAATCAGTTGGTCAACTTTATTTGTATTAAGCAAAAGTTTCTCGCGGTGCTCTTCCACAAGAATAAGAACTACAATGACAGCAACAACCACAACAACAACAACAGCATTACTAACTGCAGGTAATTCAAAATGTCGCAAGTTATTTACTATGCTCTGCCAACACCTCTGACGTCTTAGCGACTAGACCAACCATGAACACACCAAGCGAAACGTTTGCTTCATGGTGTTTTGGTCCAAACATGTCTTCTCGGCCAGTCCTTTGGCATGTCTGCATTGTCGTGTCGTTTCCATTGTTATTTCTTTGCCATGCTAAGCGTACAATGGACATTTTGTTAAACATTTTCTTTACTTTTTTGTTTATTTTTTATTTTTTATGTTTTTGTTTCGTTTTTTGTTACATTTTCTTTTACTTCTTCTGCTTCAGCATTTACAATATTTTTATTGTATGTTCTTCTTCTGCTCGCCAAAAACATACACTTTTTTATGTTTCTTGTCGCATTTCAGTTGGAAAATTAAATTTTTTAAATTACATGTTTGCGTTTTCTTTCTTTTTCTTTTTGCACACTTTTTCGTTTGTTCGTCAAAGTTTCTTTCAGGCGTGGCAGTTTGCTTGTCTTCTGTTTCGTCGGCTCGCACGCGTCTGTCGTTCTGCTTGCTGCTTCCTTTCGCACGCCTTGTGTCACTTTTATGTGATTTTATTATTTGTTCTTATATCGTATTATTTGTGCTTATTATTTTATTTAATTTCATTCTTGGTGTTTTGTATTTTTACGCTTGTGTCATTTTTGACAGCTGTGAGGTGTTCATTAAAGTTGTTATCCTCACAGGCGACCACATTGAGGTTTATTAAGAGCAGCTATGGATGGAGCCATTAACGTACACGTATTGAATTTATTGATGCCATTGTTGTAATCGCATTGATTTTGTTGTTAATACACTTACAATAAGCCACATTTTAGTGCGGTACAACAGCGCGTATACGTGATGCATTAAAAAACGAAAAGAAGCGAAAATACACTAAACAAATTGTATTTCAAACCGTCTGTTTTTTCATATATTGTATTGTATTTTTCGTTTCAAATATTTGTTTTATTTTAAGACTTTTATTTATGTTTCTCCTTACTTTAACATATTTTTTTTATCTTGTTTCCCGACAACCCATAATACTTCCATGCATGTTTTTTGTTATGCTTTGCAAATTCTTTGTTTATTTTTGTGTGTTTTTATGCGAAGCAAACACACACACACACACACACGCATCAGAGTCTAACAAATGGAAATATTTATAAACATGCTAAGCAAACATAACTCAACTGCCCGAAATAGCACAAATGCGAGCGCAGCCAAATAGTAAAAAATCGAAATTTATTTGTCGAATGTACACTACAAATATGATGGAGCACATGTGTTCCCAGCATAAAAATCGAACTATTAAATTTGCATAAATCGAACGTGAGTGCAAAAGGAACTTAGCACACACATAACTTCTTCATGGCAAAGTGGTAAGAATTTATATGAGTCTTTCTGTCTTTGTGGGTTTACAGCAGTTGAGAATCAAAACGTTGACAAATTGAGCTATAAATACAATCAAATAGACAATCAAGAATTGCTGTAACAACGCGTATACGTGATATATATACATGTATTTCTGTGTTTCGTGACAGTTAAAAGAGAGAAAATCACTTGATGTTTTAGAATACATAAAATATTTTCAAATTGATTCAAGTAAGCTTTGTTCGATACGTTTAAAATAGAACCCGTCTAATTTATTGTACAAAAATATACAAAATTTTGATTTAACGCGTAGACATGACCAAATGACATGCCTAATTTGTAAGACCACCTTTATATGAAAGGTCAGGTGAGGGAAGAAACACAGGCGTCTTGAGCACTGCTAGCAATAGTTGTTGGGCAGAAAGCAGAAGAGGCAGGCATGATAATCAAGAATACTAAAGTATCGTTGGGAGATCATTCACGCATAATTAATTATTGTTTGAAATGAATGAACATGATTTCATTGAAATACTTTGTTTGTGAATTCGGTAAAACCATGATTAGTCATAAATTAGGTTGTTCACTTCTATTTCGATTGCTAAATAAGACAATTAATCCAATTAATTTAATAAATTTTATTTTCTTGTCATTTCAATCGATATTGTATATGAAATTGGGTAGAAAACCTCACTGATTACTTACAAAAGGACACTTTTATCAAAAAGGGAGAAAATAGACGAAAAACTCAAAAATTATGTTTTTCATTTGAGGATAACGTCAAAAATAGCTTCAAATACCTAATATCTCATGTAAATATATTTAGAAGGGAAAAAGATCGACCGTCGCCGACGAAAATTTAAGAATTCGTGTTAATAAAAGTGGGATCTGAAAGAGTATCACGTTCTACCGACTCATTAAATAAAAAATTAATTGGGAAAATGGTGGGAACTGGTGACGAAAATGTGTAGGAAGATGTCTGTTTGCCACTACAAAAGAATATCAAAATGTGTTTGTCATTTTAAAAGGACCCACAGGTATAAATATGTAAAATTCTTTTGTGATTGTTGATGTAAAATTGTTTCATCAGGACACTATTTGTTCATTGAAAGAATGTGCATGCGTACATACACAAAATCACACACACAAAGTACGAATAAACGTAGGTTTATGGCAGCAAAATTGCCAATGCAATGGTCTATTTTAAGTAAGGTTAGGCAGCAACATATGTAATTTTAATACGTATGCTGAACCGATCATCTTTGCTTCAATCAGCTTTATTCATACGCTAAAATTCGTACAGTTAATCATGTGTGATAAATTGAGCAAGGAAGATTGTTTCGTAAACAAAGCAATCGCGTTGGCTGCTCGATCGAAAATGTTCAACGCATACTTTTCATGCTTTTGCTATGTGACTTGATTTGAAATTTTACTAGAGTGCATGTTCATGTTCGTTCATACTCGTTGCAGTTCTCTGATCGACACACAACAAAGTGAACACTTCAAATGTTTTCTTGGCTTACTACAAAAGCCAAAGGATTTTAATAGATCTTGTATTTTTTTGAGTTTTCTACTCTTTATAAACGCGTTGCCAAACTCGTTTAATTAAGCATACGTAATTGCAAACAACATGTGTCACGTTCATTGCTATTTGTTAGTTGTATAAATTTTACGCTTTTATGACAACAAAACTTTTCAACTAAAATGTTACAATTTTGAACTCATTTTGCATAGAAAAATGTCATGTTGATAAATGCGAAAAATACAATTTCCAACAATGAAAACAATTCTACGCGCATTAAATCAAAACCAAAATCTGATGCCAAATAAAATAATCATAATTTCTAACGGTCGCGCATTGTAAAAATCCTTACAAAAAAAAGGCACACTAACAAAATCAAAAAGTAGCGTGAAAACCAAATCAAATATAAAATTTTAATTAAATTTTCATTGGTTGAGTGGCGGTGAGTGTTGTTGAAACTGTTGATGATGCTGCCGCTGCCGCTGCTGCCTGTGATCTGTGACATGTGTATGAGCGACAGGGTAACATGCATGGCAGCAGCTGTTGCTATAGCAAAGCGGAAATGTAATCGCACACGCACGCACACATACATTCATACATACATAAATAATTCCAATGAATAAAATTTTACACAAAATTCGCCGCAGGCACCAAACTGTTTTCAGTGAAGTTTTCCATGAATTTCGTTGTAAATGTCTTTTTCATTTGTAGTTGCTTTTCGCTCAACTCAGTAACAACGCTCGCATTTGTAGCGCAAGTACGTGTTCAGCGTATTGTTATTTCCACCTAACCTTTTTCCAACATTATGGCATACCAGTCATACTAATTATGTCACGACATTTCAAACGTCAAGCAGAAACTTGATTAGTTGTCAAAAGTTGTGCATGGCAACAACACAACGCATCACTGCATCACCACACCACCACCCAACCACCCCAATGCCGCATTAATTATTTGGTTGCCTTGACTAAATTTGCCGCACTTACCTATGAAACTCTTTCGCTTGTTAATCGTTGCCGTAATCTGCGCTGAGACGCCGAAATCAGCCAATTTGACATCACCGTACTCGGTTAGCAATATGTTGGCGCCTTTGATATCACGATGCATTTTACCCATCGTATGCAGGTACTCGAGTCCTTTGAGCGTCTCGCGACACATATAGGAAATCTGTTGCTCGGTCAAGGGTCCTGTCACTTGGTAGATGTCCTGCAAGCTGCCACCGCCGCAGTATTCCATGCAAATCCACAACTTGTCACGTCGCAGGTATGAGCCATAATAGGCTATGATGTTCGGATGTCGACAATCGCGCATCATAATGATCTCCTGTTGAATGATCTGAATGTCATCTGTTGGCTCCAGTTTGATGACTTTGATGGCGGCGAGTTCATTGCTTTGAATGCGTTTTGCCTGCAAAATTAGGAGAAATACTATTAGTAATGTGAATTCGGAAGGGAACATATATCATCTTTATACTTTTTAAGTTGGCAATAAAACTGACCAAACTATTTATTATATTATGTCATTTCGCAACGGCAAACTTCATATCGAAATCTGTAAATAAACTTTATATGCCATACATACATTGACATTTTTGCCGCACTATAAGTTCACCTTTACCCTTTCATAGCATACAAAACTCATCTGTAACTGTCACACACAGTTTACCCAAGCAACTGTCAAAACAAGCTGAACAAAACTGATTATAATTGGAAAAATCAAGTGAAAGATCGACAAACAGTACGAACGGACGCACAAAAAGATAGATAGAACGAAAGCGCTTTAAATGTCATTTACAAGTACGCGCACACACACACATACAGCAACTATATTGCAGATATGTCAAGGTCGTTTGGCTACGGCACATAGAAAAACAAACAGAATAAGCATAACATTGCTTAATGGTAAGCCAAGTACAAAGGTTAAACTTATTTAATTGTCAATTGAAAGTAATTAAGCGTTCACAGTCGAGTTGAGCGTATGGAAGCGCAACATGCCGTATGAGTAACGTCAACTTGATAGCTCAGCGGAAAAATATGAAATGAATAAGAAAATAATTATTTTTATAATGCAAAGAATGTGGAAAATATGGGCCCATAAGGCATATGTTCATCAGATAAAGAAGACGCAACAATTGAGACATGAGACCGTCCCAACCAATGGATCTCAGAATCTAGAAATACTAGAGACTCAGTAAACATAGACTATATATATCTGCATTGTTATGCTCCTCACTGCATTGTTTATTACAAAGCAAAAAATTTTTATAAATTCCACATTTGTGATTTGGGGGTGAATTATCTTAGGGCGTCAAGTATAGTTGTTCTAACATGTTTATTTCCATTTTAATTGCAAATGCCAAAACCAAAACTATCAAGCAATCAAAAACGCCAACATTATAATAATAAGCATAAAAAATACACAAAAATGCAATCAAGCGTTAAACATACGCAAAAGAATTTGCGCAAATTTTGCGAGCGAGCTGAAGCTGAGGTAAAAAAGAAAAAAATATATAAATAAATAAACGAAAATTTCGTGGAAAATTGAGAAAATCATTGACCTGTAAACTTTCAATTTCATTGCAACAAACTATCAAATGATTGGCGGGCAAAGTGATGTGTGGCGTGATGAGGCAAAGCCAAAGAAGACTACATCTACACACACACACACACACAGACACATACACACACGTAAAAGTAACAACAATGCCGCCCACATTACCGCACATTTAATGTTGTTTCTGCTTTGCGTTCGACCTTTTTTTCATATTTATTTTTCTCTTTCTTTTTTTTGAGTTCTTGTGTACATTTTTATTTCTTTTCGCCGCCATTGAAAGCATAATAAAAAGTTGAGTGCTTCGCTAGTCACCTTCATATTTGCCTTCTGTTTCTCCTTTGGCATTTTCCTTCTTTGCGCGACGGCAAATAACAAAAGTTTTGCGTAAAAGAAAGTTTTTTCATTTGTCTGCGCGAAAAATCCTTTAAATCACTTGCTGGCCCAGCGAGTTGTTCGCCGCGCTTTCACACAAGACGCATCGTATTTTCTTGCCAGCTCTGCATTAAAATCACTTTAAAGCAAACGGAAAGATGAAGAAAGTCCAAAAAAGGAAAAAGAAACAATTATTTTCGGCGAAATGTCAAACGCCCCCGCAGCCTTCAGCAGCTTCACTGCAAACACTGACATTGTAAGTACTTTTCTTTCCGAACATCGCTTAGCTTTACTTTGAGTGATTTGGTCTCATTTCGTTGCATTTCATTGTGTTTTCATGCAATTTTCCACCTTTATAACAATCATTTGTTATCCTCCTTTCCCCGCCATGCCATGCCTTTCCATACCAACCCGCCTGTCAACGCCGTGCAACGTTGCGTTTCATGCTACTTCGCGATTTTATAGTTGCACGTTTTGACAAAAAACATTGTATGCAAATTTTAGATACTTTTTTTTTGTTTTTGTTGCCTTTCGTTTCTCGCAAAATTTGTTGCAATTGATGCGTTGCCATGACAGAGCACCTGCTCTCGAATTGCTGGCTTAAACACTTTGTTGGTGCTGTTGCAGCGCTGAAGGAAAAAGCATGCCCAACAACAAAGTATTTTCATGCTTTATTTTCTTTCAATTTTCGCAATTGAATGACATTTTGCATTATTAATGAGCGAATGCGAATGCGTAGAAACATGAATTTGCTTTATCAGTGGCTAGTCTTTTGGAAAATATCTGATGTTTTTGTTGATGACAAGAGCATCAAGCTTATTTCAAATTGAAACTTCTGTTGACAGACAACAACGTTGAATATTTCAAATGAAAAAATTGCATTCTACCTAAGAGTGAAACTATTACACTGATAGCTTTGACAAGATGTTTTATTTAGAGTTATAAGAATTTTTTATTTGAAGTTTGATGCAAATCTGACATTTAATCAACTTTGAGCCAACCAATTCCATGTCGTCAGTATTGTATAAACGCTTGTCAATTTGCTTTTATTATGCATAGTGCATGTTAATATTGTGAAACTGACATGAAGACATAAATATATTTGCACTCAACAAATGTTGCCTCGCAGAGAATTCTTATGTTTGCATACAACACCTCACAACATATGCCACATGGCCACGGAAAAACTTTGTCACTCAAACCGACCTGTATAAGTCACTCAAAACGGACCGTGAGCGCGATTCCTACTCAACATGATTATTATTCTTTGCTCAATGCCATTTGTGAAGTATATTTCAACAATCAAGTCAATATAATTATTTACTCAATCGACATGTTATATTCAACAGAGACCTTCAAAATTACTCGAAATGAATGAGCGCTCAAACAAGTCGAGAACTTTCTCGTTTGTAAAATCAAAGAAGTTCAAAGACGCAGAATGTATCCACTTTCTTGAAAACGAGACACATTTGAGGAACTTGCAGTCGTAGCTGCAAAAGTAATTACCTTCAAATGAACATAAGTTTAGATGAGCTCACCTTTTGCGCAGCATTATTTGCATTGCTGCCGCCCCTGTAATAATAGGACAGAACATACTTGACGAACTTGGCAACAGCTTTGAGCATGCGTTGCCAGAACAAACTTTGCTTGAACAGAGCCATGCGAAAGGGTTGCACAAGAGACGACTTCAGTTTGTAAAATTTTGAAGGACGAATACAAAAACTTTGAAGTTTAAAACAATAAAATGATAATATTTTCATCACAATTTTTCATCAATTAATTGAAATTTAAACTTGTTTTTTATTTTTATTTTTTTTTTATTTTTTGAAAACACTTCTATTTATGAAAAGTGTTTGCTTTGTGAGTAATTTTAAAGTTAGCAAGTTTTTGACAAAATAATATATTGAAAATTTTCATTTTTTTTGTTAGAAGTCAAATTATTTATTTAAAGTCATGTTTCTGCATTTAATTAACTTAAAATGTTGACAATTTTGACTTCGTTTGGGACTTTTTGCTTTGAGGTTTTTGCAAACGCAAAACAGTGCCTGCGGAAAATGTACTTCATACAACAAATTATTAATGGACTCCGTATTAAACAAAAACAAAACATATTCAGCAAAACAGTTTCGAAGTGCCTTCGGAAAATGTACTTCATACAACAAATTATTAATGGACTTCGTATTGAACGGGATTCGATTACGAGCACACAATATGAACAACACTTCCGAAACTTTTTCACTGAATTTTTCATTTTATAAAAATTGAAAAACTTGTCGAACAAATTGCTTGCGAACCTTTAACTAAAAATTAAATAGATTAAAAGAAAATAAATCAAAGTGTTTGAAAAATAAACTAATAAAATACACAATATTCAGCTTATGAAACAAGGATCACAGACGAAGGCAAAGTAAATAATAAAACTTAAAAAAAAAAAACAATAAGAAAAAAAAAAGAACAGTAAAAAAAAGGAGTCCTAATAAAAATGACATAGAAAAAGTTAAAAAAAAATGTCTTGATTGAAACGAAACGTAACAAAAATCGCTTTATCTTCATTAAAAGTAAGCAATATCATTGCATGCACTGAAAAAGATACAAAACCCAAAGGCACTTAAACACAAACACAGGTACTCACTGATACACACACACTCTCACAAGCGAATGCCGTGTGCCGCCCACTGCAGTGAATAATAAATGCAATGAAAATAAAAATAGTGACTGAAAGCGCAATGCAGAGCAAAAGAGATAGAAAGGCGCAGTGGACTGAGAAGCAACGATGCGTTGTGCAGTAAAAGCAAAGAAAAACATGCGCACGATAAATGCTTGGCTCATGTACACGTAAAACACCTCAAGGATAAACATCCCCGCATATATGTGTGTCTGTGTGTGTGTGTGTTGCTGCTGCCGCTGTTGCATGGCAGTTATGTTTGGCTTGCTTGCTTGCTCACCGTTTTTCAGACTTGACTCATTCTTTCAAAGTAAGCAAAATAAGAAGAAGACAAAAAAAAAAAAAACAAAAATGAAAAGAAAATATTTCATTGAAAACAAATTGCGATACACAAAACTCTAGATGAGTTGAATTATTTTTCGGTTGCACACAAGCAATGAAGCGCTACTTTTGCCAGGCGAGTATAGCACAGCTCTGATCTCTCGCTCTCTCTCTCTCTCTGACGCTATGCCGGATGTGCTGCCACTTGCAAAAACGGATGTTGCAATAAGCTGATTTCAGTTTGAACAGTCGTCATGCCAATAGCGCATTTGCTGTTTCTGTTCCTAACGGGATTAAATATCCAACGCTTATTATTAGATCCGATGAATGATGCCTGAGTAAAACGGAAATGCAATTTTTATTATACAAAGCCATAATCTTTGGGACATGTAAAGGTTAGGGATGATTACTTCTTGCAATACGCTCAAATATTGTTGGATGTTGTACTTTCTGTTTGAGATTGGAGACGAGGTTTAATCAACTATCTCAAGAATCTCGCTGGAAATAAGAGGAACCTGATGTCAGTCGAAGTCCAAATATTTGTACCAACATTTTCAACCAAATTTGACAAGAAAAAAAAATATATAAATAAATATTCATTCTCAGAAACGTGCGCTTTGTGCAAAACTGTCAACAAGGATTCACTTCTATACAATACCACGTTAACTCATTCTTGACAGAAAACCATTTTACATATGTTTATATACAATGCAATAAAAGTTCATACGTTAGTTTTGTGCTCCTCTGTGTGTATGTGTGTGTGTGTGTGTGTGTGTGTGTGCGTTGAAGTATCTGCAACTTTGCACAAATGGCTGCCGCAGTCTGTTTCACACATAATAATAATGACACTGAAACTTCATGTTGTGTATTTTGCAGCGAGCACAAAACGCCAAAGTGAAGAAAAGGCAAGGCAAAGGAACAAAGAAAAGAAAAGCGTGCATTGTGCAAAAGGATATACACAAGGATATATGCTTGTCAGCAACTCAGAGCGCACGCTTGCATGCCATTGTTGTTGCTGCTGATGTTCTTGTTGGATTTCAGTCAGTCAGCCTTCAGTATCGGTGGCTTGGAAAATATGCATTGTCTGTACTTCTGTTTGCTTGCTCGGTTTCTCGGTTGTTTATTTGTTTGCGTCTGTTGTCTGCGTGTATGTGTGTGTGTGTCTAGTAAATAAATTATGCGTGATTTTTATAAGATGCACAGAAGAAATCATCATCATCATCAACATCGTCTACAGCAACATTAACGCATATATTTTGCCATGCATAGCTGAGCGAATGCTGCCAGTCTTGGAACGTATGAAGGGAGGCTGGGAAACTAGTTGACTTTCCGCGCACAGGAAACGGAAACGAATGAATGAATGAAAGATATGCAACATTGGCGAAAAATTTTTAATGACTTGTGCAACACGTACGGTTTGGGGGCTTCGTAAAGTGACTTATGACTATCTGCATAAGTTGGTGTTGTTTGAATGTTTATATATATGATGAGGCAGAAAAAGTTTTATTTGAAATGAAAATGCAACTGCAAAAGTTTTAATGATTTATTTATATTGGCATTGCCGTCGACTTTTTCAATTCGTTATGAAATAAGCATAATAAGCAACGTACGATAACAACAAAACTTATACAAAAAAAAAATTCTTTAAGTTTGAAGAAAATAAATTTACAAAACTTGAATATTTGAGATGCAAATTGTTTATGAGCAATCAAGAAAGCCTTAAAGAAGTTGTATCTTTAATAATAATCAGCGATAAGGACAAGCTAAGAATTCCTTTGAGCACTCATGATCGAATAGAACAGTATGTACAAAGAAACTACAGGAAGTTAGTAACGCCTTCATTTTAAAGGTTAAAGATCTTTTATGTCACTACTACTACTGTTGCTATTCAAAGTTCAATCAACACAACAGTGTATTTTGTCGCGAAGCAATATTAAATTTTAATTTGACTTTAATGAATCTGAACGTCAAACTTGCCGCTTGCACAGCAGCACTCATGCATAGCAAATGCCATTAAGGCGAAATTAAATAAAAAAAAAAAATAATAACAAAAAAAGGAAAAAATAAAAATATTAAACTGATTAAATTATTATTATAAAATTTGCAAAATGAATTTAAGCCTTTCATTTGCTACAAAACGTCACCCTCTGTTTTGTGCCCCCAATGCGCGTACGCAACAACCTGCAGCAATTTGCCCTTGTTGATTGCATACAATGTTGTGCCACATCATGACTTACGTTGGTAAATGGTCATCATCATCATCATTACTATCGACCATGGTCGACATCGGTTTTAATACGTTTGCGTTTTAAGCTCTCGATGAGAATACCACATACACATTGCGTATACGTATTGTTGCATGCTTATATTAAATATATTACGTATACGCTTGACTGCAAGTAGCAGTTTTTGCAATTTCCGAACTCTTCCTCAACACGTGCATTAATAATACACACACACACACGCACACACATGCGAAAACCTTTGGAAGCCTTTGCGGTTGTTTGCTGTTGGTGGCAACTCTATTCACCCGTTGCCCGTTTTTAATGCCATCAGCAACGAATGGCAGCGACAAAGTCTCATTTAACGCACATGTGTGGGCATCTTTTTGTATTGCACGATTTACACACGTTGTTAAATATTATACTGTAAATTTCGCTTTATTGGTTTGCTTATTGTTTGCTAATTGGATGTAAGTGAAAAACGTGCCAACAATAAAAATTGCCTGGCAAACACTTTTTTAAATTTTATAGAAAAAAAGGATCAAATAAATTTTCACTGCAGTCGGAAAAAATAATTTACATGATCAATGAGTCAACTATTCTCTGAAAATTCACGAATGCTTTTCGAGTTATTCAACAATCTCTCGCAGGTAAAACTTAAACGCGTTTTTCTCGGAACCAGTTTTCGAAATCAATGATCACGGTAATTTGGCAATGGTTTTATCGATCGGTTTGAGTTTTTTTTTCATTTAGTCTATGCATAATTGTTCTCCGTATAAACGAAGCATTTTTTTCAAAATTTTTCAAATCTCTTCATCCAACCGGATCATTATGGAATTACCTGTCGATCTTTTATTTATTTTTTGAATTCCGATGATCCAGTGACCACTGTAAAACACTTTTTCATTTAAGTCCCCACGAGAATTACTGTAGCACACTCATTTTGAAATGAAATTTTTATGAGATCTTCTTTAAATACATATCTTTCAAGTGGAGAAACATTTGATATTAGTTTATTTATTGTGTGGCCAGAAAAAAATCTTAAAATGGCTTTTTTTGCAGGTTCCAACTGGGTCTAACCCTTCAAAAAGGTTCAACCAAAACGCCAGACGCAAAAATCTAGTCTATATTCCAAGTTTCATGCCTCTAGTTCTTATAGTTTCTTAGCACCATTGGTAAGGTCGGACGGACGGATGGACAGACATATATATATAGCTCGTCTTGTCATCCTGACCAAGATTATATATATTTTATGGGGTCTTACTCTCCTCGTTCTGGGTGTTAAATACATTTCATCTCAAACAAACTTAATCGACTCTGATACACTTTGTATACACGGTGTAAAAAAGGGAATTTCATCTTACTTTAAGTAAATCAATTTAAAATAAAGCATTTTAAAAGTTGGTGGGAAATATGAGATGAATTTATTTCATAAAATTTTTGCGAAAAATAATACTCTCGTTTAATAACATTAACAAATATAATTTAAACTTATGGAAAAATGCAAAAATGCGCACAACGTGATATCAAAAGTTTCTTTTACACAAAAAAAAAGAGGAAGAGTAATTTATATTTCGTTTTTTTTTTACAATATACAAGCAAAACTACTTAAAATGCAAATGCGCAAAACTCTGTTTGGCTGTAATAGTTTTCACATGTGTCTGTATGTGCGTTTGTGTGTCTGACATGTATAACATTCCATTAAATTATAACAAGGCATGAAAAGTTCTTGAAAAAAGGAGGCGTAAAATTGAGTTGTACAAAATTCATGTGCGTTCAAAATTAAATGAGCTTTGAACATTTTTCGGACTGAATTTTAGTGAAAATTCAGAATTTTCTTTTCATAAAAATTGTTGTAAATAAACATTTCATAATACATTATTAGTTAACAAAAATGGTTTTGATATTTTTACCGTGTCTAATATGAAATACAAGTTTCTATTTTTTAAGCAACTCATGTATACAGTAAACTTTTGAAGAAACTCAAGTTTACAATTAAATGTGGAATAATAATAGGAAACGAAATAAAAGAGTAAAACAAAAAAAAGAAACAGTCGACGTTACATAAAGGATTGACAGAGAAAAAAAGAGACTCACAAAGAGATGAAGAAGAGAATAAAAACATACATACATAAGTATTTATCTAAACAGGAAAAATAGATTAGAGCATAATGAGGAGCGACAAACTGACAAATGGTAGATACTTTTTATGTAGTTTCATATGTGAAAAAGATATAGAGAAAGGTAAAGGTAAGATAAAGACGAAAGTTTTCATAAAGAGTAAGGAGAAGGTTTTAAATATAATATTTGTTTCGTCTTTTCTTAATTGAGTTTTTTTTTTAATTTTAAAATTGTTGTCAATATTTTACAACATTTGCAAACGAAATAAATTATCAGCACTTTCTGTAAGGCAACAACACATTAAGGCGTCATAAATCGAATTACAAATTCAGCCCTCACCGCTGTTCGGCATAATTTTGTCAACGCACAGCAATTAATGCTATAATTCAATTGACTTCGGCGTTGAAATTAAGTTTCAATTCAATTACAAAATGCCATATTGAAACGCAATTGGAAAACGCCATAAAATCATTGCGTCATGCGTTGCGTGCAATCAAGTGAAGCGACTGAAACAGGATACACGCCAAGGACACACAAACACACTTACATTACGCGTGCGAATGCGCAAAGGACAGAGATATAAAATTACTGAGTCAGCCAAGTTTAAGTAGTGAGACACCTTACAACACTGCACGAACAGCGAGCAAGTTGTAATACGAACAAGAGACTCGTAATTTGAAGCCGCAAGAAAAAAGAAAAAACAGGGTGGTATAGTTGAGTAAAATCGACAGAGTAATATCCTGTGCACATACTCATAGTTTTTTGGAAAATAGTGCTGTACTCAAATCCAAACAGACTTGATCTGCCTCACGAGTCTATCTTCTCTTTGTAGTCTCTAGCTCTTCTAGTAGAGCGGACAAATCTAACAGTTCTAAGCCGATTTCTGTAGTTGTTCTGATTATTTTTTTATGTGTTTGAAGAGATCTTCCTCCTCTCGTTTTTTGCGATACATACTAGTCTGAAACAAACTTTAAAACAAAAACATTGAACAATGAAATTTACAAATTCTCATTACTTCAAAATCACGGCAAATTTCAGTCGAAGTTTTGTTTCCATTGAATTCAAGCATACATCACATGAACGCAGCAAAAGCCCCCCCCCCCCCCCCCCATCAGGGCCGTTTAATTGCAGCAAGGCGTGGCTCTGCCGTTCTCACAAGTTGATTGTTTCAACGCCAAGTTCAAATCGTAAGCATTTTTGCGCTTTTACGAATAATTTTCAATATGCAAAACAATTTCTACAAAATAAGAATAAATCACTTTTGATTGATTGCAAATTAGCGAAAATTATTTTATTTACAAAGAAGAATTATTTTTTGTTATTTTTTTTTTACAAATTTTCATATTAAATATAAAATATTATTAAAGCAAACTCAACCAACAATTCGAACTTGAGTGCACAAACACAAACATAAATGAATTTATCAAAATTATGCGCCCTTATAACTGTTTTCTATGTGTTTCACTGTCAAATTGCCAATTAGTCTTTTGACATTATTATTTTCATTTTTCCACTTTGTTGTTGGCTAAACGAGAGCACAAATTTTCAAATTTGAATGTCAATTGCATGCAAGCGTAAAAATACGCATGAAAACTCATTTAAACTCACCTCAACGCAATTTATGGTTTGACTTCTCTAAACGAGAAATATTTGTGAGCATTTATAACAAAATACCAACACACGCACATACACACAGGCACTGACACACAGATATACAAATGCATAGGTAAATGTTTGTAGTTTTTGTACGTGTTGACGTTGCTAATATTGTTGTTGTTCTTTTAACAGTTGTTATGAACATTTTCAGCATATTTTTAATACAATAAATGTTTGGTATTTTGTGTGTGTTTTGGTTAGCATTTTTTCGGTTTATGTTCGTATTTATTTTAATGGCGGTATTATGTCAGGCTTTTTGAAAACCAAAACAAAAAAATAAATGTTTATTGTGTAATTCAGGTAATTCACTTGAATTTGTTTTTATTTCTTTTGTGGCATTAACAGCGACCGACGAGGCGTCTCGTCTTGTTATGTACTTCTGCAGGCGCGTATAAGACAACAGTAAATGTCGTGGGTTATAATGAGCGCCTGCCCGCAGTATCACGGTGCCGAACACAGGATTATATTGAACTTCAATCTGCGTTCTCGCCAAATACCAAAGTACCTTATAATGTTGTGTTGATTCTGGCTATAACCTTCACACAAGAGTTGCAGCTAATGGCGTAAAAACTCTGGTTTGCTTTTAGAAAAAATCAATTCACAAATAATCAAGAGTTAATAGAAATCAAAATATATAAAAATAGGAAAAATTAATTATTTTCTGATTAAATAAAAAAAAAAAAAAAAAACTTTAGCTTATTTATAGTAAAATAAATTGCATGGAAAAAAACTATTTGTTACAATTGTTTGTTTCGCTGAGCACATTATTGCACAAATTTATATGTTTAAAACAAAACACCAACAAAAGAAAAATACAAAAATTAATCAAGAGATTAATGCATAAATGGAATCGTGAGTTTTTAAGAGGACAAAAGCCAGCATCAAAGCAATTTGCCGCAGATTATAATCACGTTATTATGATTACATTATATTTTATATTGTATAAAATACAATATTACTTTACCGATAATTACGCACAGACAATAAATGAGCAAATGAGCGAGCGAATTTTTACGGCATGAGCGATTCGCCAAAGCATTTCACATCGTTTGAGTGTGCGTGTGTGTTTGTGTCAATTAACATTTTTATCAACTGACTGATAAACACAACAACAACAAGAAAGCCGCTCAATGAAAGTTAATGAGCGTTGAATGGCACAGGAAATAAAAGTATCTGAGATGAGTGAGCAACAAATGAAACTCATTGCACTTTGAATTCGTGTGGAAAATGAGGTGTGATGATAGTAGGTAATCTGTACAGAGTAAAGAAGTTAAGCCACACAAAGCTAGCAATATATTTTAGCTAATGCTTTGGAATATGAAATTTTGACACACGTAATTGCCACGCATTGCAGCGTAAAAAAAAAGGGAAAACAGTTAAAAAAGGTGACCAAGCAGAAAATGAGTTGACATTCACATGATTCAAGCTCATAATTGCAGCTAAAAAAAACAACTCATTTTGCCGTTAATGTTAAGTGATTTTCAAGTGCAATTCGAGAAGTGTTGTCATGTATGTATGTCTAAACATATGGCATTTGCATATGTATGTACACATATGGTTTATATTGTCTGTCGCTCCAGTTCAGTGTTGTTGAAGTGTGCATTCTTGCTTGCATATGGCAAAGATTTAATGGACGGCGACGTCCTTTTCAATCTCACTCTTGTCATCATGCTTGTCGTCCTTGTTGACGCACATTTTAGTCGCCATAATGAGAAAGTTTAGTGGCATACATGCAGTTTACACACACAGGATGACGCCCACATAGAGTTACTCACATGTAAACGTTTCGTTGTATCCGTCTGCAAGCGTCGGTGAGTTTATTGTCCCACGTATATTTCCTAAGCTGATTCGCCCACCATTTCAACACCCGACACGAATAGAAAACATTTGAATATGGCATTTTCTTATTTTTATTATTCGTTTTTGGTTTTATTCTTTTGCCAAGCAACTTCTATGCTGCTCGACTGCTGTTCTCTAGAGTCCTTGGCACATGCAATCGCAATCGCTTTGGCTCGTTGGCTTAGCTCATGAAATTTATTGTAATGTGGTTACTTTTCGAGTACTTAGCGGTGTCGTATGTGGCTTATTTGTGTTTGTGTAAGTGCGCGTGTATGCTAGTGTGGGTGTTTTAAGAAGATTTAGTTGCATTTGTGTAATTTAATTAAGTTTCATACAAAATATTTGTTCACTTGTTTGTTCGTGCACGCAAACTTTTCGAATCTACTTTAATATGAAAATTAAGTGTTTTAGATGGTTGCATGATACATGTGCAATGCACCACAAAAGCTTTTTAAAGACAACTGACATATGTTTATTCACACAGTTAAAAAGATTAGCGTGTTGAAGTGACTGTTTTTCATTATTGATTAATAAAGCATACAATTTGCTTTAAGGGTTGCAATAATACTTAAAGTTAATACAAGAAAAGTATAAATCACGTGAAATGCATGTTTTATAGTCAAGTAATGCTTTATACATAAAGCAGATATCTCTCTCTGAAACCCTTATTCGAACATGAAGTATTAAAAAATTCCAGAATAGTGAATAAAACCCTGTAATACTTTGGTATATCACCTTAGCGTCAATTCTTGATGATGACTTATCAATAACTGAACTACAAAAACAATGATCATGTTTCTTCCTATCAAAAAACCAATGGATAAATTGATTCCCGTTAGTAACATTCTATAAAAGACTCATTATGTTTCAATTCATGATTTTGATCAACATATAGCATGGGTTCCTATCTCTTCAATAATGGTTAATGCTGACAGGAGCCTTTATTCTTTCATAAAAAAGTTTAAAATAAAAGCTTAAGAACACCAGACAAGTTTAATATCAACTTGTCGTTTGATGATAACTAAGCGCCGTTTTGGTTAGGGGCAGAAACGACTTTATTTTATGGCACCCTTAAAATCAAAATTCGCTTTGAAATGAGTCATACGCATAGTTGTTTTACAGCGAGCAATAAAAAAAGAACTACGATTTGCAATAAAAAATATTAACAGTTACGACTTTCTGTGGGTGAAATACGGAGGGCAGTGCATGAATTGTATTTTAAGCGCCTAGAAGCAGGCAACAAAAGACGGTAATAAAACTTTAATTTATGCACATTAATATGAAACAAAAACTAAAGCAGTGAAACTCTTCATGTCGGTCAATCGTTCGTTCTGCCATTCATGTAAACACACTTTTACAGTTGACAATTACAGTTTTATGCTGATTGCGGACATTCAAGCTACGAAACAAAAAAAAAAAAAAAAACAACCAAAACAAGAAAAAGGGGCAAACTAAGGGCACAAAAATTATACTTTTGTCGAGTGAAAAGTTCTTGTGTTAGTTAGTGTGTGCGTGTTGAGGTAAGCCTTGGGTGACACACTCAAGCATAAAAACAAATTAGTTTAGGAAATGCATAATGTAGTGTCTGCCACGGTGTGTGCAACTTAATGAGCTTTAAGTCGATGCGAAACAGGATATGAGTTGAGTTGAGTTGAGCTGAGCTGCGCGGAGTTGAGCAGAGCTGAGACTGAGCCCACGTGTCAACTTTATTTAGTAAGCAAGCAGGTCGGGTCGACTTGAGTCAGTACGGTTGAGTGCTCATGCATTTATGCAGTAGCGTAGAAACTTATGCCTGTCAACAACAGCAGCAGCAACAGCAACCACAACAACGACAACGACAACAACAGCAGCAGCGGCAGCAGAGAAGTTCAGAAGAGTTCATCAACAACACAAAGCAAGTGTCTTGCTCATCTAAATGTCCTGAATAAGTCAGTTGAGTTCACCTGTGCAAAGCGTTCCCACAGTGTATTCCTTTGACCATCTAATGTATGCAACATTTTTGTTTATATTTTTTTTTCCTCTTTGTATTAACATTTTTTTTTTCCTGTCTACAACAAGAATTAAACAGCAACTTTAGCAAGCAAAAAAAAAAAAAGCAGAAAAGTTTAACTTTCTGTGACCACTTGTGTGTAATAAAATTTTTCTAGTCTGCTTTTAGGTGTTTATATAACTTTTAGTAAATGACAAGAACAGATTTTGTTAACGTCCAATTTCATTTTGTGCAACAATCTATGCACATCAAACTCCTTGCAAGGGTGCTCGGGGCTGCCGACATACTGCTGAAGGTTAACCGTGTCAAAGTGTGCGAAATTCAAAATAAAATAGGCCAAGGCTATGAGCTACGCCCGTGAAAGTATGCAACAAATATTAAAAACAAAAAGTTTATGCCCGCTGTGTTCTGCTGCGCTAAATGAGCTCATGCATAAATAATTTTATTAAAAAAAACAAAAAAAAAAGAAATGTTCTTTTAAAAGTTTTGCTGACATTACTAATAGGATTTTTATGGTCACAGCGCTTGTGCTCCGCTTGCCGCTTACTAGAACAAATTGAGAATGATCGTGCTCTACCAAAAAGTAAACTTTATTTGGAAGCCAAAGTCACTTTGTAACTGACACAAATTTAACGCAAAACCGGTCCAACCGAAGTTACAAAATATTTAAAGTTTTAAATTAAAAAATAAATAAATTATACAAAAAGTTACACAAGTTTTTGGTCATTGTAAATGATTGGTTATGTTAATTAAATAACTAATAAATTAAAAAAAAAATACAACAAATCGAAACTCTCAATCGAATTCACAAAAGCAGTGAACTTGAAAGATAATCTATTTGTGAATTAATTTACGTTTAAAATTGGTTTGTTTTTTGTTTTTCTTGGCATTTCTAAGAGAGTTGCATAACTAAGAGCAGAAATTAACGCTCTGTTCAGCTTTTAGTTTGGAAAACAGAATTCATGCAAAATATTTAAAAAGAACCCAGAATGTTTCATAATTAAAATGTTGAAGTTGATCAACTCAAGCTTTGAACTTATCGTATAAACTTCAGAGCTTTTTTGGTTTGACTTTATGAACTGAGTTTACTACAACGCGTTAAAAATATTCAACATGTTTTGCGGTCATTTTGCGCGAAAACTTTGCTCAATTTTTATTATGAAAGCAATGAATAGCATAGAACTTTTGCTTGTTTTTAACTTCTTCTGAAACAAATTTGCATTTGGCTTAGCACACAAAATGCGCCGTCCACACAAATGCCCGCGTCTTAACCAGCATGATGAAAACTAATTTGAATTTAGATCTAAACTTCGATTTCAATTAGCATTTCATTTTGGTGAGGCTGCGAGCGAACGTCCATTGAACTAGAACCAAAGCCCAGGCACGTTTTCCAAATTATGTAATGGCAAATGGTAAAAGAAAAAAAAAAATAAATGGTATATCTGGATTAACCTTTTTGAAGCGCGTCAAGACGCAGTTGACAGACACCTAAACGGACGGACGGAGCGAGAGACAGACAGACAGTTAGTCAAGAGTATGATTAAATTTAAAGCCGCTGTGCAAACACTTAAATACCAATTAACATTAACAAACAAGGGCAAAAACGAAAGCAAAATCAAAAGCAAAAGCAAAAAAGACGAGTCCATAAACTGATACAAAAAGAAACAGTCAAGTGTGTAAACTGAGTCGCACTCAGAGTTTGAAAGGTTAAAGCCTTTTAAGTGTACACTGGCTGAGTTACACTCGGGTTGACCAGCTGCTGATTGCTTCTAAAGACGACAAACACTTAGTTACGTTAGCTGTCGTCGTCGTCGTCTGCCACCTTCTTCCCCACCTGCTCCGCCTCCTGAGACTTTTGTATGAACGAAAATCGACAACGCTTAATTAAAAGTGCGGCACGGTCGCAGTCTTTCGCTCTATTAGCATTTTATTAAAATTTATGAGCGCTCAAAAAATGAAATCTTAAATTTTTCGTTGACCACACTTGAGTGCAAATCAACAAAATAACGTGACACGCCCACACACACACACGAACACTAAGTGACAAAGCAGCCTAAGAACATGTATCGGAATTAGCTTCATTAATTTGTTGCTGTTCTTGTTGTTGATGAAGATGATGATGTCCAAAGCCAACAAACATGCTGCGGAACTTGTATAAGTTTGTGGAAGTCGAGACAGAAAAAAACGACATTCACACACACAAAGCAAACCAATCAAATAAACAAAACATAGTTCAAACAAGCGCTGATAACTGAACTGTTCATTGATGGCAATCGGCGCCGTGAGCGGCGGGGCGAAGCCCATGTGTTCGGTAGGTCTGAGATTACGGTGATTTTTCTGTTTTATGACGGCATTATTACATTTTCTTATTTATTTTTATATGTTTGTTTGTTCTTATTTGTAGAAGAAGTCGCGTTGATTTGTCATAAATGTGACATAAAGCGTGTTGAAAAAGAGCGATTTAAGTAGCTGTAAAGTAATTTGTTTGCACTTCTAAAAAAAGTCAAAGATATTTGTGAAGCAAATCTGAAATCGACTTGAGCCGTTAATGATGAATGAACTAAAGTAAATAGTACGAAGGTACTGCGATAATCGACTTCGACATTATTAAAGTGTATTTACACACATATTTATAAATTTTAAGGTTTCTGATTAGAGAAGTGTCTAATGCAAGACGATAAGATAAAAATACTGTAACTTTCTTAAGAAATTTATAGTTTTCGGGTTGCGAATGAAGTGTGAGAGAGTCAAGTCATCTCAATAAATAGTTACTTGCATTTTAAGCCTTGGAAGAAGAAGTGAAAAGAAGTTGGTAGATTTTGTTATTCGTCTCAGCGGAACATTTAACATTGACTTTCAAGTCACTCTGGGCAGTATAAACCGCTCATCAAATTCATCATCCATTTGTGTTGCCAAGGCTCGAATTAATCTTATAAAGGAGGAAATATTTCCAACGAATTTTATTTTTAGGAGACTTGAAGTTCAAAGGTATCATTCAATGCACAATAAATCATATTAAGTTTAAAAAGTTATCTAAAATTTACCAACTTAGCGAAATTCTTACCAACGAATTATTTTCATTCAAGCAACTTAACAAAAAGGTACTTATTTCTTGCCACTCACCTGCAATAAATAATAAGAAAAACACATTAGAAATTTATAAATTAAGAAAACCATTTTCAACAAATCAATCATCAATGATATTAAAACAAATTAACACAGTTCATTGAACTCAAACAAATGAATTTTTCGCATGTATGAACTCTCATTTTATATACAAAACATAAATGCGATTCAACGAGCAAATGTTTTCTGTTCTGTTGTTTTTTTTTTACTATCTTTTTGCATATTTAAACAAGTCAAGCAAATAAAGAAGACAAAAAAACAACAAAAATTGTCGACAAAAATTTTCCGTAAGCATAGAAAGACAAACAATGCGCAAAGAAATGTTTCTAAACATTTCAACAGAGCGGAAAAAAAGAAAAAACAAAAAAGATATCAAAATGTTTAGTGTTTTTTTTTTTTTTCAATATGTAAGACAACGTTAGGCAAAATGAATAAAAATTAGAATTAAGTAAAGAGGCTGCACTCGAGCTTATACGAATTCGAGATACTCTGCACATTCAACTGTAGTCGACAGATCTCATATGTCTTCCTTTCTCCCGCAATCTTTCTTTGTTATCATATTATTTCCTTCCAACAAAAATTCTTTTTATGCCTATTGAAATGTCTCCCAATTCATTTTTATATGAGCATGTTCTGATATTCTTTCCTTACTAAACTACTTCAATTTCTTAAGAAACCAAAAATGTTCAATTATTTTATTCCTTCGGTTGGTCATGTTTTGTTCGACTTTCCTTACGTTGCTTCAGCATTTCTTTGCCTGCTTCAAGCACTTGACCATATACAATACACTTCTGTGCCACTCATGTGAAGGGTAACCAAATTCAATAGAAACAAAGATAAATATAAGCAATGAATTTGCATTTTTGTGGAAAAATAAAAAGCCAAATAAATTATAAACAATTTCATTTGTCTTCTCTCACAACTTGTTGCCCAAAACTTGTTGTAAAATTGTTCACAGTTTTCAATCGATTTATACTTTTGCCAATTCGTTTTAACAAATGTAAATATTTGAACGAGCGCACAACGTGGTATAAAGTTTGTTTGTGCAAAAACATTGCTTAGTTTTTTTTTGGTTTACATAGTTTTCATTTATGAAACTTTTCATTACAAATTTGCAAATCAAAATTCAACTTTTCATTTATATTTTTGATTTTCTTGCAACACAAACACATTTTTGTGTGTTTTAAATTTCTGTATAGGAATTGTTTTCTTCTCGTTTCTTTGCTGTTGTTGAAAAAGTTAGCCAAAGTGACCATTTCACTCATGCCTAAAGCAATTTTGTCACTTCGTTGATGTTGCCCACGGGACTGCCTGCGCTCCGCTCTTGTCGCAGCATTTGCCGCTGCACACAAAGAACTTGTGGAATTTGTACAGAAAATTTGTTTTCGCATTTTTTCTGCATTTCATGCGGCTTTGTTTAAAGTTGCACTGTTTTGTTGACTTTTTGCCGACTACTTCGACGTCGTCATCATCGTCATCGTTATCATCGTCATATATATTTATTTGTTTTTTTTTTCTTTTTGCAAACATAAAAGTAAACACATTTGTCTGCCTGAGTGCATCACATCGTCATCGCCAACAACTGTCATGAGTGCCAACCATTTCCGAGCACGTTGGTTCGAAACTATGAAAACCATGCAAGAAAAAAAAAGATATGCTTAGCACAACTTTATCATTGTCAGACTCATGATTTATTGGTTGGGCGAGCAGCTGTTCTTGGCCGTACTAAAGAAAATTACTTGAATTTTTTATTGCATTTTTTTGCTAGACTACTAACACACTGAAATATGTGCAAGAAAAAAAGGTCTTTCGAGCACATGTAATCTATTGAAGCATGTTGAGTCGCAGCAAAACCCACAAAATTTCATTCCGAAATTGTTTAATGAAGTTTTGCTGAGGAGGTTCGGTGCTGATGTACCGACCATGTCTGGAAGCATTTCGATGGAGCATGATGTCTCCACAACATATGTGCTGTAAGGTCATTTAAGTGTACTCTCACTTTTCAACATTCTTTGAATAAATTTTCGTATATTTAAATTTTACATAAAATTACAGCAATTAATGAAATGTGTCGCCAGCATTTAAATAAAGTACCGTCGATAATTTTGCACATTCAATGAAAATTGCACAACTCAGCACAAAATGCGTCTAATCATAAATAATCCGACCTAATTAAGCCACGCGACTTTCATGATGGGACACAAAAACAAAAACAACAAGAAACAGAAACAGAAACAAAAACAATAAAAATACGCTAACAAAAAAAATGAACTTAATCCTTGGGTAATAATAATGGCATGTGTTGTTTAGCTAAGAAAATTAATTACGTTCATCAGTTGTGCGAGCGAAGCTGAACTGAGCTGAGTTGAGTTGAGCTCAAGCTGAGCAACACATCAAGAGCGAACATTAGCGGCATTTGAATAAAATCAGGAGTAAAGTCAAATGTCATAACGATAAGAGGCAAACACCTGAACGCGGTAAGGCTTAGCATTCATTCAGCTGAGTTCAGCTCAGCTCAGCTCAGCGCAAATACATACAAGTTGAAGCTCTCCGTGCTAATGAAAAAATTGAAAGTGAGCGAGCAGGCGAGGCAATGAAAGAAACAAAATTTAATTTCTTAATAAAAAGTGTAAATGTCCCTGAAGCAGCTGACGCAAAATTGTTGGCAGCATAAAATATCCAAGAATCGTTTGGAAAATGGCGCCGTCTGCTTCAAGTTGCCGCGACAACAAGAGTTCTATAAGCGCTTCGAAGGCGACGAGAGTTGACAAAAACGTACTAAGAGACAAACAAGTACAACAAAAATAAATAAAATAACACCAACTCGAGACGGCGGAGGACAACGCACACACACACACAAACAAACAGGCGAAACTTGAGCAAGCAAGGAAGGATGAAGATCGCAATAAGCAATACAAAGTACTTTTACTTAGTCGCAGCAGCCTCGGGTTCTTCTTTTGGAATAACGCCCAATATGGAATGTCAGAGCGCTTCAGCCAAGCCAGTCGACCAGCCAGCAGCACCAGTAACAGTTACAGAAACAACAACAACAACAACCACTACAAAAACGACAAAAGCTATTGGCGAGACAACCTTGATAACTTTTACGCTGTCAGCGTCGCCGTCAGGTGACCTCAACACCTCACTTAACATCTTTTACGCTCTTACGCGTACATACGCTATCTCTCTCTCTCCCTCTCTCTTTTAAGCATACTGTCTTTGCCTATGCCAATGCGCCCTCTCTCTCTCTGGATGTCTCTATGTGCAAGTAGTTTAATATGCATGAGAAAAATAATTTAATTTACATGATTATCCTTGGGGAATATTATTGCCGCTGCCAAGCCACTGGCGCTCTGTCGCACTCACGCGCTGCCAACAATAATAATATTTGCACCTAAATGTCAGTGAATTTGTGTCTTCATATGTGTGCTAGACTCATCTTGACTCAACTCGAATTCATATCACTTCACTGCTCTATTTCTCTCAAACAACAAGGATTAAAGCTATCGTAACGAATCCTTGCTTAGTTAAGATCCTTGTCATTTTTGTTGTTGCTTTTGTTGTTGTTCATGTCTGACGTTCTTATGATTATTGCCAGCGTGCCTATGCATAAGTTAATTTGTTGCCTAATTGAAGTCGGCTGGTAATGGCCTAGAAAGCGTTTACATGCCTTGACTCTGTTTAGTTGAGTTTGCTTCGCTTGACTACGGTTCGTTTGGGTTGGATCGGTTCGGTTGGGTTTGGTTACGTTACGTTACGTTATTTTGCCTTGTTTGTCATTTGAGGGCGTTAATGATTTGTAAAGCCGCTTGAATGCCTTCTTGCTTGTGCCACTTGTGCCGCCAGTAAAATCATATTTCAGTTGGTTATTATCGTAAAGGGTTTCACTTGAAATGTTGGCATTGCGGCTGTTCAAATTTGATTATGATTTGGGTAACGTTGTAATAACAGTTGCGCTTTTTGCACAAGATTTCATTTACAATGTCAGCAAAGCGAATGTACGCTTCGTACTAACAGTTGTGTTCATGAAAATAGTGGTGCAGAGGCTGACAACATTTCTAACATATTGTGATTTTTAAATTTAACATGGAAAACTACGTTTCGTAGATCTGAATATAAGAAACATTAAAACGAAAAACCTCTTATTTATTTTGCTTTCTATTGTACTGTTTTGGGGGCATTTTAATTTTTGTCTCAAAAATCTGCTGTTCATTAAAATAGTAGTGCTTAACGTGAGTAATTAAAAAATATATTTTAAATAAAAAAACCCGGCATCAATAAGGCTTATTAAGTTATTTAAAAGTTTTCAAATGTATATTTATTAAAATGTGCGTCTCATTTTTTACCCCTTTTAAGGTAACCCCTTTTAAAAAAGAACCACATCGACGCGTGATTACAATTCACAAGAGACCACTAGATTTGGTCTGCCAAAGAGTGGCGTAATATATTATGGACAGACAAGAGCAAAATGTTTCAGAATAGGCTCTAGACAATATGTTCGTCGTCTACCAAACACACAATATCACCCAAAATATATTATATTATTTTACAGTACAATGTACATATGTACATGATTCAACCGCACTACTATCTTAATGAACACAGCTGTAGGTGAGCACAAGAGTTGGCAAAATTTAAATATGAATGCCAGTTAGGCAGTTGCTCAATGAAAGCAACCAATAAGTTAACCATATAAGGTTTAAAGTTTCCATATTGCAAATCTTGCTATACGACAAAAGTCTTCTATTAGAAGGCGCAGAAATTCAATCCTTATGCAAAGCATAAAATTATTTTGATTTTTCGACTGAAAGCAAAATATATTTTGGAATTTTCATATTTTTTAGTAATCAACAAAATTTGCGAATTGCATGATTTTTATGATTTTATTTCATATCAATTTGAATTCAATGCAATTTCTGTGGCAAATGCCAAATATATCTGCCAACGTTGCCACAGACGAACCGAAGCGCACAGAATTAAACTGAACATAATACGCAATCATGTTGACCTAATTTCAAATAACTCACTCAATGCGATGCGACATTATACTAAAAATATGTGTGTGTGTGCACATATTGAAGAAGAACAAAAGCGCCTTTGCGCGATACACGCAGCAATGCTACGCATTTATCGTGCGGACCGAGGACAGACTTGCCTCAAATTAACTAAAAATAGCTGAAAATATGCAAATTTTCGCGCCATTTTCACACACAATAACAACAACAACAAGAGCGACGACGACGTTGAAAATAACTTGAATCCCATAGTTTGAGTGCCACTGACAGATAAATCGGTGTGGTCCGTTGCATTGTTTAGAGATTTCGACGAAAATAGAAAACTATCCTGGGCAATATTCCCGTTGTCATTGCTTAATACAACACAACACTACACTACACGGCATAGCAACGCATCCCATTCAATTCAACTCAACTCAACTCAGCTGAGCTCTTCGGCCGCTTACAGATGACAGCAAACAGCGTTAAGCAAAAGTAAACAATGTGGGCCTACTTTGTGATATCTTTTGTTGTTGTACTTTTTCACAATTATTGGTGTTGTTTTTGGAATATTGCTGCAGCAGCAAAGTCGGAGCATTTGCCTGCTTCAGGACTGACTCGACTGGCACGTCGGCCTTTATGAGCAGCATAAGTATGAGCATGCCACGGCGCGGTGTCGTGTAGCTTGGCATTAAAGCCTTCAGCACTCAATGTTGCTTTTATTGTCTCGTTTGTTGGCTGTTAATGTTATCGCCAAGCGCACAGCTGTGCTTTCATTACGTTGCGTTCATTTTAAATATTCATACGAAGATTTGCCTTCACTTTGCTTCAGTTCGGTTCGATGCTCATCTGGTCTGGTCTGGTCTGTGCTGCTCATGATTACAAACATTCCTCAGCGATTTTACACAATTTGTGGCTGGACGAACGGCAGAGCTTCCTGCCATTGTAGCTGTCTCTCTTACACACTCTCCACTATCTGACCAACTGTCTGACCGCTCATTTCTCTCTTTCTCACACATTTATAGTTCAGCTGCAAGAACACTTGAATTATTGAAAATTTCATATTTCATATCATTATCAATGTTGGTTTTTTTTTGTTTTTTTTGTTTTATTATTACATTTGATAAGCAGCTGTCGACAACGTCGTCATAACGCAATTACATTTAATTAAATTGCTACGCTTTGCCACACAGGAAAGTGACGATAAAATGAAAAAAAAAAAAACGTTGCGCTTTTAAATTAGCAAAAACACTTTAATTGATATGCCAACGTCGTTGACTACGGACTTCGATGTCTTCTCTCGATTTTCAATATGACAGGAAATTTAATTTAAGCAAATGAGTAAAAAAGCAGAGAAAAAGTAGTAAATAAACAGATACATTATCATTTACATTGCGCCACATCGGACGTTGTTATTAGAGCAGAATAAATGGCGCTGTCCTCTGATAGCATCGTCCACAACAACTTGATCAACATAATCACCATCGGCATCGGCATCATCTTCATCATCGACATTATCATTATCATTACTGACAGCCAGCTACTTTTGCTGACAAATGCTTACGGCGTACATCTTCGCTTACGCTTGTTGCTCATTACATATGCACTGCCAATAAAAAAAGTGAAAAAAAAGAAAGAAACGAAGCTCTCATAGCTCAATTGACAGCCGCATATGACTTATCAATGGCAGATATATCATTTCACATGCTCGTACCGAATCGAATCACATTGCAACGTTTTACCTCATCAAACCATGCCACACACACACACATACACACAGCTCTCGTCTTGACCCTGCTCAGCCCAGCGCAGCGCAACTCAATTCTACTCAATTCGATTCGTTTCGGTTCACTTCCTCAACGACGCAACGAACGAGAAGTGATGCTGTTGACGCTATTTATGCCAATAATAAAATTGACTTTGGCAATTTGTACGTGTTGTAATCGCAATCGCCGCAATTCGCTTGCAATGACAGGCAAATATAACGCAATATATACTTATGCGTATATGCACTTACATACGTATGTACGTATGTATATACAAACACAACAGATACGCAGATACTTTGCACATATTTGCTCATATCAGATACATACTTCACTTGATACTTTACCGACACTCACACATACACACACACACTGACGTGCTCTTTTGAATGCCCAATCATTGTGCATGTCATAAATGATTATTGCAGCTTCCTTTTGTATTTTTTCATTCATTCTCTCATTTTTATATCTTTTTTTTTTTTGTTTTTGCGTTGGCAACACTTGGCATATATTCTGCGTCCATATCATATATATGTATGTATATAAGTACGCTATAAGTGGGTATATCTTTTATAGTATCATTGCGTAGTTTTTATAGAACAATTATGTATCTGCGCGTAAAACTGAGTATCTTTAAGTGTTTCGACACTATATATTTTCGCATTAATTATGCGTTAATATTATTGTTCTATAATTTTATTTTATTATAAAGTTTAGTCACAAACTAATATACTAAAAATGTTTTCAAAGATTTATTGCACAATTAAACTTTAACACTTTTTTTTAATAGAAATTTATTGCATTAAAAATTCATATAAAAATATAAGAAACAAAAATAAGCAGCTAAGCTCTTGCCGAATTTCAACACACAGTTTTGCAATAAATCAAAATTGTTTATTCATGGCAATGCGAAACGTCGCGCCGTCGGTCATGATTAGAAATGTGGAAAACCAAAGATAAACGTATTATATACAAATATATTCTAGTTTCGTACAAAAGCATTTATCACAATGCCTCGACTTCGACTCAAGACAACAGAGCAACAAAATCCAAGTTCATTGAAGAAGAACAAGAGCAAAAAAAAAAAATACATATTTCAAGGACGCGTGATAATATTTTATAAATTATACGGATTCGTGCACGAGACGAGATAAAATTATGGACGCGAAAAGTTTGCATATCATGAGCAAATCATATGCTTAAGTAGACAACACCAACACCAACAACAACAACATCAAACACCTACATGAGACATGAGTTAGTGTTATATTAGAAACCATAAAAATTGCTCATAAATTTAAGTACAACTTTTTTATTTTTCTCATTTTTAGTGCTTTTTTTTATTCAAGCTCAAAGCTTGGCAAGCATTCAAGTAGAAGATATATTTTTTTTCATTTTTAAAGAAAAGAACAAAAAAAGAATTAAGCTCATAAAGACGTGGCGAAAGTAATGCAAAAATTGTAGAATGATTTTCTGCTGACGTCGCTGCTGCTGAGCTGGTGATGCTATACTTCAATATTTGACTAATAAAAAATTCAATTTAGCGAAAGTTTCTCTTCACGCAATTCTTTGATAACAAAAGCAAAAAGTGATTGGGTGTCTTTGCACTCCAAAAATAAAACCAGTAAGAAATTGCCGTCGAGAGTCACGACTTCGACATACCCTGTGCCTTTACAACGCAACGACTGTTAGAGGACGTTTCAATCAGATCAGAATTCATTTGCATTCAATATCATATACCAACTTGTTCCACTGATAAAACGATGTTCCATTTTGGCTATATGTAGGCGTTGGCACGCCCAGTTTTATACTCTATCTTGTTCGACTTCAACCCAGCCATATCCACTCTATATTTGATTTTCCTAGCTCAAAAGACAACCGCGAAAATGCAACTTTTGTGATTTTCTTACACAAGCTAACTTTGGTTTTTGCCCCTCACCTATTAACTAAGTACCGGAAGGTCATCACAAAATAAACTTGATCAGCATAATGAATAGCAGAATCGAGTTGAGAACTAATATAATTTATAGGGTCTGCCACGTCTTCTTTTAGGTTTTACTTACATTTACCCTTGTAGCTTAAGGCAGAGGGTATAAAAAGGGGCTAAAATAAACTGCAAAATGCGCACAATTCATGCGCGCAATAGTGTTGGAAATGGCATTGTAGGGTGGATACCCAAAAGCTCTAGTCAGACTAATGGCGCGCACATGGAACATCACTAAAAACGCAATGCCACGAATCAAGCATTGACGTTCGTTCGTGTCCTTTGAAAAGTGTTATGCAAATACGCTTTCAAATCCATGAGGGTGCAACGTTTGTGCTCGTTTAACGCTCAGCAAACACTCAATACAAAATAGAAAAAGTTATAATAATAAGAATCGACTTTAAGTAACCAAACCATTTAGCAGCACTGTCAGTATTTGCTCAGTGCCGAACGCAAGATTCGAGATACGCGCCATCCATTTGCATCGCCATTTGCCCTGACAGTTTTAGTTAATATTTGAGCGTTTGCTTTGGATCCGCTGTGAATTTTGTCTCAAAGAAAAGTGAACAATTTGATTTCGTTGTCGTTGAAAGCGTTCGCGTAATCAACTTTCATATCGATTCATAGTTAAATGTTGATACTGACGTTCTCAATGGCTTGAAGCTTGGCTATCAATTTACTTTATGAAACAAAAAACTCGAAACCACCAAAGTGAACTTTAATTGGCATTCAATATTTGATGAGCTGTAAAGTAACACTGCGACATTTTATTCTGCCACGCCCACAATCAGCTTATTACTATTAATAATAAATTTGCAATTACGTTTGTATCGCAACGTGTTTAAACTTGTATATAGTTTAAGTCTTTAACTTATTTAACCGTACAACTTATTTTGCGTCAATCCATTTTATTAATAAGTTCAAGTCCAATGATTTGCTTGAATTTTTCATTATATGTTTATGAAGTCAGCTGATTTCTTTTCTGCCATATTTATTTTTAAATCAAAGTCAACTTAATTAAAGTGCAATTTCCTACGGCGACAGTCGTGCAACAGACTCAACAGTCAGCGCCCACCGTGCTCTAAAAAATACATGCCTGCAGCTGAAAAAAATGGCGAAAAATGGAGCAAAGTCAGCAACAGGAAATGAAGCCGCCGGTGTCGTTGCTGATATAGAGAGTGTGCAAGAATGTGCAAACAGGAAGTTTGACAACAGGCAAAGCTAAACAGCCGCCGGTCTAATACAGACAGTGCGCAGGAGGCGACACGACAAACAGGCCAGACAGGGCCAACAGGATGACGTTGTACATTGCAACAACAACTACAACAACATGAATAAGCCCAACACAAGCTGATCACACAGCGAAAAATTGCGCGAAATAACTTCGCGTTGTCAGCAACAGCAGAAGATAAAAAATGAAAAAATGCAAGCAAATTATTAGAAAACAGAGCAAAGAAGGTAAATTGAAATATAAAACGAAAAAAATAAAATGAAAATTGCAATTTGAGGAGAAATCATTATTTTGTAGCACTCAAAGAATGCAACAAGAGCAAAACATCAGCAAAATCTGCCTCTGTCTTCGGTTGGATTAGTAAGGAGAGCATTCAAGATTGTGTGGGAGTCTGAACGAGTGACGAGGCATGAATTGCGAAGAGGTTAGATACGAGTTGTCATCAAAATGAGAAATGCAAAGCACTCAAAAAATAAATTAGAAACGAACCCAGGAAAAAAAGGCAAGTGGATGTCATTTTACTTCAACATCAAGTAAGTTTAAAGTGCAAAGGCAAAAAAAATCATCCGACAATGGAAATGGAAAAAGGTTGAATGGAAAAGATACCAAATACGACAATAGCTTACAACAAACCAAGTTTCATGGTGTGTTTGCCTCTGATGAAAGCACAAAATGAAGCAAATCACAAAATCTGTCGAGAGCTCTTCACATTAAGCACAGAATTTTCAGGACGAAAAGCAAACGGACACTTTACGCTTATGCAACTTCAAATATCAGATAAACTCAATTCTGTAACACTTTTTCTTTCATAGATTTTTCTTTGTTTTTCTTTGTAGCACACATGATGTTCTATCGCGTCACAGACCGCCTTAAATCTCTGAAAGGAAATTAATATTCGAAAAATAACAAAATGAAATGATGTACGAAGATGAACATGAAAACGATGCAAATCTGAAAATCTCAAGCTTATTGGCAGTTGCATTTTAATGGCTTTGCTCGAGTGGCTTGATTTTAACTTCATTATTAGCTCTCCTATGTACAAGTAGACTTCATTGTAGATTGAATTGCTGCAAAGAAGCTAATTTTCGTGCAAATTGGATTTGTAGGTTAGCAGCGAATCGAGAACGCCTCCGAAGACAAAGGATTTTGGTGAAAAGAATGTCAGTAAAACAGAAAAGCGGTCAAGCCTTCTGATAACGTTTTTTTGGATTGCAGCAAAATTAATGAGACCGAAGCAAATTAAAGCAAAGAGTTTGAAAAGTAAGTAATTCTTAATGAGAACAATTTTTTTTTCTTTTCTATAACATAAAAGCAAATTAAATATTATTCGGTAAACTGTAATAAATTTTAATAAATCATATAAAAGAGACTAAAGACTTTGCCAACGCTCTAAGAAACAATCAAAATCGAAATTTAACATAGATAAATACTGCATATCATAATATCCACAAGAACACTATATTGATTTATTATAATTTCAGAATTGACAAAGGCAGTTTGTACATGCATTGCAAGTTTGCGCATACTTTGCGAGTAAGCGCCGAACAGTGCTGCCAAGATTGTTTTTTTGTAGAGATGCAGTTTGCATTTGTGAACAAATTCACAACTATATTTAAATATTAAATACTCTTATTTTACTTAGCTACACAAGTCATATACGTCGTTTTAATATTTCCACTCATAAATTTTATTTCAATTTTTTTTTCAAATTTGTAGACGTTATATATTATTTTTTTAATCTGCAGTGTCATGTTTCTTAAATTCATATAAACTTTCTCATAAAAAATACTCACATTGAACTAAATATACTTCGGTTATTTATGTATTTGGACAATTATTACTCAAGCAAGCTCAGACTCACCTGTAATGAGAAGTGTGGAGAAAGATAAAATAACATTAGAAAATAGGATTATAACTTGCTTATTATCTGTCAACTAGCAAGACACATAAAAATGGGCAAATCGCCTTAGGCAAAGACACACAAAGTGGAAGAAGCAGAGCAGAGTGAACAAAAAAAAAGATTATCAAAAAGAAAACAACAACTTTTGACCCAATACCAAAAACAAATATTGCCCCCTTTTATTTTGAGAAACAGAAAGAGTAAAGAAATAAACTTTCCACCCAAACACACAAAAAAACAAACTAAGTGAGGAAAAATTCCGAAAAAAGTACAAAACCAAAAATAAACTAAAACACGAGCAAATTGTAAAGTGTAAAGAACAACCCGCGATAAAAGCTGTGGGAAAGAGCGAGTGTTGTAAAGTATCTTAAATAAAAAGAATACGGGAAAACAAAGAGAATTTACACATTTCACTTTTTTGTACAAATAATTCAATTGATGGGCGCAAGAAGCATAGCGGAGTAGTGCAGGAGTCGAAATCACAGATAAGTGAAATAAATATCTGAAAGATACGCCATGTGCGACAAGCACAGAGCTTCAAACTCTGACAGATTTCGACACATACAAATTGCTCATTGCAGAAACACGAATATTTCATGTTGTTGTTTTTAAGTATTGTGAAGGACGAGCCTGAAATTTGTGACGCTGCATTCAAGTCACAAAGAGAGTATGCGTGCTGAAGGCGATTGCCATGACAAGCGATTGAGCACGTGTAAGGACTTAAGGAACAAAAGTAAAAAAACAATAAAAGTAGCAAGATATTTAGAGTTGATTAAATTTAATACGCAAAAGTAGATAAAAAGTAAATTGCAAACTTTTTATTCTAAGACAAATGCCTCAACAAATAAAAAAAGTGTATTTTGTTTGTTTAATTTGAAACCAATAAAAAATAAATATACAACAAAATAATACTTTTGTTTACGCTAATAAAACAAAAGGTCACTTAAAATGTTAGTTTATTTATTTTGTATTAGCAGATACCTATCCACTATGCTTGGTAAGCGAAGCAGTCGCTATCAGAAATTTCCGAAAATCTCATGACGAGTATACTTCTCACTCTTATACATTTCGCTTATACATATATACAACTGGGGGCAAACAAATAGTAGTGTCAATTGAAATCATTCAAATTGAAAAAAAAACAACAATATGGATGTTCAATAGTTGTCTTCATGAAAACATTTAATACCGCGATTGAGACATTCATCTGGAAAACAAATGATTGAGTTGTGAGAATTTTATGAATTCAGAGCGGATCACAATGAGTACTAAGAAGAGTAACAGTTTGTTTTAAGAAACCGATATTAATTGATATTTTTTATTATTTACTAAACGTCACACATTCAATTCTCAATTTGTTTTGAGATCTGGAGACTATGTGAGCGATGGCTACAAACCACTGATTCGAAATTCTGAGCGTGTCATTTGTTTTTTTCTTTTAGATGACTGGCAAATAAAAGCTTGATTTCTTAGCAAATTTTTGCCCACAGATTCGCCGAGTGATGTTTGACTGGGTAGTCACATAAAATATTAGAAAGATCGGGACAATTTGGATTGTGAAAGGTATTCGGAAAAACATGAGGTTAACACATATTCAAGACATTTCGACATATCAAGATAGAAAGACTTTATCTATTTAGTGCTTTAATATGCACTCCTTTTTCTCTGCCTGCTCATTCGAAGAAATTCCACTTCACAACTTTAAATACGCCTTAGAGAATAAAACAAATTTTCAGACAATCAAACCGCTTAAAACTTCTTCAAAATGTTGAATGTTCTCAGCTAACCAAAAGCATCGATAAACATTTTAATAAACTAAATTATACCCCAAAGATTAGGAATATTCAAGCATAACCAGAATAAACCTAACCAAAGCAAAGCAAACAAAATCAGACCGAAGCAAAGCCAATTCAATGCGCAACCAAGAAAAATAAAGAGCAAAACTTAAATTGTCTTATCAACAACGAAAAGCCACAATTTCAATATGCAGCAAGTTGGAAAAACCACTGCGACAAGCGCCAGCGGAACAGACAAACTAAAATAGAGGAACAAAAAATGAGAGATGAATTTAAATCCCCGAACAGAGAAGCACAGACAATTGATAACAGCAATAGCAAAGCAAAGGAAAGGAGGCATAAGGCGAACAGAGTTCAAAATAAAGCAAAAGGCGAACGAACTATCAAGAGTTTTGGCGCACAGTTTTGTGTGTGTTTAGACGGGGCGTGTTTAAAGGGCGGCTACGCTGTGGCACAACGAAGCGTAGGGGCGTTGTAATTCGGTGTATGCCGAAACAAAAACCACGACAAGTTAAACAAAGGCGAAACAAAACAAGCCACAGCAAAAAAATTGCAGTGGGCGCTATATATAAATTTAGGCGTTACAGGAGAGGAAGGAGGTGTGTGTGTCTGTGGACTTAGGAGACAAAGAGCAACGGAATAGAGTGCGAAAATGTGTAGGTGTGAGTGTGTATGTGTGAATAAACTTTTCGTTTTAGAGCGACAAAACAGACAAAGAACGAGAGACACGAAAAATGTGCGGAACGAAATGAAATATTGTACAATGAATGAATGATTGCAGAGGAGGAGAAGGAGCAGGAAGGCAGGTACAAGGCGACAATGCAGTGAAGCGGAAAGAGACAAGGCGAGACGGCAACGTTTTAACCGCTTTAGCGTGTTTGTGTATGTGAGTGTGAGTATACATATATGTGTCTGATATATGTGAGTGTGTTTACGTGTCTGACTTAATTACATGTAAACCGCATGACAACAAACCATCAGACAAACACAAACACAAACGCAGACATAAAGACATGCACATCATAAAATGTTGGCAGCCTTTCAATCATTACACAGATGAGCGCCTAAAAACAGGCAACAACAATTTCGTGTTCAAAAAAAAAAAAACTATACAACGACAACACAATGAAACGTGTTCCTTTTTTTGTCTTATTTTGTTGATGCAAAGTTGAAAAATAATTTGAAAAAGGCAACAACAAAAAGAAAAAAACAGTAATGAATTGTCTTCTTTATTTTTTTGTTCTCGTCCGTCTCTATTTTTCATGTCCGTCTGCACACTTTGCGCACATTACTGCAATGCCCGGAAAAAGTTCATTATCCTTGGAAGCTTCATGATAATACTTTACCAAATGACGTGTACGCCATTTGCTCGTTATTTTTCTCGCTGTTGCTTTGCTATTGTAAACTCTCATGAAATCATTTTTTCCCACTATATTCTTCCTTCTTCTTCTGCTTTGGTCTACATTTAATTATAATTGCAAACGTCCGGCTGTCATATACGAAAGCAACGCAAAATATTAGTTTACCGAACAGCAACAAAGCAAGTTGTACAACATGCAAACAAAAGCGAGAAAAAGAACCTTTAAGCTAACTGAACAGCAATTTTAATAGTTGAAAATGTGTAAACAAACGGGGGAAAAAGAATAAAAAGAAATATGATAAAAATGACGTTGGAAAATTGCAGTTTCTAATTGAATAATTTAATAACAAGTCAGGAAGTTATTATCGGCTTTGTCGAAACTTATATAATTTTCCGAACTACAAGTCAAACTCAAAGAAACAGCGCACCAGCAATTTAACAAACGCTCAAGAGCGATATATCCAGACTTACTGTAAGTCAGCTTAAAAGAAGTATGAATCCAAAAAAACAAAAAAAAAGTGAAAAGAAAAATGGTTTTTAAAACTTTGCTCGTCCTGTCTGTTCGACATCGATTAATGTTAAGTGAGTGAATCGCGTCCATGGAATTTTTAATGAATTTTAATTAAATTCGACGTTCGCTTGAACGATGTCGCTACGTCGCCATTGCTATCGCCATCTTCTTACTTTTTTCCTTTTGCCAGCGCAACTTCGCAAACTTTTGCGCTGTTGGCTTTTTGCAAACGCTGATTTATAAATTCGTTGTAGACAAACAGACAAACGAAGCAAAGCGTAGAAGCAAAAGCACAAACAAGCTGCCACGGCATATGCCTAAAGATAGGCTAAGCAAAAATTATACAACAGCACAACTGCCGCGGACAGACGGGTATATTATTGATGTCGATGCGCGTGAAAGCAAAGCTTTTTAAATCTCACTTTTCGCTTTCGTTCGCTTTACTTCATGCTGTGCACGCTTTTAATTATAGTTGACCGGCATAAATCGCGTGTAATAGCAAACTGAAATTGCCATGAATTTGCCAAAAAAAAAAAAGAAGAACCAAAATGGAAACAAACTTCCGTGCGCACTTCGGCATTTTTAATTACTATGTGAAAGAGCTGTAAAATTACAACAAAGAAAAGAAAACACAACAACAGCAAAACAGGAAAAAACGTTGCTTTGATGTGATTAGCCAAGTTAGACTTCGAAAAGGTTTTCGAAAATGAAAAAGCAACCAGAGACAACGCGAAAAATTTACATGCTGAAGCCATGGGAAGAGCAGAGCAGACGACTGATTTGGTTGGTCAAATTAATTTTATCCTTTGGAGCCCAAGTCATTAAAAAAAGCACACAGAAAAGGAAATCGCTTTTCTTTTCAAAGATTGATATCTTTGAAGTAGATTTTGTTTGAACTTTTTTTTTTGCAGTTTTTTTTTACATTACAACTAAATGACTTGTTCATTAAAATTTACGGCAACTCGTTTTGAACAATGTTGTGCATGCGCTTAATAGTTTCGTTAATAGACAACTAAATAGAAACCTTATTCTAGTCACTTTGATTGCCAACACCATCATATCTAACAAGTGTCTTATGTTGTACCATAACGATTACTTACAGCGATGGAAATTGATCAAAAGCTATTTACTAATAGAGCAAAAAACAGCTGTGCTGAATACGCCACGCAGTACAAATCCTATTGACATGCCATTATCTATTAACAGTGCCTTATAGAGTTGCCAGAAGAGGGCTGTAAATCTGATAATATTAAGTGTATAACTATATCCACTACGATATGATTTTAATAGAAGCTTTAATATTCTGATTCCCTTTCGAAAGTCTTCAGTCTGAACTGTACGCTGCTCATAAGTGCTAGAAAAAATAAGTCTAGCCTCGTCTTTGAATCGTCTTGCTGTCCGTTAAAAATAAACCTATTACAACTATCAAAACATCTGAACAAATTTCCAAAAATCATACAACTGCTATTATAAAGATATTAACCTAATTTTCAAAGAGAAGGATTTTAAAAATTTAAAAAAAAAAGCAGAATAATACAATCGAAAAAATCATCAATTTAAACAGTTTCTCACTGTGATTCATGTCAAGCACATTAACAATTTAATTTGCTGTCAGTTGAGCACTTGAATTATTTTTTCCATCTCGTTTCTGAGTGCTGAGTCACTTTTTGGCTTTGCAGCGTTTCATGTTACTCGTCTGGCGTTCCATTAGCACACTAATAGACTTTTCTTTTCGTTATAATTTTCGACCTCATTTCAACGACTTTGTCGTCGCTGCACATATAATACTTTATGACACACAACTTGTATGGAATTTGCGTCTTTGTACGCAAACTTGTGGTTTCAATTGCAATCACACGAATGGCTTACAAAATAGTCGTTCATTTTGTTCACAACTGACCCTCATTTGTTTACAGTTGCGCACACACACACATGCACAGCCATTACAAAATATCCCACCGCCTCGTCCATGCCTATCCACCAGCACACGAACATCATGTTTCACGTTATTTCCTGTCATTTGATGAGCTTCGACATCGCCTAATTTCTATGCTCACATTTTGCTGTGTGGAAAATGACTTTTCTTTTACTACCTTACCGTCATATTTTGTTGTAGTTATAGTTGTTGTTGTTGTTGCTGCTATTTTCAATGTGCTTGCCTGCTTATCTTTCTACAATTTTCGCCCCATTCTTTGTGCCATTATTAATTTTGCATTGTGACTTGCCCCACAAACAGACCATGTCTGAAAACTATTATTTCAGACTCGTTAGTTCTTGTTGTTGCACTGTGTGAGTTGTTGTTGTTATAGTTGTGGTTGTGCATTTTTTTGTTGTTTTTTTTTTTTTTATTGATTTTATATTTGTGGCGAAGGTTGTTTTATTGTTCATTGTTGTAGGTGCATTAACCTTTGAACTATTGTGGAGAGCCGAGCTGAGCACAAGGAACATGGCAACATAACAGCTCAAACCGCAAAACAGGAAAAGGGAAGTGATTTAATGGAAAAAAGGGATTTGCTCATAAATTATGCGGTGTCATGATATTATCATAAAATGTTCTTATGACAGTTTTAGTTTAGTTCGGTGTATGTGCGTTCGTGTGTGTGTGTGTGTGTATGTGTGTTATTTGATTTGCCGTTGATGGTATGCCATGATAAGGTTTATGGCAAATATTGTTCCTAAAGGAAACAAAAACCAAAAAAAAGAAGAAATAAACATAAATAAAAACGCAAATAAAGCCAAATAGTTGGCAAATGTTTGCACATGACGTATACGTGTTATTTGCTAAAGTTGTTCTTTTTGTTATTATTTTGTTTTGTGCAGGTGACTTTTGATACCACAAACATGACAAATGCTCAACAACAGACAAGTTGTTAGTTTGACAAAAGACACATTCAACTTTTCCCTGACAGTGAAATCTTTAAGAATTTTGGAGTACAATAGGTGAATTTATATAAGTTCAGGTAATGACGATAAGTTGATAATGCGACGAAGCGCTTTTATTTTGGTAGCTGCTTAAGGGTCTAATTTCGAAAAAAATAATTTTTGTTTTTTTTTTTTTTTGTACATTTTTAAAGTCTGGAGCCCAAAACTCAAGCTTCTTGACCAGACACCCTTACTAACCAGCCCTTCACTTGTGCACAGGTAATAAGTTAAGTCAATCGCAGCAGCAGCAATCAACGACGACCGGAAGTGATGCTCAAAATCAAGAAATTAATGAATTACCATGACAATTTTGATGAGTGGACACACATACACACATAAGCAGGAAATTCAAAGGATATAATTACGTCCTAATTGCATAAATGAAAACGATTAATTCGACCTTTGACTTACAGTCACCATGCTTAAAGTGAGCATGTAAGCATAAATGGAATCTCTTTGAGGTATTAAAAGCGAATTTATGTGCCAATTAAGCTTTGTAATCGAACATCAAAGACATAAAAGTTATTGATATTTTGATCATTTTATAATAAATTGAGTAAGAAGTAATAATTCACTATTTTGATGATAAAGAGTAGTTTACATGCATTTAATTTATTTCTACGACGTAAAAATTTCTTTTAACGTAAAAGTTGTCATGAATTTTTAGTTTCCAGCAAGAACATCAAACACTTAGATGAGGAACCATAAATCCTTTCAACGCTTTTTAAGCCAACAGAGATATTTACTTATTTTTGTACTATTAGAGCTACGCACTTTATAAACTCCAACCAAATTATTCAATAATTCAACATACAAAAACAAAAAATTTAAAACATTTTTAATAATTTTATAATGTAAATGCAAACGGATGAAAATCCATTAACTTTTTTGCCAACTAAAAACAAAAGATTAAAATAGTAAGTGCTTAAGCTAGGCAAAAGCGTCTGCTAAAAACCATTAACGATGAAACGGAAAAGAATATAAAAACCTAAAAAAAAAAATTAAAATAAAGTAAATGCTATTTTCATCTGAAAAATAACTATATAAAAAAAAGAACAACAAAATATTCATAATTGTTATTGGAAAAAAAAAATCAAAATTATAAAATGTGCAAAATGTTGAACAGGCATTTTTTAATCACTTTAGATAGCTTAACTCTTGTTGTTGAAAACAGCACAAAAATGCATGAAATGTGTTTCTCAATGCTGTGTACACACAACAAGGTGTAGAAGAACGCACACACACACACACAAACATTTAAGTATATTCAGCAAGACAAGATAGAGCAAAAATTTACACCGAAAAATTAGCAAGTTTTGGAAAATATGCAGTCATAGATACAAATGTACATGAAAGCGTTTTGCTCTGCTTTACTCGACAGTCAATGCTCGAGGCTCCGCGTTGTAGATACTTACACACACACATAAGCACATACATATGTGTGTGTGTGTGTTGATTATGACGTTATGGCAAAACATTGAATCAGCGCCTTTCAACATATATATGATGATATTTTGCAGCAGGCCTGAGGCAATAAGCTGCTCTAATGCTGAGTTTAGCATAGTCGGAAAAGGAAAAAAAAAAAAAATAGATGCCTTTTAAGCATGAATGTATTTATGCATGCAAGCAAATATGTATGTGTGTATGAAGAGTTGTGTCGAGCACATGCTCCGGCGAAAAAGCTAAGAGTTTCATTTATGCTTTGCCTTTCATGCTGCAAGTAAATCCTCTAAACTAAAATGCATAAAAATACCAACTAAAAGTGGAATGTTGACAGCAAATTTTTGTGCAATTTCATGTTTAGAATTTGCAAATTTTTCGCTCAACAAAAATAGAAATGGAAATCATGCAAGCCAAATTATTTCTAACAAGAATAGAAAATTGTTTTTTTTTTTTTTTTTTATTTCAGTTTTACATTGTTTATTTAAGTGGGCGTTGAATTTGGTGCATTTTTGGTTTGCCGACAATTTAAAAGTTTCTATTTTCGATGCCACTTGATGTCGTGTCATGTCGTGTTATGCCAATGGTCAAACATGTTCGTTTCTGCACCATTTGACCCCGACCCAGTTTGCATTTTCTAACACTGTTGTAAATATTCTATTTACACTAAAACAATTCGAGTTGCGGTGATGATGACGTTGGCAATGGCGAGTGTTGATGTCATTACTCTGCTGCTGGACATTTTGATAGCTTAATGTGCTGTTCTGTTTAAATACAGAGTTGTATCTGTCACTTGCATGCAGGTGTAGCCATGAGGTTCTCTTGATGATGTCTGGGCTTTTACGTTTGATAGTTTGACAGTTGCACATTCATATCTATGCTGTTACTTGACATTTACTTGACAGAACCATTAAGGGCGGCATAGTCGAGTATAGACTTTAGTCGAGGGGAGGACATGGGAATTTATTAAATGATAATAAACTAAAAATTTCGATAGCTAACTTTTCGAAAGCAAAATATATAAAAATCTAAAAAAAACTTACAAAACTTTCTCAAGAACAGTTTTATTGATTGATCTAAAAATAATTGTGTTGAAGGCCGATAGGAGCTCTTAATAAAAAAATTAACAGTTATATTGCTTCTGAAGATCATTGAAAAAAATATGTTTAATTTTTTTATCATGATAGATTTCTAGTAGAATTATGAAACAATTTTTATTTCAAAACTTTTATATATTACCTTTGACTACATAATTTTTTTCAGTTTTTAAGAAGGTTAAGCCGCAGTAAAAAAATTAAAAACATTTTTAGCTCATCATAATCTTTCAATAGAATTTTTAAGAATTTTTTTTTGTATTACAAAGCTGAATTGTTACTAGAGTCTGTCATCTAATTTTCATATTTCTATCGATTATATTATTATAAATAAATTATAAATATTCTAAATAGAACAAAACCTTCCGAATTCCTCTCTCTGCTTTTGGATTTGTTTTGTCGCCTTGATCATTGCAAACCTACTCACTTACACCTTCGTACCGCCTTTTATATGTTACATACATTAGGTCTGAAACAAGCCCACTGCCCTATTCTGGCAACTCTGTTTAAAAAACGTTAAGATTGCATTTAATAGATTGTTAATAGAAAAATAAATATATGCCACATTACATTCTAATACCACCTTTCCTAACAATTGTTATTCCTTATGTGACTTTTAACATAAGGAATTACGATTACTAGGATTACTAGCAACGAAGGAAATTGGAATCCAAAGTGTCAGCAAATTAAATTGATCAAAAGAGGAGCTATTAAAAAACTGTTTACTAACAGAGCAAACAACAGCTGCCACAAATACGACAAACTGTAAAAATCGTATTTGCATGTGATTCATTAAAACGTACCTATTAACAGAGCTTAATAGAGTCGCCTCAATAGGGGTGTTAAGTTACCCTGACGGAATAAATGTGTGAGATATAAAAATGCTTCGATTTTAAAGTAAAATGAAATAAAGAAATCAACAACATTTTACACCGGTTTATAAGTTAAAAGATATTTGATAATAATAACATATTCAGTAAAGACACACGTTTATAAGCAACAATGGTTATGTCTCTAAGGCCGTTGACTCTTGTCATGCCAACAAGATCCGTGTTTGCTTTTACCGTATTTGAGTATTAAGGTTTAAAATAATTCACTATACATGCATGTAGTCACATATATTTTACAATAAGTGTTTTAATCATCATGGGTAACAATTGCATTTACTTATTTTCATGCGTAAAGACCCATTATTCATTTATTTATTTTCTTTTTGCATATTTGATTTAATCAATTGTTCATATAACATTTCATAGAACAACAGAGAATTACTTTTGCATTGCTAACAATTTTAATCAAGCCAAGAGCATGCCACTCATGAACAATGTGCTATTCCAAAAACTTCTTCCGGTTGTCAAACAACAACAATTGTATAAACAAACATACACAAATGCACGCACACGCACACACAATATAGCAATTCAAATCAACTAAATTCTAACGAAATTCAATCAATAATTTTCGCAAAACCTCAAGACTAATTAAACAAACACGATTGGAGTATCGAGAGCAGCAAAACAAAACAAGGCTTGCATTGTAACTAAACAGCAAACAAACCAACGAACGAACCAACGAGTTCAGAGCAACAAAAATATAAATTTGAAACAAAACTCAGAAATCAACTTAAAAACTTAACATAAAACTCATTGACTGAGAGGAGAGAGCACAGAGCAGATGCTCCAAATGAGTTTCAATTTGTTGAGACATTGTTTTTTCTTTGGTAAAAAGAAAAACCATAAGAAGAAGAAGTTCTACTCGCAACAAAAACAACAAATTTGCGCAATATGTGTTCTTATGAGTTGAGTCAATTTTGCCAACAATTCGATATGCCATGCGATTTTTATTAACCAAAGCGCTTTAGTGGTGTGAGACAACAACAGCAGTTTGAGAGCCAGCAACAACAACAAATCGACAATCAGGACACGACAATCCCATAGCAGAGAAGGAAAGCATGAAGCCAAGCCAAGCCAAGCCAGCGTGTGGCTTCGAGGCTTCGAGTGACATCGTTTGCCATCTAATGTCCGTTTCTATTAGCAAAATAATGCAATTTACTTAAATGTATTGAAATTTCTTTTTAAAGGACTTTCGGCATGGAGACATGTGCTTGCTTGTTGTTTGTTTCATTTCTTTATTTGTTAATGGACAACGAATTTGCACACACACATAGATACATACATATGTACATGTATATATATGGATACTTGTATGGCTAAGAATATTACGCTGAGCAAGTTGAAATTCGTTCGGTTGCCATTGGGATTAGTTTAGCTAATTGAATTGTGCGTATAAGCATATCTGTCGCTCTTGCTAGTTATCTTTCTCACTTACACACACTCGCTCTCTTGTAAGTAAGTGTGTGTGTGTGTCTGCATAAATAAACATATTTGTAGTTTTCGACATGACCAAACATGCTCATCTACATTTCCTACACATTTTTTTATTATGTCAACATTCATTTACTTTATGTAGTCAAGCTAAACTTGATCCTGCTCTGCCATCAGTCGTCCTTTTATTTAGCTAATCGTTTATTTACGAGCTATGCTTGCAGCCACGTCAACCGCTCGCAGCACTATTGCCACTATCTACTTGAACTTGACAGTTGGCATCTTCGGTTGAGCGCAGCTACAACAGCAATCTTAATTAATTAAACATATTAATCAATTAGCTTAAAAGCTTTTAAGCATTATGCGTGTCCATGCCAATATTTACAGTTATTTTCAGTTTAAAACAAATGACATGTTATCAATTGCATATCTTCTAATGACTTTCAACAAAACTTTTGTTGCTAACTCGTATAATTGTACCAAAACAAAATGTATCTTTATCACATGCAAATTAGCATGTCAAAAACACACTGAAAGCAAAACAACAACTCATTTGCATCTTAATGAGACAACATAACACAACACAACATGATACTATCGATAGCAAACTGTAATTATTCAATAACAAGCAACAGCAACAACAACAATTATAGTTAGCAACAAACTTCGAAAGTTATCACTCAACAAAATGACAAAATTACTGAGTCATTACTTTAATGTAGCAAGACGCATTAATAGATACCCAAAAAGGTCACATATTCAATGCAATTCCATGCTTGCCACTCAAGCTCATCCATCATCAATTTGTGTTCAGCTATTTAAGATATGCGCTCAAGTCACGTAAGCCATGAGCATAACAAAGGCGCTGACGTACATAAACGATTTGAATTTGTGTTTGCAAATTGTTTGATTCTATTCTGTAAGCCAATCTACGTGTTGTTCTGCTGTTGCTTTAAGTGTCATATGCTAATCTTCATTCGTTTAATGAATGAACGTTTCAATATGACAATAGCAAAGATGAAATGCAATCATTAAAGATACAAACACTAACATACAAGCAATGAAAACGAGCACACATGTATTCAATACGCGTAAATGCAGAAAGACACAAAAGTATCTAAATAGTTGTGCTTGTTATTGTTTTGTTTATACCCTAACGTTTTTCTTGTTGGTTTTGTCGCTTGTTGACAAACAGTATCGACTTGTGACATTCAATAACAGCTGAGTGTGGTTTACGTTGTTGCCTTTGCTGTTTATTAGTCGTACAAAAGTATCTGTTGTTGTGCGAGTGTGTGTGTGTGTAGATACATATGTGGGTGCACATATAAGGTTATCTATTACACCTGCCGCATTTGTCTGTGCACGCTCATTTACTGTTTTCTGCTCTTTACTCTTCTTTGTTCACGCGTCGTTCTCTGATAGCAGCTCTTGTACATGTTTGCTGTTTTCCACATAGACAAACTTTGGGCGCAGCTGTCATTCGTGGCTGTGTTTGTTGTCGTTAACCGTATGTGCCTTGAATAACAAATGTGGCATGTTTTTTCTTTTTACTTTACTTTACTTTACATAAATGAATGCCTTATCTGTGTTTCTAGATACTTTTTTCTTCTTCAATACGTTAGTTTGTGACTAACAAACAGAAGTATAAAAAAGAACGTGCCATTTAATAAAAAGAAGATGACAACGTGTCTGAAGCTTTTTTGTTTCTTATTGACCGTCTTACAATTAAAATTGCGGCATGTTTTAAGCAACCAAGAGACGCACGACACAAAACTAAAACCAAAAAGTGAAAATCAAAGAGCAAACCATTTCTAATTGTCAACTTGCATGCCATTTCACCAATTCAAAATTTCACTTACGTACTTGAACTTTTAGCTTCTACACAAGTATCTAAATCGAAGTATAAAAAGCTGAGTTTATCAAAATTTCAATGGCCAAAGTATCTTATCGCGCGCAAGCACAAAGTTCATTTGCAAATATTTATGCTAAAACAAAACTCTAACGTTTCACTTATCAGCCGCCTTACAGTCTCAGATAAAGATAAACCAATTTATTAGTTGTTGCCAATTGGCAACATATTCATTTCCATTTTCATTTTCACGCAGACAACTTAAATTAATTAATAATAATAAAAGCATATTCAACGACACTTTAGAATAAAAACAACAACAACAACAACAACAACAGTGGGCGAGCATTTATCTTTATTAGGACCAATTGAAGTGGCCAAGCAAACGAGCAAATTACTTTGGCTAAGTGCGACAACTGAGCCTAAATACATGAGAATATCTTTATGCCATTTTGCGTACTTATTTTGATTAAGTTTCAACTTTTAGTCGAGAAATTCGAATAATGTCATTGAGCCAGTAGAAGGGCAACGCTTCGAAAGACAAAGTTTTACGAAAAGAAAAGTTTCGGTATAAGTCAAATTTTCTCTAAGCCAATTTCGGATCAATGAATTTTGTTGAATTTTCATTTTCTTTAAAAAGACAAGAGGAAAAATCTCAGCGGCAGAGACAAAGATAATAATCATGATTTTTTGCTATAAGTAATTTGTCTCTTGGTATGTGTGAAAAAGGGCTTAGGTTAAAGCGACTGTAAAGTTTTAAGTATAAATAATGAATTAAACAGTTTATTATTATTATTAAATAAAACTTGAAAAAATCTTTAAAAATAAAAAACTAGTAAGGTCGGCAAAGTCGAGAATACTCGACAATATTATACCCTGTACACACGGTAAGGGATGCCGCGACCTAAACCTAAAAGAAAATGTATATTTGACATTGACCACTTATATAAAAGTCTAAATTTTAATAAATTCGGTCAATAACGAGGAATTTATCAAAAACTTTAGTTTGTTTGGTCTTTGAGGTAGAATTTTATTTAAAGATGTATAGTCAAAAAGCTTACAAACAATTTCAGATTCGTATCTGTCATTGTTTTGGAGATATAGCAGTTATTAGAAGGTTTTGAGGGAAAACGAAGTGGAGGGACAAACCGATTTTTATATTTCTATCGCTTCTGGTGTTCTATTTGAGCATTTTGAAATGTGGGCGTTCGATTGGGCGGGAAGGAACGAACGTGGCACAAATTCATGAAAACTTGATCTGACGCCGAGCATCACAAGTCTACCCTCCAATTTTAAGTTTCTAGCTCTTATGGTTTCCGAGAACTATTTGTGAGAACGACAGACCTACAGACGGATGTAGCTCAATTTCTCTCTATTTCTTGTCGTCCTTTCTTCTAACTACAATAGATTAATTTTTTTTCATCGTTAATTCGTCACGGGTTAACCATATCACGTTTGCTCCCTATTCATATTTTCTCCATTTATATTAATAAGCAAACAAAATCATTTGATACTTTAACTCGACACCTATTAAGTGCCGAAATCTTGAACTCGAAATTTCAATTAATTCGGCATTAAAGATTTCATTAGTTAAATAAGAAAATTGAGACATGCCTAAACATATTAAACGTCAATTCACATTGCTTAAGACCACCGAGGAGACACACACACACACACACACTCACACACATATAAAGTCTAACCAAATCAACTAGAAACGTTTGCACGCAATAAACCCAATTTACATAAAGCAAATTCTGTTTTGCAGCACTTAAAATTAATAACGCCAAACCATTACATGATGACGACACGCCCACCACAGCCCAAAAACTGTTATTCCTATAACTCAAACCAACAAACATTTGACAGTCGCACAAACCAACTGCGAGCATAACAACTATGGCACATATAAGAAAAAAAGTCCATCATCGACGAAATCATCTTCAATTTCAACATCGGCAACACTTAGAAAACCCAGAACCCAGAGCCCAGAAGAGCAATGAGCAGAGAAGTTGCGATACAACATGACAAGAAATACACAAGAAAAAAAAAAATGCCAAGCAAATTTGCATTTATCGATCCAATACATTATTCCAAGCAAATCCGCCAGACCTTCTCCCCACCACTAAATTTAGCTCGCAGACGAATTCGAAGGCGAAAATTGCAATTATTTTGCTTTAAGAAACAATTTGAATAAGCCTAGAAAAACAGAAATAAAAAAAAAACCTTAAGAACTAAAATATGTCAGACTTGCGTTACAATAACAAGGGTATAACAATGATGTGCTAGAGCGGTAGCGGGTTGCAGGAAAGGAGAGCGTGAAAGAAAACATTTCAAACACTCATGTAAATTATGCGTAAAATGAAATTTCAATTGATAACAAGTGATAAGGGAAATTGATTTGAGTTCAGTTGAGTTGAATCGAAACGAAACGTATCGAAACGAATTCGGTTGAAAGTGTAACACTTTAAACAAGCTGCTGAGTGTGCCTGAAAGCTGGAAGGCAATTGAAAACGATGTAACTGAAAATGTTTTATTTTTTTCGTTTCGTGGTTTTTGTTCAATGCCTGCCAGAAGATTTTCTGAAATTTCAAGCAAAACGAAATTTCATTGTTAACATTTGAAAACGGCATCAGTTCGATTAAAGTGAAAATATGCCAACCAATGAAGATTTCCTCTCATGCTCGCAACACATATGCGTTTGTCTGTCTAAAATTGTATTTCAAGTGTTTTGATTTTGGGTGTGCAAATGTATCTTTATAACCGAATTTGCACGTTCTCGTAAATTCTGAATTGTGTTTTATTTGCACATTGGTTGAGTATGATTTTTATCAAATTTGAGCTTACCAAATACTTAAATAGCAATCATTGAAACGTGATACGTACCTGTAAGGAGATAAATGAGAGTAAAAACATGTTATTAGATATGTGTCTTCTTTATCCAAAATTGTATATATAAAAGTATATTTTAAAAATATAAGTGTTTGTCAATTGTAATAAAAGAATCACTTAATAATGTTTATAATTTTAAATGATATGAATAAAAATGAGACTTCAACAAGACTTAAGGGGTTAGACCTAGTTGGAACACGAAAAAATAGCTCTTTTAAGATTTCTTCCTGCCAACACAACAAAATAATTAATACTGAATGTTTCTCCATATGAAAGATATGTATTTAAAGAAGATCTGAAAAAAATTGTATTAAATACAGCAATTCTTGTAAGGGTCTACACGAAAAAAGTGTTTTGCGGTGAACACTCTTACCCAACACAGGATCATCGCAATTCAATAAATAAAAAGAAGATCGACAGGTAATTCCATAATGCTCCGGTTTAATTTTGACAAAATGTGTATTTTGGCCAAATTTTACTCACATTTTCGGCTATAAAAAAAAATAACTTTCCAAAAAAAAATCCTTCGTTCAACCGGTGGACAATTATGTATAGAATAAATGAAATTCAAACCGATCGGTAAAACCATTCTTAAGTTACAGTGATCACCGGTTTTGAGAAAAACGCGTTCAAAGCTTTACCTATCTACTGGCGTGCACCAGAGAGGCTGTCATTCATCGTCTTGAAATTTTCAGTTAATATTTTCTAAGAAAATACAAAAAAAAAAAAAAATAATAATTCTCAAAAGTTCTAACTAGGGATGTAGTAACTTCTGACATCTTTAACATATTCTATCTTCAGCTTATATTATTGTTTTAAAGCATAATAATATGTAAGGCAAATGTCATAAATCAATCCAGACTATGACTGCTGAGGCACATGAATGGTAGCTCCTTTATGACAGAAGTCCGGTCCGATATCTCATAACTGTTGTGGCATTCGTAAGCACATCTTATTATACAGATGCGTTAATAAAAATGTCTCACTTTTATAATGTTAACGAGCTTAGTTCAAGTAAAGGGTTACATAGGTTTTAGCTTTTCAATTTTAATTTGGTTGGATTCAACAAAATTTCTACAATATTGTCCAAAAATTTCGAGTAGATGGAAGTTGAAACTTTGAAGATAGAGCCTTGGGAAGTTTAACCGTCGGTGTCACTTCAGCTTAGAGTTAAATTTTAAAAGCGTTTTTCTCGAAACACTATTTTCATAGACGGTTATCAAGATTTCTGGGAAACTACTGAACCGATCTTTAAGAAACTTTACACGTCTTCGAGATACTATAAGCCAGTTTTTGAAACACAGATTTCTTTTCTTGATTATCGCAACTATTTAAAAAAAAGAATCAAAATGTGGTGGAAAATTTCGATGAAAATGTTTACCCTTTAAATTTTAGACTTTTGATAGCAGATGTACAAAGATGTATTAAAGATATGTTTTAGTTGGGCATATAAAGTTTACTTTATTTAACTATCAGTTAATCATCTTAATGGTTGAAAACTAATATAAATTTTGGCCTAAAATATATAAAATTTCCAATTAATTTGTCGTTTTATCATGGCGAAGGCATCGTCTTCAAGCGCTCGAATGCAGCCTTTTCGAGAGCTTGACGGTGTTCGGGAGCGGCGATTTGTATCAATTCGTATGCACGTTGACGTGCGTTCTTACCGAAGAGCGAGGCAATGCCGTGTTCAGTGACAACGTACTGAACGTGCGCACGAGTTGTTACAACGCCCGCACCCGGCTGTAAAATTGGTACAATTTTACTCTGTCCCTTGTTCGTCTTCGATGACAGTGCAATTATAGGCACGCCTTCACCGTCAGTGCCTTCACCGGCACCGCGTATAAAGTCAACTTGACCGCCAAAGCCAGAATAGAAACGAGTGCCAATTGAATCGGAGCTAACCTGACCCGTTAAGTCGATTTCGATACAGCTGTTAATCGCTGTCATACGTGGTTGCAGCTTGATGATGCTCACGCTATTTACATAGTCAACGGCTAACATTTCGACAAAGGGATTATTATCGACAAAGTCGTACAGCGCCTGACTACCAATCAAAAACGAGCCGACAATGCGACCCTGATGCATCTTCTTCTTCGCATTGGTGACACAACCCTTTGCAACGAGTGCCACGACGCCGTTGGCAAACATCTCCGAATGTATGCCCAGATCCTTGTGGTTGTGCAAGGCATTTAGCACGGCATCCGGTATATTGCCGATGCCCATTTGCAGCGTTGCGCCATCCTTAACCAAATTCTCGGCAATAAGTTTGCCAATTTTCTGCTCCGTTTCGGATATCTTGCCATCGCCGTGTTGTGGCAATGCTTGATCGATTTCAATTGCGTAATCAAAGTGCGACACATGCACAATACCATCGCCGAAGGTGCGCGGCATTTTCTTATTGATTTGTGCAACAATAATTTTCGAGTGCAGTAAGGCGGCGCGTACGCAATCAACGCTTGTGCCCAGCGAGCAGAAGCCGTGCTTGTCGGGCGGCGAAACGTGCACTAATGAGACATCAGGCTTAACAATTTTTCGATAGAACAGCTGAGGTATCTCGTGCAGAAAGATTGGTATATTATCACCGCGGCCCTCCGCGACCGCCTTACGTACATTGCCGCCCATAAAGAAAGAATTCGATCGGAAGATATCCTTGTACTCGGGCGCTGTGTACATTGCCGGACCTTCGGTATGCATGTGACAGACCATGATATTTTCGAGCTTGTTACGCGCGCCGTGCTCGGTCATGGCACACAGCAAATGGTTTGGCGTTGCGGCCGCGCCAGATGCAAAGACTGTATCGCACGACTTGATGCAGCAAACCGCCTCCTCGGCTGTTACTATGGGCGGCTTCCGATCAATTGGATGCGAGAGTTCACGCGAGTAAGAGAAGTAATTTTTGTGCCATACAAATGTGTTTGTCGCCGCAGAGACGTCCAGAATCTTGCTTATGCTGCGACTTCTAGCTAACATATTCTGCTTCATCATATTGGTCTTGTTTACGTGAATACGTTGGCGAGCTTCAAATTTAATCTGTATCACTTTTATCTTAATTAATACGCAAAATCCTTTTAATTGTCTGTTACACAAATTGGTTTCAATCTGCTGCTCGTTCTTCTTCATCAACGGAGACGAAGTCTTGAACCGCGTACCGCTGGCAGAAGAACTACTTTTCTTTTAAATTAGAATTTCTACATGAATTTTGCGTTTAAAAGTAATACGAAAAAACCGAAACGAAAAATCATTACTGACTGAAGTTTTTATTATATTGTTTTTTTTTCTAAAACATCTTTGTTTTTCAATTATTGATATTTCTTGCCTTTCATCAGTTGTCAGTTGGAAATGTTCTCTGATTCAAACAAGTTTTCCTCTTGCATTCTACACAATATTTTAACTTTCACAAAATTCTTTTGCAAACATTTATGAAAGCCAACATATAATTTTTAAAATAACTGCGATTGCATCAAACGTTTTGTATAACTGCTGACCTTATACAGCAATCAAAAATAAAAGAACAAAAAACATGGATTGCCATTGTGGCAGCTTAAATAAAATTGACAGCTCCCAGGCGATAACAAATCCTAATCAAAACCAATTCAACTGCAATTCAACTCAACTCGACTATCGCATGAATGAATGTATGAATAAACGAGCGAACGAACGAGTCAGGAATAAATATAGAAATGAAAAAAATGTTTGTGAAGAAACCAATTTTAGAAATGAAGTAATAACTTTAACTTGACGTGGCTTGGCTTGGCACAAAAGCCAAGAGCCTTACTCAACACCAACCAACCCAAACTCATGCCCACACACACACACAATGTCCGACCTTCTGCACTGCAAACAAACAATGTAGGTAAATATTAGTATGAAAACACCCACGGCGTCAGTGGCAATAATGACAGGCATTCGCTACAATTGGCGCACCATTTTGAGCGCAAGCGGGGCAGTAAAAAAACGGGATAAATTGAAAAAAAGCAAAAAAAAAAAACAAATGTAGTTCATATCGGCAAAAGTTCTGGGACCATGAGCGTTGGTCTATTGCATGACATTTTGCATGTTTAGTAAGGCCCGACGCCAACATGGTAGCAAATAAAACAATAATGAAAAAGAAAAACTTACGGCGGCAAAAGGGTGGTGGAACAAAGTGTACGAGTTCAGTTAGAAAAATAGAAAATTGCATAATTGAAGGATTTGTGTACTGGGAATTTGTTGGAGGACATGGCTTTGCCACGTTGCCATATTTGCTGACAGGCTCAAATAGTCGAGCTTGCAGTGCAGCCAACTGTTGTAATGATCGGTGAGGCGAGCTGGGGTGGAGTGAGTTGAGGCGGGGCAGTGAGACAAATGCAGTGGCTTAAAGTCCATTTGGTTGCCGAGCAAAACTTCGAAATGCCGGAATTTGTTGGTTTGATAGCAAATTTTTGCAATGTTAGTTTTTGTAAAATATTGGCTTGTGGGTGCACTCAATCCGGTTTGTTGGGTAGTTGGTAGTTGGGTGGGTCACTGGGCTGGCTTGTTGTTGTTGTTTTCGCCTGCCATTTAATTTGGCTTAGTTCGTGAGCACTTTTTATGGCATTTCTCCTTTTTTTTTTGCTTTTCTTTTTCATTTCCATTGTACACATTATTTATTCATTTATGCTTTGTGCACAACATTTTTAAGCGATTTTTAATAGTTTTTCAGAATTATTATTTTTTTTTTATTTCCTGTTTTTCCTTTTACAGTTTTAGTTTTTATTTTTTAAGTGGCTTCGTTAAGTGGAAATTTTCATTGCATACATTGTGGCGCATGCATGTAAGTAGTTTAGTATATGATGGGTAATTTCAATTGAAATTAGTCATAAACTCGACAATTTAAAGCTAATTGCGACATTCTTTATCTCTTATCACTAATAGCAGCACTAAGCTAAGTGTGCGCTCCATTTCACTCGAACCATTTTCACACCATCAGCATTCATAAGTCGCACATGAAAGTCACGCATAAAAAATATACTTAACTTAATAACACTCAAGAGCAACTTGACTTTTTCGTTTGTGCCTTGAAGTTTAACTGCTGTACATCGATCAAAAGCTAAGCGAACGAGAAAGTTTTACTGTTTCCACAAGACCGTTCATTGTTTCGCCATCTTGTCGGCGCAAATATACAAACATACACTCAAGGTCGCAAACAAAAAGCAAGAATTATAAAAGCCAAAAAGATATTCACATACATACATACATACATAAGTGTCTGTCAGCGCCGCCATAAAAAAAGAAGCCAAAAGTAGCGACCATCGTCGACAACTTAAGCGTCATCGTCTTCATCATCATCACCGTCATCAGCAACAACACCAAACTCATTATTAGCACCCAACAACGTCAAAAGTCAGTAAAGCAGGCAAGCAGTCAAGCACTAACAGCAGCAGCACCAGCAGTAAGCACTTGTGTTGGCAGTAGGCAAAAGACCCCCAAGCCAAACCAAACCGAACCAAGTCATACCGAAGCGCGCTGAAAAAAAGCTAATGAAGCGCATTTCCAGCCAAACTTTGAACCCAGCGCGTTCATTAAGCAACTCGTGTGGTGTGTGCATGTAGTGTAAGATACACACAACATGCGTGTGTGTGTGTGTGTGAGACAAACGACATCAAACAGCATAAAAAACTTTACTCCACTAAATAAATAAGATACATAAATTATTGCCCGTCTTGGTCGTCGTACATCGTTCAACTTCTATCGTCTTTTTCGTCGGTCGGCGAGGCAAGAGCGTCGCTAAAGACTTTTTATTTGACTTGAGTTGGACATTCTTTTATTCTATGCTGATTTACACAAGTTTGCTTACTTTCCTTCTTCTTTGCGACTTTTCTTTGTTTGCATTAAACAAAAAAAAAAAATAAAAATTTAATCAACTTATGCGAATTTCGTAGACGCTTTATTAAATGTATTGCATTTGCATGTATCTCAACAAATATAAGTTGGAAAATCAGCTGTTGGCCCTCACTCACTTAGACTTAGCTTTCAATCGTCAATTAAGATATTCTTTGCCATAATGTTTAATGAAAAAATTCACACAACGTTGGCAGTTTATAAACGCTTTTGGCTGATGCACATTTCATAGATCCCAACAGTGATAAATGTAGTTCAGACAACCCAAAAACTTACGTCGCTTTCATTAAGCACAACTCATTACACAAACTAAATACCACACACTCAATTCATGTGTAGAGCATTGCATGAGAACCTTTTGTCTTAGGAACATTTCCGTTCCCTCACATATCGCTAAGTAAACAAACCATTTAAATGCTTTTGTCTTGTCGGCAAACTCTCTGGAAATGCTTTCAAATGTTTCTTCATCTTGGTCGTCGTCATCGTCATCGTTGCCATTATGATCAACATCAACATTATGATTTTATTCTTATAAAAGTTTATATGTATTTATGTACCTTTTTCTTTTATAAACTCTCTTTGTGTTCTTTTTCAATACTTCATTAACTAATTATATAATATTCGTTGTCGCTATCTATAACAGAGTATCTCTCAAACGTGCCTCCGCACTTCCCGCAGTTGCTACATACATAATGACAATGTTGAAAGAAACACTTTGGTACAAGTGTTCTTTGGGTGCGTGCGTCTCTGCTGCGTCTCCCTTGGGCCATGTCGCTTATTCGTGCACGCAATTATATTTTGCTCAATTATTTTTTTTTTTCTTTTACATGCTTTCTGCTTTCCTTAATATGAGTTTATCTTTAGCGTTGTTTTTCGTCAACATCATCATCATCATCGGTGTCTATTGCTGCACCTTCTTCTTTTACTTTTACTTTGCTTTGTACTCGTTTCTCCTTTTTCGCACTTTATTTTTGTTTGTACATAATTCATGTTTTCTCTCCATAAGCATTCGTTTTGTCTCTTTCGCACACATCTTTCATTGTTCTACACTCAATTAAAGCAGTTTTTCAGTGTTTTTGAGGTCTCAAGTAGTTTGTGCTTCGCTTGCTTGCTGGCTTGCTTTTACAACACTGGCTTTTCGAAAATAAACACTTTAATTAATTATGCACAACAGTTTATGTAAATAACTTTAAGGTTACTCATATTTCTGTCTTTGTGTTACTCATTTTTGTCTTCGACTTTTGGCTTCATAAACTGAAACGCCGACGTCGACAATGAATTTGTTGATAATGATGATGATAGTAATGATGATAGCAATAATGATGACGACAACGTTGATGAAGTTGATTATGTTGGACCCGATGACGCAGCTTATGAAGCACGTGTTGCCCGTTAAGCGTATTTAGGAGGATTTCATTTTATGTTCTTTATTTTTTTTCTTCATAACAAAGTAAATATGCAAGAGTATATGCATAAAGAGTATATTAACTTTGCCATGAAGTTTGCAAAGCAGAGAAGGAGGCATATCGAATTATATAAAATATATATATATTCTTGATCAGCTCGTCGAGTCGAGTTGATATAGCCATGTCCGTCTGTGCGTCTATATGTTTTAATTCGAACTACTTTCATAGTTTTAAAGTAAGCGAAATCATTAAAGTGCAGAAAATGTTCTTATACTTGGGAGCAGTTTGTATGTAAGAATTGGTGAATGATCGGTCCAAAATAAGATTTTTACTTGAAAAATTGTGTGGATTTGAAGTTACTAAATATTTTTCCCTTTTTTAACGTAAACGAAGATATAGTGCAAAAAAGGGCAAGATCGGACGACCATAGCATATAAGACCCATAGGAACGATTGGTATAAAAAAAAATTGTTAGTAAAAGTTTTTGTTCTTAAATATAAACAGATGTAACTTTTCGATTACGTGTTTTTATAAATCCTTGACTACATTTCAAATTTTTATAAGAATTGGACATAAGGGCGTGACACCGCCCATTTAGAGAAAAACTTGTAAATGCGATTTCTATGTAAGCTAACAAGAAGATCTCAAAATTTAGTGTAGTCTGATTTTTTTATCTCTTTAAAACCAATTAGAAAATGGGAGAGGCTCCGCCCCCAAATCTTCTTCCTTAGACCTCATTGCAAAAAAAAAATGGTAAATAGGATTTTACAATAGAATAATTGGGAAAACTTTTGCAAGAGTATACAAGTTTCAGCAAAGTCGAAAATAGCTCTCTTTCTGGTTTTTCCTTGTTTTTATTTTTGTTTGGCTGCGGTTTATTGGCGTCTATTGTAGCATAGTGTGAAATTGCTGCTTAAAGCAAGCCACTGAGCGATTAATGTTTACATTAAACTTTATTAAATGGGAAAAAAAAACCGAAAACAATTGTTGACCCTTAATTAAACTTTAATTGGTTCTAATCTTGCATGTAGTGTTGACAAAGCAAATGTTTAATGACTTGAAAAGTAATAAAATTCTTGAAAGTCTCCAATTAAACAGAAATATTTCTGTTTACATTATTCATGATAAACCAAAAATGATTTGATTTATTATTCACTAAGCTGGAAAGTACTTACAAGTTGGCCGAATATTTTCTTATTACTTCTCTCTTCTCACACAATTGTTAAACTTGAGTTTGCTGACGATATTTTAACAGACTCATTCACTATTAAATGTCTACTTCCGCTTATATGTTATAATACTTGCATCATTATAAGTATATACCATTTTCCGCCAACGTTGTGTATTAACTAATTGCTTGCGCTCCTGCGAGCGCTGCTTAGCGCAGCCAAGCCACTCAGCTTAGTTCTACAAATTTTAAGCAAATTATTAACGCAACGTTTCGCACATCAAAAGTTGTTATAAACTTCAGCTCACAAATATGACACTCAACTACTTTTAACAATCACTAAAATTTCCACATGCTGTAACATAAAATTCTTTAGCATTTACGCAACTTACAAAGCACGCCTGCTCGCCTAATGGACTCAACGTCATGTGCACTTACAACTTGAGTAACGAGCAACGGATTTATTGCACATAACTCAACGCCGGCATATGAGCCAAAGACATCAAACCTTCATACTTCGAAAGTAATGCAATTATATAAATAACTTGCACGCCCAAGGACGTTGTGGGCGCCATTGAGTGCCGTGCTTTGTGTTATTATCAATGAGTGAGTGAGCAAATAAGTAAGTAGTAAGTAAGAACTTTTTGACAGAATTGCGCGCCCAAAGCAAAATAACAACCGAACCCAAAGACAAGCCTCACAAGAAGTCAAACCACCAAAACAGAGCGCAAAAGTTAGCCAAGCCTAAGTTAAACATTTTCGACAACCGACTGACTGTCCCTAAACTAACCCAAAGACCAACCCCAAACGCAACCAAAGTGGCTCGGCATCGTCGCGCTTCTGCATAATTTTACAAGTTTTTAATAATCTCGTTGACTTGGTCTCGCCTTAAGGAATCGCGGCAATGTTTGTCGGTTCACCAGCATAGCCACAACGAACTTCTGTCTGCCCATCTGCCCATCTGTCTGCCTGTCCGACTGAGTGACATTTTGTGCTCAACTTTTTGTTGCTTTCATACACACAAAATATTTTCTACATAACTAATACAAAGTTAAAAGTTTTAAACTAAATTTGTACTTGTGGATTGCAACAGTCTGAGCGACATCGATTTTTTACAAGTTACAAGATAGATTTGCAACCAAGTAAGGCAATCAAAAGCGCATAAAACATTATTTCGAGCGTGCGGCGACAAAATATAAACTCTAAAAAATAAAAATAAATAAAAACAACAAAAAATACTTGAAATAAATAAATATATTGTCACTTGTCTACAAAGGCAGGAAAAACGCGTTGAGGCGGTAATTATTTTTAACTTGCATATTTTATTTATTTTTATTCATATTTCTCCGCTTCTTCTTCTTCTTGTTCTTATGTTATGTTGCTGCTGTCTTTTGCTTCTTGAGTTAAGTTCGTTGCACTCAAAATCGCTGCTGTCGAACAAAAGTTGTTTCATACAATCATTTTTTTTTTCTCTTTGCTGCGTCGCTTTTCTCGCCGCCCAATCGTCCGCCTTACACTCTAACACTTTGACTCGTTCGCGTTTGCGCAGTGGGCTTGTGCATTCAGTCAATTGCTCTCTTGGCCCTCTCTCTCTATCTAACTATCCCACTCTTTCACACACAACTGCAGCAGTCGCTTGCCGTGGTACCCCGGCTCGGCTCACAGTCAGTAAAAGTCAATGCTTCACACATGCAATCGACTGTGTGAGCATTTGAAACGCTTATGATTTCATACCGCAAAAATGCATGCAATGCCGTTCATTATTTGCGGTTTCTTTTACTTAATTTTTATATTTATTTATTATTGTTCCATATGTTTAATTGACATTCATGTGGGCGTTTTAATTGGGTTGCAGTTTTTTATAGGTTATTGTCACTTGAACTGTTCAAAGATATTATACGACAGCAACTCAAAACTTGGAGAACAATTGTCATTGTTATGGGAATTTATAAATAGAAACAATTTATATGTTTAATTCTTTGGTTTTAATGAGTTATCAAAACTAACTTCAAACATTGGATAATCTACAATTCGGTTGCATTTTTTTTATGGAAACTCATAGATTAATAACGTAATTTTACTCAACAAAAAACACTTCAAGTACCATTCATTGTAGTTCAAGCTACTTCTTCAACCTTAATCTGATTGCCATCAACACAAATTAGCATTAAATTGTGCGCATATTACATGGAGTCATTTTCGTATAAACTTATTTCAAATTCATTGAAAAATAAAATAAAAAAAACAACAGATTGAATAAAAAACTAGTAAGGGCGGTATAGTTGAGTATACTCAACCATATAATACCCTGCACATACCCTCACCCATTTAAATGGTGTTCCAAATATAAAAAATCAGTCAAAAGTGAGGAATTTTCGAAAAATTCGAGTTTGTTGATCTCTGAGGGGGAAGCCATGAAATAAAGGGGTGTTTTTCGGTATGCAGTTTAAAGGACGTATATTAACTGAATCTGCATACAAAATTTTAGACATGTATATTTCATAGTTGTGGAGATATACATATTTTAATAAAAATAAACTGGAATTTACCCAAAATTTAAGTTTGCCGACCTCTAATGGGTAGTTCAAATACAAAATGGTATTTTCTGGTATGCAGTCTTAAGAAGTTATATATACTTTGTCTACGAACAAAATTTCAGGTCCGTACCTTCAACAATTTCGGAGATGTAGGCTTTGACATGCAAACACTATTTGAGGGGTTATTAAGGGTAGGGGGAAAAACTTGGTATGCAGTTTTAAAGATATACATATATGAAGTCTGCATACAAAGTTTCAATTTCGTATCTGATATAGTTGTGGAGATATACAAATTTTTGTAAAAAAAAAGTAAAATTTACAAAACATGTAAGTTTGGTGGTCTTTGAGGGGTAGTCAAAAATACAAATGGGTATTTTCTGGTATGCAGTTTTAAGGACATGTATTTACTGAGTCTACATACAAAATTTCAGGTCCGTATCTTTTATAGTTTTGAAGATACAGTAATTTACAAAAAAACACTTTTTGAGGGGTAATGAAGGGCTGGGGAAAACCGGGGTATGCAGTTTTATAGGTCTTTACATACTTAGTCGACATACCAACTTTCATAGTTCTAGCGTTTCTGGTGTTCAAGTTATAGCCTTTTCAAAAAGTGGGCGTAGCTGGTTGGGCGGGAAGGAGTGGGCGTGGCTCAAAACCGTTCAAACTTGATCTGCTGCCGAGCATCACGAGTCTATCCTCCAAATTTCAAGTCTCTATCTTTTATAGTTTCCGAGAACCATTGGTGAGGACGGACGGACGGACGGACGGACGGACGGACAGACGGACGGACATGGCTTAATCAATTTGTCTTGTCGTCCTGATCAAGAATATATATACTTTATAGGGTCCCCCTCCCCTCCTTCTCTGCGTTACATACATTTCGGCCAAACAAACACAATATACCCTGGTACAGTATGTACAGGGTATAAAAATACATTAAAATGTCAAAAGGCAATGCGACGACAACAAACAACTTCAGTTTGGTATCTACTGCTTGGTGTTCCGCTCGGTAAACTCATATTTTATGTAAGAAGCAATCATGAAATCATGCCAAATATTATTAAAGCAAAAAAGTTTAAAAAGAAAACAAACAAAAACGAAGGCGAAAGCGAAAAAATTCCTTGTGAAATAAGCATACTGTATAATACAGCAGGCCAGCCAAATGCGCCTACACATGAGCCGTGAGGAGATTTGCGCGCTGGAGTGATAACTTTTTGAAATTCGTAAAACTATATATCATAAAGCGTGAGATACTTTGCTGAAAATTGCGCAAATAACAAGCAATAAAAAGATGCTTACAGAAAGGATATTGCGAGACGATGTCATATCAAGGACATGATACGAATCGATATGTTTTCTTTAGCAGAGCAAAACTCAAAGAAGATGAAAGCATGAAAGGAAAGTTTTCAAATCAATGCGCTGCTAAATGGGCATACATCCAATTTTGCTTCAACAATATTCGTATTCAAAGAAATGTCAAGCGGAAATAAGCACGGAAATAAGCAACAAGACAGAGACAGACTGAATGGGACTTGGTGCAAGCGAGTAAGAAAAGGATGCCGACGCAAGAAATTTCCTTGGCCAGTTTCGTTATGGAATATGTGGCAATGAAAGCCTGACAGCACACAATTGTGTGAGTACAAGTCAGGCGCTGGATTGAAAGCGTTGAGCAATCATTATTGGACAGTTGCAAACAAGCCGTTGAAACAAACTGACAGATGAGCCACGAGCCACGAGCGCAGGGCCATTTAACGGAAAGGATATGAGCCAAGCTAATGAGTGAAATTTGCCAAATGACTAAAACGAATGTGAAGCGCACATTAGCAAGGCAATAAATAAAAGTTAAGTAGTTACGCCGAAATGCATTTCGCAATGGATTATTTTGAAAGGAACTGTCATCTTTAAAAACCAAATTGATTTTCGTATTTTTCGCTTATGAAAAATAAAAAAAGAAAGAAGTTCTGCCGGATGTACAACACATACGCACAGACGTCAGTTTCAGAACGCTGCCTATCCATGTTTTGTTACTCTCTAACTACTTCAAGTCGTGGCAATCTTGAAAAGTTACTTCTAGCGTGTTGAGACCCTTTAAGTATCTGAAAGTCAGCCTTAACTAACTTTTTTTCAATCTGTATATCTTGGAAACTTTCTTGAGCACAACTGAACTTCAGTTCAAGTGCTTTGCTTGCAAAAACTACCAACCAAAAAAGCCAACATGGCATATGACAGCTTACGCTCACACCACAAGAAACACGCCCATAACCCTACATCAACGGCCTGCCAAGAACATCAGCCGCAGCACCACCAGTAGCAGCGTGCACAGTTACAGCAAAAACCGAACATGGCTTTCTAACAAGCAACAAAATGGAAAGAAAACAAAAAAGCCGACAGCGCTCAATTGACATGCAGTCCCATTTACAGCTCCTAATCTCTGCTAACCGCGCCTGCTGCTGCCCTTCCACACACGACTTGACCTTCTCAGCTTCTACTCTCAAACAACGCCGAATTTAAACAGTACACAAAAAAATGCTCTTTTATATATCATTTTTATTTGACTTTTGGGACTCAAAACTGCAAGAATATCCTTTTTTCGCCAACACACAATCCTTTACTAAGCAAGTCCAAATATATGTTTTACGTCCACGCATCGTTTCCCTTTTTTGTTTTTGTTTTTCCGCTTTAATACATTCAAATTTTGTAGCCTTCTGTGCATGAGTTAAGGTCTTTAATACGTCTTTTAGATAACAATAAATGCCGCCACATTCGCCTCCGTTGGGAGTCGTCTTCTTAAGCCACATTTTCAATATGCCACGCCCCAGCTTCCCACCCGTTCCGGCGGGACAGTGTGCGTGCGCTAGCCAGCCTCAACGGCTTTGCTAATCTAGGATTTTGTGTTTTTATGTGTTGTTACAGCTACAAGAGCCGAGTTGTTGCGCAAGTTGAGGCCAAAGGATGTGCGCCTTTTATTAAATTTAGTGGAAATTGGCAATTGCCATGAACGAAACGTGTCGCACGCAAATTCTTTATAGTCTGGCGGGTCTAGTCTGTCTTCTTGGAAAAGAAAAACGAACATTTCACAAAAAAATAAAATGCTCTAAGCAATTGCAGACGGGTTCATGCGACCGAAATCAAAGTTGAGCTTTTTGTTAATCGTTCATTTAAAACAGTTTCAGTTTAAACCAAGACAAATAAATCAACGAAATAAAACAACAACTTTAAGCGCCATGATTTGGTTTGACAAAACGTTATACAATCATATAGACTCATAAGAGTATATTTTTGTTTTGTAGTGAAACTGCTTTGACAGTTGTAGACAAAAAGGACATAATAATAGAAAGTTTATGCTTTGTAGATCACAAACAATTTTAAGTCCGTTTTGTTTTTTTTTTTTGGCCAATTGAATGAGTTTCCATTTGAAGATTAAAGGTTAGCGCAATTATTTGGGCACTTTACAATAGTTAAATAGTTTAAGTGGAAAATGCTTCTTTTAAGACCTGACAGATCTGAGTTTATTTTGAAATAAATAAATCATTCTTTTTAACTTAATATACTTTAATATTTTCAACCAAGCACCTTTTTAAACTTTCTTTTCAGCATCTTTTTTATCACAACATTAATTATATTAGATTTTCTATTTGATTTGTGGTTCAATTACTTGATTTCATTTCCACCCACTTAGTTATATCGTTCCCTTACAATACCATTACTAACTTCTTGTATCCAACTCGGGTTCCATTATTACTTGCCATTATAATCTTCAACTTATCTCTAACACTTTTCTACTTTTATTTATTCTTATTTTTTGTTAACCATGTTGTAACCCATTTTTTTGTGATCCCAACTATATTCAACAGTAATCCCTAAAAAAAAACGCACATTCTAATGAAATTTTTTCAATTACTAAGAGAATAAAACTATAATACAAATTGTGCAATTCCTGCCAATTGTTTGCAAACAGACACCATGCTTACATTGAATATTTGCTAAACTCAGACACAAAGGAAACGAAAGGAAAAAGTGAAACCATTATCATAATGACAACTTAGAGTATGGCGAAATACCGCTGAACGCACTCGAACCCGAAAGGCTTACAATAAATTAGGGCAACTCAAACCACAAAAAAAAAAAAAAAAACAATAAGAACAACACATACTTATTTACTATGAAAACTAATCCATAAAGTTTCATTAGTGCAAGAGAAGAGAAAAGCAAACCGAGCTTCGTCACAATAAAAAATGAAAACGCCAAAGCATCCTGGGAAATCTAGGCAACAGCCAACCAACAACAACAGAAATTAACAAACAATAATAACAACAACAACAGCAACTGCTAAAAACAATGAAAGAACAGCAACGGAAAACAATAAAACAAAAAGCCAACATAAAATAAACAAATAAAAATATAAAACAAAAAAAAACGAAGCACTCAGTGAGAAAACAGGGAAAACCGGGGGGAGGGGGAAACCCTAAACAAACGTGTGGCGTTGCTAAAGAAAAGTGAGTCGAGTTGTGTTGTGTCGCGTGTATGTTGTACAAATAGTTAATACAAATAAAACGAAAACGTACGCGCTTAAAGTGCGCTTGTTAGTGGAGAATATCAGGCAGGACAATGGTTATAAGATATGCCAGCACGGTGAGTGTTGTTGTAACAATTGTCGTTATTGTTGTTGTTGTTGTTGTTGTAATGCTACACTACCGAGCAAAGCGACACGCGCAACAAGAAGAGCAGAGCGCAAAACGAGCAAAATAAGTGGAGCACAAGTGTTTGCTACAAAGTGAAGTCCTGCAGGACACTGAGCACACGCATACCAACAAGTAATAAAATTGTATAATAATACAAAGACAAAATACGATATGAGGCGATACACACACATACACACGTACGCATAGATACAGATACATACGTCGAATTGGCATAGTTTCGCAGTTTTTGCGCTCCACAAAAATAAAAACGAAAACAAAAAAAAAACAACACAAAAACAAGTCAGTCAGTTGAGTAGTCACTCCACAAAAGGACTTGAGCGTGTGGAGAAGTTGTTGTTGTTGTTGTTGTTGTTATTGCTCGTCTGCGCTTGACAGCATGCTCACACAATTACGGCCGTTGGTGTTGTTGTTGTTTTTCGGGGGCAGCACGCACACGCAAAAGCTCACATAACTTTTTTTTTTCTGTGCTGTTTTCAGCCCACAACTTGTCCAAGTCCCGTTACCTTTACAACACAAAAGCCACCAACATATTACAATCTCTTCAAGCCCACGCACTCCACTCCCCCCCCACAAGCCAACCCCTATTTGGACGTTAAATGAAGACGTGCAAATTATTGACGCCATGTTTCTACTTTTTTGCACAAATACAAAATTAGGTCATGTCATGTTGGCGTTGTTTTTTTTGTTGTTGCTTGTGTTACCCTTTTGCCCTTATACACCACACCGCACCACATCGCAACAACAAGCAAAACAGTGTTTGGCGCCCTTAATTAAAGGCGTTGCTATGCTTGCCGGCCATTTTCGATGTTTTCTGCCTCTGCTTCACAGCCAACCCAACACAACTTCATCACCATCATTTGGAAAAGAAGTTTCTCACCAATTTTTCATTAAATATTTAAATATGTAACAAACAAAAAAGTCGACTTCGGCTTCTTCTTCGTCATCGTTGTCATTGTCGTTGTCAGAAATTGCCACATTTATTTGTCTTCGTTGAACTTTATGCCGCTACAAAAGGTGTTATTGCCCGCCAACCCCGTCGTTTATGCACATCGTTCTGGCGCTTGGCAACCCCTTTGACATTTCTGTTTACACAGGACTTAACCTAGTTCCAGGCAATTTCAGTAAAAGTTGCGCTCTTATTTGGCATTTTAAATGAATCTTTAGCCGAAAAATATTACGCTGTTTTACTTTGCGTTTAAATACGCTCGATTGAGCTGATTTGAAGGTGATCATTGTGCGGAAGGCGTTTGTGTGCATGTCGTTCCTTGTTTGCTGTTTACAACATTAGGGAAAGTCTTCGCATATTGTTGAAAGAGATTTAAATATTTAAACATAAACGTTACAAAAATATGCTAATAGTTTCTAAATAGGTCAAACAGTTGCATAAATTTATAATGTTTTTCACAGATGATTCAACTGAGTTGAAGTTTAAAGTGAGGAGTTTCTATAATGACTTCAAGTTGACTTATTTCGGGGAGACAAAGAAATCTTCAAACTAGTAAGGGTGCTATTTTTTGCTTTTCCGAAACGTATAACTCTTGCAAACATTATCGCAACTATTCTTATTGAGAACCCTTATATTTTTTCTCATAAGGAACATGTATGTATGCTTTTAATTCGTCTTAAAGAGATTCATTTGCAATTATACTATCTTTAGAAGATCGACAAACTTCTATCTTGTCTGCTTACAGTGAAATCTCATTTTCAATTCTTTATAAACATATATGGGTGGTTGTCCCAGTTTCTTATGTTCGATTCTTATAATACTTTGTAATATAGTTAAGTATACATTTCGGTATTCCGACATATAATTGAAATTTTAAACTTCGCCCCCGGAAAGATATTTAAATGGTGCCTAAGAGATTTGTAGATACTCATAAAATAATAAGAACATAAAAGTTTCAGACCGCTAACTCAATTGGTTTTCGAGAAAAAGCGAAATGTGTAACAAACGAGAAAACAACGCTCAGGAACAGTTGTTCAATTGATTGATCTAAAAATTTAATATGTTTGGATAGCTCTTTAAAAAAAAATTAACACCTAAATAAATAAAGATCATTAAAAATGAAAATATTTTATTATTTTTTTAGTACAGTTCTTGTACACTTTCAAAACTATTATTTTTTCCGCCTTATATATTACCTCTTAACTTCATGTTTTTTGTTCATAATTTTAAAAAGGGTACGCCTCAGTAGAATAAAACTGAAACAAGTTTGTAACTCAATTAATGTTTCAATGTTTTGATAACTTTATTTTATAATAAAGATCGATTAGATCTTCAACGATTAACTTATTGAACATCAGGTGAAAAATAAAAATGTTGAAATGTCATTGCTTTTGTACGTACAATTTTTTTAATTTACACAAAAAAAGAATTCTAATAAACAAAAAAAACACAAATATTGTAAATTTTATCAATTAGGAATTGTTGTTTAAAGAATAGTAAAATCAGCTTGGAAACAAATGTGAAACAACTTTGACAAAAAACGAAGAAGTCATAAAAAATGTGCGAAAAAAATTAAATGAAATCATCAAAAAAAAATCATTCATAATTAGCACATTTAACTTGATTTTGAATGCTGACGTTTTCAATGAAGCAAACAAAAAACATGTTCTTTCAACTCGTTTAAGTGAAAACAATTCCAAAGAAAAGATACTAAACTAACACTACAACACCTAATCAGCTACTCAGCGAGCAGATGTTTTAGTGCTGCAGTAAAATCGTCCAATATGTTCTGAAAAGTATTCAAGCCACGCTACGCAAACTCAAACCTTTGGTGGCCTTAAGTGCAATAAACATGCCTGAAATTGCACATTCCAAGAAATCAAACTGTCGCCAACTTTTTGCACTCGCAACTCATCTCGACAGACAATGACAAATAAATAAAAGCATACACGGAATATTTGTAGTTTTACCGCACCAATTGCGCCAACCCCGCTGTCGACTAAATAATTTTTGTTTGTTTTTGTACAACCCCAAGTAAAAAATTGTTGTCGTCTGCCGCCAATTTCTGAGTTATCTACATCGACATCTGCACTTCGTTTATCTTCTACGTCGATTGTTACTTCGCTGCTTTTCAGTAGTTTAGTTTCGTCATTTGTGTTAGGCATTGAAAGAAAAAAACAAAAATATATACATATAACTATACATGAGTACATATTGTATTTGAATACAAAAAAAATAGACAGATATGACGCTGAAGTTGCAACTCAAGTGTTTATCTTGAGGGGCATCCTCAAGCTGAGTTGAAAACGTATGTAGTTATGCGAAGCGAGATGTACAGATGTCAGAGGCGTGGCAGCGAAAAAATGCAGTCGGCAACAAAAAAAAAAAAAGGCGCAAAAAACGTATGCAACAAAGAAAGCCAAAGAAAACAAAAGCAAACTTCAGTTGAGAGCGCGCACAAGTTTTACATTCAAGTATCTTGAAATTAAAAAATAAGACAAAAAGTGCTTGATGATGGGCTGCATAGGAGAGCGCATATTTTCCGCATATATGTATGTGCTTACAAATTGAAAGTTTCCATTTGTTTTTTTATTGTACTTTATTGCTCATGTTTTTTTTTTCTTGTTACTGTTTTTATGCTCACTCATTGCGCCACCCTCACTACGTCTTGTCTGATAAGCATATTTCAGATGAAGTTGCAGATGTTTTTACTGTTCATACACTGAAAAGTCGTCTGCATTCATTTGCCGGATTAATTTCATTTCAAATATGAACAATGTTTTCTTTTTTTGTTCTCTCTGTTTTGCTTTAGCTATCTGTCTGTGTGTCTTTCTGTCTGCTTGTCTGCATACTGACAAATAGTGTGAGGGAATTTGGCCCCGCTTATGAAGATACTCACGCAAGCATTTCATGCCAAACGCTTTTGCTTATTTTTGAGTGTCTTGGCCTCTGTTTACTATTTGATTTTGTATACATTCGGCGAATTTATGTTTTATTATAAGCGTTTAAACATACAAACGAACATGTACATATGTGTTTATGCCTTTCGGTTGTTTATTTTTACGGCATGAATACTTCTTATTGGCAATCAAATTAATTTGAGTTTTCAGTTTCTGTTTAAATGTTTGGTTAATTTTTATTTTTTGTATGCTAATCTCCAAATGATAACACCTAAAAAACTTATCAAATTACACAGACGGCCTAACAAAGTTCAAATGTATTTCGAAGGCTTCAGATACCAATCAATATACATTATCAGGCCACCACAAATATAACATGAGTAACTCATTGATAATAATCTTTAAGAGAAAAACAAAAAAAAACGCTTAACATTGGAGCAAAGTATCATATACATACTTTCGTAAATGTAATACAATCAATAAAACTACACATTTATTATCCATTATATTGCAAAAAAAACACTAAACATTTTGTATGTAAACATTGTATGACCTCATATAATTCTTGCTGATACCAGAAGTAATGTTGTGGCGATTAATTAAAACAGAGTAATATTAGTAATTTGTATCTCATGACTCACATTTGTGCACAAATGCGAAGCGTTACATTTAAATTACTCAACAAAAAAATATTTTTAACATGAATGAAAACGATACTATTTTAAACATATTTCCATATTAAATTATTTAAATATAAAAAATAACGTTAAGTATTTTAAACTAAGAAAAATAAGTCCGATTCAACAAAATTATGAATATTTTTAAGATAATTTCATAGTTTGCACAAAGGTCGATTGTTTCTAGTTTTGACATTTTCTGAAACCAAACAATATTTTCTATTTTTTACTTTTCACGCCTAGACTAAATGTCGGTTAGTGCCATAAATGTCCGACGCCTAAAAGGAGTACCTTCTATTGAGGCGTCTTAAAATATCTCAAAACCTTATATAAAAAATGTTTTTGTTTCTTTATTAATTGGCGTAAAACTTCAATCTAAGATTGTTATTAGATTGTCGTTCAAAAAGAAAAGCGTGCGTGGTTTCAAAACGACAAATTATAAACACATTTTGGAAAGTTTTAAAACTTGACTCACCTTATAAACATCACCGTAAGTGCCCGAGCCAATTTTCTGTATCAATTCGTACTCATCCTGCGGATTGCGTCGTGAGATATCTGAGCTCAACAGATTTGCATTATGATGCGCCGCCGCCATGTTGTTGACCAGCAGACTGCTCTGCGTACGCAAATGTGGTGGGCGAGAACGTAGACTTGTCTGTCGGCTTGTCGTAACGTGTAACGTTAAACGTGTCTTAACGTAACGTTGTCAATGCTATTACGTTACACCGTTACGTTTTACACTTTTCAATTTCACACTGGATTCGGGTTTTATTTGTATTTGCGCATATTTTTTTTATTGACTTTAATTTGTTTGCTTTTGGATTTTGCTTGCGTAATTTTCTGGATGAATTTTCTTGCTATTTTTTTTATTAGTGAATATTTTCTAATTTATTTATTTTTTTTTTTTTATAAATACACACACGTTCTATACGCACGTTAAATGAGATAACAACACAACACTGTATAAAAAAATAAAATTTAATAAAATTTTGCAAACAAAATTCAAAGTGGAAGAAAAAATTTAATTTTATTAAGTTTAAATCTGTCGCGAAATAACAACAAAAAGATGCACAGAAATAATTAAAACTAATAAAAAAAAAACACGAGCAATTCAAATACGAGGAGAAAGCCAAAGAAGAGCGTAGGCAATAACAAAAACACAAACAAAAAATAAAATGAAATAAGCAAAAGTGGCAAAACAAGTGGCTGAAATTTAGTTGTTGTCGTTGTTGCTGGTGTTTGATTGCGATTTTCGCTTCGTTGTTGTTGTTGTCATTGGGCGCGACGTTCCGTCGGAATTCGCTTATTCAACGCAGCCACTGTCGCCACCTGCTCGCGACGTCAACGTTAACGTAAGCGTCGACGTCGTTGATACCGGCAGTGTACTTTTTTATATCAAATATTTTCGCTTTTCATGTCAATTTTTGTTTTATTATTTTCTTTGTTTTTATTTCAATTGCTTTAAAGTTGCAATTTAGAATTGTTTCAATGCGTTGCTATTCAACTTATGTTCAATTCGCGTGTATGAAATTGAACAAGTTACAAATACAAATACGCATCAACGCACGCAGCTGAGCGTCAGATAAACATGTACGGGAAAACACTACACTTGAGCACTTTTCGTTGAGAGCAGCAATTTACATTTAATTTAAACAATTTGTTTTTTTGTTAGATATTTTTTCTTTTGGTTTTAGTTTTTCTTAATATCATTTGCGGTACACTTTCAATTTTGCTGTAATTCTTATTGACGCACACATGCAAACACAAATTCACACACGCGACGAAAACGACGTACAACAGCAGCTGAGCCAGTAGCGGCAGCAGCTACACCAACAACAACAAAAACAAGGGCGACGACGTCTCTCGGTACTCTTCTCTCTCACTCTTCATGCACCTCTTCAAAATTGACGACGACTGATTCTCTTCTTCTTATTCTTTGTCAATAATTTTCCTGCGTTTTTTTTGTTTTATCTGGTCTTCTTTGCCTGTGTTTCACACATCAACAAAACACAATACTTTACTTTTATTTATTATTATTCTTTAATTATAAGCGTGCCTGAAACATTTTGTTTAATTGTCAGTTTTATTAGCGAATTATATTTTTTATTTCTTTTTAAAATGCGCGCAAGTAAAAAAATTCAATTGCCACACATTGTTGTATTCAGTTTTTTAGTTCATTTCAATCACTTTTTACGCTATGCGCACAGTTTTCTAATATATATCGAATGTGCTTTTAGCACGTGCTAATTTACATATATTTCGAAGTGAAATTACAATTTCTTTCACCGAGTGCACTTTTTCGTAGTCTTGATGTGAATTTCTCATGCGCGCAGACGTCCTCACAGTTCGTTTGTTTGTTTCAGTTTCAGTCTTGCCCTTTCGCTGCAATTTTGCTCAATTGGAACATGGCAGTCATTTCGTCAATTTTTATTTATTAGTTTCATCTAAGGTATTAGCCGTCAGCCAGTGACATAAAGTAGAACAATACTGAAGGTCTTCATTGGTGCTCTTCACGAATTTTGGAATATTGTATATACACATGTGAAACCAGTGTCTTATGTTGCATGAAAATGTATCATATTTACGGTATTTCAATACTGATTTGTTGTGCCATACCACTAAAGATGAAATTGAAATGTTTCATTCTTGTTTCGTCTTATCATTTTGTGTTCCTTTGACAAAATTCAGGCAGATCAGTGCTGTCCCTTAAGTATTTTATTTAGCAAACGTTTTTTGGTTTATCGTAAAAGTTATCAATGCCTTCGAATTTTATAGCATTGGATTTCTCTAATTTTTCCACATTTATTTGTACTTTATGTGGTACCTAAGCTTGTTAACGTCTGTGTACAATTGGTAAAAATACACCTACTTACACACATAACGTGGCAGCACTCTTCTTGAATAACAGAATTAAAATCTACAGAATTCGATTATCTTATAAAACTTCTTTAACACCATGCTAACAAGGCGTGCTGGTTTGTTTCTTGCCGCATCCCAATTATCTTCCAATTGTTTTAAAGAAATCTGAAGTTTCGTTGAGTTTTGGAGAACCGAAAGCCAATTTAAAGTAAGCTCAGCTAGCAAGCTAGCGGCACATTTCCCGTTGGATTAAACCGACGGGTCAGGCGGTAAAATTAAAAATTAGTTTTCTACATTGTACTAACCTAAACGTCGTTCTTTTCCAAGCAAATATATGGCATACGGAAAGGCCATATTTTCAGAAGTAAACTGCATAAAAATCATCGGGTTCATAATTTTGATATTTTACGGATCTAAATTAACATATTTGGCAATTTGATATTGTGAAGAGAACAACTAAGTTTTTAGTACTCAACAGAACTGAATTCTACTTTTTCTTGATATGTTCACCTGAAATGGGCTACAAGTGATCTCGTATTTTTCCAACTTTTAATCTAAGTTTAATTAACCCAAATTTAAAAAAAAAAATCCATTATATGAGAAGTTACAGCTATATATTTATATATATATATATATATTGTTCAAAGCAACTGAAAATGCTAGCTGCACTTATGTATGTTCATTTTATTGAGTCATTTTTGCATTCATTTGTCGTAATTAATGGGCTTTGTGGGTTATGAAGAAGAAGAAGAGCAGCTTCCGTAAAGAAGAAGGCAAGGCCCCAAAGCATAAAGTATACAATAAACTTAGTAAATGTGGCGTGCAGTTGTACATTAAGTTGGGCTATGTCAACAAAGGTTATAATATCACTAAAACGTCGGTCAAACAAATGCCTACTAGCTGCGTTTATCGAGCATTTGATGCCCGGCTACGTTTCGTCGACCTAACGGACGAAAATGCTGCGAGGTGTTTATAATGGTCATGAGCCCGAGAGAAAAAAAAAATCGTTTCGTGGCACCGAGCTCATAGCCATGTATATCGCAAAAGTTATTCAAATAACAGAATGTAAACAAAACAGTTGTGCAACTTTAAATTGAAATAATTTGTAAATTCGAATTTGATCGGCATTTGTTTGACGCGCTACTTTGGATAAAAATCAACAAAACTAGCTCCCATACTCAAGTCAAGCTCAAGAATATTACTTTTTTAGTCCAGTCGATGCACATAAGGGTATTTGATGGCCAAAATCGACAACATAATACTTTGCACACTTGGCACGGACGATGTCACGGTCCAAATCTTAAAAAACTCGTGCAACTAACGCATCTAATTCACTAATATGACGAGCCCATACGATTAAAGGTCGATACGCGAAATTGTGGAAATGCATACTTATGGTCTTAGTCACATTCATTGATTGTCCAGTTGTCTGTCCTTTTTTTTTTAATTTGTATCCGTTTTTTAACCATGTTATTTTTCGATCTGTCCTAATAAATGTATGTGCTTAGAACTTAAATATGATTCTCATTTTCTCGAAATTTAATAGAGTTTAAATAAAAAACTAAATTCTTCACACGTACCAGCAATTTTTATTTGAAAAGAAATCGGGTAATGTTCTGCAATTCAATTTCGGTTTTGTAGACATCTTTTCGTTTATTTATTAGTTTTGTCCTTAATATATTAAAAATTAACATTAGCATCGAAGACATAGCAAAGAGAATCGATTGTGATGGCTAGTCAGTTATTTAAACTTTTTTTTCAGTGTAAAATTTACAAAAGAAAATAATGGGGAAACATGTATGTATGTATGTATAAAGGTGAAATAAGTCACTAATAAATTTAAGCTTTGTAAAAAATATTGCAATATCATTTCATTTACGGTCATACATATTTATGTATATTTTGGTTATATTGAATTTTCGTTATCGTTTGAAGGTTTGTTTTTCTCTCTCAGTGCAGTAAAAAACTATTTTCGTATTATGAATTTTCGCATAATTTGTATTTTGGTTTTGTTGAATTCGTGATGCTTTTTTACACTCGTCGTATGCTGCGATTCCCCACCTCAGAATTAAGTTTTGTTCTGCAAAGAGAGTTTTACAAAAAAAGGTTAGTTTAGAAAAATGAATAGAACAAATGTAAACATTAAAAAACAAAGCTTAAAAGGCAAACAATAAGATCGTTCAAAGGAACATTCGAGCAAGAACAACTGGGTAAACCTTAATGCTTCCTGGCATTTTTTAGTAAGTTTTCAACTTTCGATATTGAATGCGTTAAATTGCAAAATATAAATTTCAACCTGTTGTTTTTTCAACATGAAAAAACTGTGAAAGCAATTTGGTTATAAATTGGCGTCTCGGCGCATGCTTTTTTAGTAACATTTTTTTATAAATGAAAATTAATAAATTTCGACTGTTTAAAGGGAAGACTTTAATAGAGAAAAGAAAACAACAACAAATAAAACACAACTTGTTATAAATAGAAACTAATCAATTCATTTTCATGTTGATTCATGCACAAAACAAAATTCTTACCCAAAACTTTGTCTTGTCCTTTTTCAAAAAAACTCAACCAAAAAATTAAAAAGAAAATGCTTCACATTCTATTGGCGCTAATTGAATCACTTGTTGATCTTCCGTTTGTTTCATAAAAGGCTTAACATTATTAATAATATTTCTTGTTGTATAACTTTTCAAAATGGCGTCGGAATTACAAAAGACGTTGAACTTTGATTATTTGTATGATTTACTTGTTATTGAGACTCCTCATTAGTCATCCTGTTGGTTATTTATGTGTGTGACGTGTGTTGATTTTTCGCAGTGTAAATGAAGCGTGTTTTTTGAGTAAGAAGAAAAATTAGTTGCGACTTGTGATATAAGAAGTAAATGTATCTTTGACAATGTTTAGTATGAAAATGACTGTTAATAGTTGTAAGAATAGTAAGCTGCTTGAAAAGTGGTAATTCTGCTTGAACAAAATAGATTTTTAAAGCGAAAATATTGAAAACTTTTTTAAATAATTACAATTGCATAAAAATCACACGCCACTGAAATATGAAGCTAAAGTTTTGAGGCTTTAAAGCGTAAAGAATTAAAAATTTTAGCCGTAAAAAAACGAAATAATTTTCCAAAATCAACGCCAATTCTAAAAATTATATTTGTAAACTGAAATTCGATACTAAAAAAAAGCTTTCAAAACGTTTATTGCAAATTTATTCCTCAATTTTAATAAAATCACGAATCAAAGGCACTAAAATATAAGTTATGAAAAAGAAATCTGCATTTAACTATTGTATATAAAATAATTTTCATTTTTTTTTTTTTTTTAGATAATGGTTTAAAAAAAACTGTGCTTAGGGTTGACTAGTTAACGATATCTTTCTCTGTGAGTACCGGAAATGAGGTTCTACAGAGTCATTATTTGGGTGTGGCATTTTGTAAGGGATTCATTTATGGATGTAAAGAGAGAAAGAAAATTAAAAGTAAAAAATTAATTAGTATTTCTCGTATTAGCGAAAAAACTAAATAAAAAATATATAATTTTTTTATAATAATTTATTAAAATTTGTAAATTGCTTGTTTACTTACAATTCCATTGAGAGTACTGTTGGATTGGTACACGCCTGTGGTGCACGAATGTGACACTGTTTGTGACAAATCAGATTGCAATCACGACACTCGTAGCCCTGTTTGCCTGGGCGTCGTGGTATGGACTTCATGCAGATCGAACATTGTAAGCCGCTTCTGTGAACCAATCGGTAAAAAATCAACATCATCAATATTGACAAAGTTCTGCATGTCTTTGGTGTCAACTTACCCGCTCAAATGCTTAGCAATGAAGGTGTGATCGTTGTAAATGTGCAATTTAGTGCCCTTGCGTCGCCAACCCCGACGCTGAGCAATTACTAGTGGTACAACAAAGTGACTGCAATGTCAATGAGAACGATTTCAAGTCAACTTCCTTTCGAAATGTATTACAAAAAGACAAAGAAGAAAACTCACCGCTTGATGCCATTCTCGATAGTCTCCAGCACCAGTGTGGATGCTTCGTGCACGTAGGTTTTATTGCTAGCTGATGAAAAACCTGACATGGCTGAGGATTCTGAAATTGAAGATCGTCTTGAGTGATCGACTGTGGATTGTATGCCCATGCGGGGTCCTTTTTTTTTTTTGGTGTTTTTTTTTTTGCCATTCGTTTGTTGACGTTGTTGTTTGTTATTGTTTATTGTTTTTTTGTTTATTTATTTTTTTTTTTATACAAAAAATGATCACAAAATTAAACGTGCAGTAAATCATGAAACCCACAAAATCATGAGGCCCCACACAAAAACACATTGAAATGTGTTAAAATGTTGTTAAACCAAACCAAAGTACCAGAGTTGCGCCAATCAAATAAATTATGAAAATAAATTGGAAAAAAAATATTGTTCAGTTGAAAAAAATTGTTTAACAAATTATAAAAGCATAATGTATAAAAACCATTATAATTTTAATAATAAGAATAAAATATTTAATAATTATAAAATATATATAAAAGTAATTAAAATTTAATTTGTCACGTGTTGACATGATCATGTGTATTATGTTTCATGTATTGTATTGTGTTGAGTTATTTTTTTTCAGTGTATTTAATACATACATTATTAATTATAGACATTAGACATTACACAATAGCGAAAATTGGGTTAGTAAAGTTGTTATTAGTATCGATTTTTTGTTGGAAGTTCCATACAAGTACGTAAATTAGACATAAAAGGAAGATAATAGAGGGAGAGACAGAAAGAGAAACTACTGTGAATATTTGTTGGAAGTACAAGGTTAGACAAAAACAATATTTCAATAGTGCAATAATTTTACTGCGAAAATAAAAAAAATAACAAAACTTAAAAAAAACTACAAAATTCTAAATCCAGGCCCAAATCCAAAGCGTAAAACACACACAGATTTTGTAACTCCATGACCATCAATGGACACGTAGGCATGGCCAATAGATGTATTATTTTTGTACATTAGCTGCGTTTTAATTGAAATCTGAGCTATTTATAATTGAAACCTTTGATTTTCTTTTATATCAAAAACTTTTCTTCTCTAATATATGTTCACTATTACGACAAGACTCCATGCCCATAAAGCTTTGAAAAATATATAATTTGAAACCTTACTTAATTATTAAGTATATGTATTTACTAATCTGCCTCAAAAATTAATTTAGATACTTCTTAAAAGGAACCTCTATATTCTGGAACACATACTTTAATACGAAATTGCTGACAAGAAACATATATTGTACATGCTGCACGAAATAAATATGATCATGATTGTAGAAAAGAACATTTAGTTTTGGGAAAATAAAAATTGAATCGGTTTTTACTTTGTGATCGTATTAAGTATTTAATGATTTCCTAATCCACGTAATGTGCAAATCTGTTAATTATGAAGGTTTGGTTCCAAAATTGTACTACATACAGGCAAGGAACTTTTGTTGATATTCTCCAGTTAGTAAGTTTGAACTGCCAAATATAATTTATGTTAATCCATAACTCTTGGTTAGTAGTTGATCAGTCCCCATATTTGATATAAAGTGCTGTAGCATAATTTTCAAGTGCAAAAAGCGTTTATCAAAAGAAACGTACTTTATCTATGGGTAAGTAAGTAAGTATGTAATTAAATAAGCGCAAATATTAAGAAAAGGCGTGGTTGTACGATCGGAAATGGGTGGAAGTGGAGGGTAATTACCAAGTGAATTGCTTTTAGACAAAGTAGCACGATCAACAGATAATGAACGTGAAGATTCACCATTAAAGGGTCCAGTTGTTGTTGTAGTTGATGTGTTGATACCGTTTTTATTGTTATTGGGCGTTAGAGCGCCATGATCAGCCGATAGGGGACGTGTCTTGGAGCGACTTAAACGTTTCTTAAGTGTACCAAAGAAATTACGTTTTTTACTACGACCACGATCGTCCAACTCAAGATTTGTTGCTGAAGCGGTTGTTGCTGCTGTGACAGGATAAGAGGAGTTGCCGCCAAGGCTGCCAAGACCGCCACCATTGCGAGGTAAACTGTTGCTGTTATAGGTGGCGCCACTGTTGCCATACCCACTGCTGTTGTTGCCATTCAACTGATAGTTGTTGTGATAGCTGTTATTCGGCGACGATGCCGCATTCGGTTGACCATACTAAGAATAAAAAAAAAAGTAGCATATACAAACAATTGCATTGCAGAAACTTTGTGTGCTTTGAGTGCGCTTTTGTGAGCGTTGTTATTGTGAAGGTCTGTAAATATAATTTGAGGTCTTCACACTCGACTTTAGCACAAAAAGTTTACAAACTTATTTTTAAAAACGGTTTCAGAAACTTTGTTCAATACATGCCATTAGTGCTTCAACTTCATTACAAACTTGCGTTCAGTCTTATTAAATTAGTCAAGTAAAATAGATTAGCCTTTGTTGACTCACCTCACTCGGTATGTCCTCAAGCTCAGCGCTTGTATTACCTGCAGTCGCAGGGCTACCATCCAGTAACTCAGAGCGCATGTTGGCTGTGGACTCACTCTTCGGACTTGCCGTAATATCGCTAGGCATTGAGTGTGCGAAATCGAGCTCATCATTGGGCGTACGTTCGTTAAGCGCTTGCACGGTTTGCTGGAACGCCTTCTCGACAGCGGCTTGCAGTTCATCTGCTGGAGATTCTTTAACTTCGATTTTTCCATCTTTGTTCACTTCAACCTGATGCCATATTTTTTGTGCAGGCACAATTGTTTGCGTGTTAATCAAGCGCGTGGTTTTTGTGTATTTTGTTTTTGTGGTTAGATTAGCGTAACAAAATTCATAAAAAAGAACAAAATTTATTTGATTAGCTATCAAACTACATACGCACTCAAGTGTCAGTCATAATCGTTATCATTCGTCAGACAAGTTCATGGTTGACATGTACTCGAAATGACATGAATGCAAATTAAAATAAGCAAAGTAATGTGTTAAGTGGGGGTAACAGAAAAGTAATTTTGATAGAACCGAAAAACGAGTTGAATAGAATTAAATAAGTTTAAATAAAACGAAAAAAATTACCTTAAATGCATTTGAGTTTTGATTCTGATGGTTTGAAATAATGTGCAGCAAATGGTTTTTGAATTGTGTACATGAAAAAAGAAAAGAAATTAAAAAATAATATTCGATTCTCAGTAATAGCTTGAACAAAAAAGTGCTTAAAAATAGCTAGGGAAATGTTCATAATGCTGGTGACCATGACATTTGACCCAAATGTACCAAAAATACTTAGTACTATATAAAAATAACCAACTTGACTTCTATTACACCAAATGATAATAATATATACATTTGTATTTAAAGTGACACAAATGAAATGTTCCAGGAGATATTCTTATTTGGCTTCATGGAGATGAACTAAATTTGATTATATAATAATTAAAAAACCAAGTCCACCAAGTTTTCCACCAAAACAGCGCTTAATACTTTTGAGCTAAGTGCCTCATGAATATTTTGTTTTCCTGATGTGACTATTTTAAAATACTTGTATAATTTATTTATACAAAAATATATCGATGCGGCTAGAAGAACTATTGTGTACGACCCTTTGCCCCACTCACCCGCTGCACGCTGTGTATGATCAGCGTACTCTTGCTGGGCTGGCCATTTGTTGACAAAGCGCCATCTTGCAAAGCGCGCACGGCCGCATCCGCTAAATCGGCGCCATTTTTAATGTGCTCGTTAATGGCTGGCGTGCTTATGCGCAACGCCTCCTTCAGCTTGTTGGGCCTCGGACCGGCTGGTATCTCGGCGCCATCAATGAACACAAAATCTACGGTTATAGCACCAGCCACCGGTTGTGTTTCATAGGGGCGTGGCTGAAGCGTGAGGACCTGTGTTGAGGCAGGACCCACGGCCAGCTCATCGATGCCAACCAAGCCAAGGCCAAGGAATTTCGGTTGATCTGAGGCGATCACTGGACGGTCATAGACTTCAAAGAGTATTTCAGCAGATTGTGGCGCCAGGTCGCTGAAGTGTAAAAGCAGATGTGTTAATTTCAATTAAGTTTAAGGAAAAAGTATAATTTAAATTACAATAAGAAATGCTCATCCCAGTAGGGAGTGGGTCCCTGTTTTGAGCCCGTTTGATTCTTCTGTGCTGGCTCGTCCATTTCGATGACCACAAACGGATCACGTGCATCCTTCAGACCATCGCCCTTCACGATCTTCACGAGTAGTCGCCGGCCCGAGATCATATGTTGTTGTTGCTGATCACGCAGCGAACTGTTGTAGGCTTCCATGTTGTGCTATTGTGTTGTGGTTTTTTTGCGGTGTAAGGATATGATATGAAAATGTGGGAAATGACATTAAAATTTACATTAAAAACAATATGCATTTTTCTGTTCACTTAAATAATGTAAACACATGAAATTCGCCTTTGTTGTTGATTTTGTTTGTGTATGTTTAGGCTAACAAATTTATTAGGAACTGTTTATGAACTATTACAAGGTTTGTCATTTTGATAAAATATTACATAGTGAACAACATGTAAATGATATTCATTTAAAAGTTGTAATAATATTGAAAATATTGATTGCCCTGAAATGAGAGTAAAAGCAGAATAAGCATTGAATCAACAAAGTTCAACAGTTAAGAGATAAATTTTGATGTGTGTTGGAACGCATACCAAAGGCGAATTTCATGTGCTCTTGATCAAGTTATATACATATAAATACATATACATAAATATTAAGTAATATAATTTTTAAACATAAAATACATAAAGCTTGTTATTATAAAATGGGCGACGAGAGAACAATGAGAAGTGTGACTGATGACATAACTTTATAGATTTCAACACTTTTGGAAAAATAGTAGAAAATATTGACAGAATAGATTTTGCAAATGTTATAAAATTTGGGATATGAAAATAATAAACATATTAACAAAAATGTTAACAAATTCGTTGATAATTTTGATCATAAAAACAAGATATGCTAAACATATAAACAAATAAAGTTGGTTGACATCAAGAATTCGGTATAAGGTAAGTAAAGATTGTTGTTGGATTTTAATACAGAAAATTGGAGAATTTTGAGTAAATGTTGTCTTTGCACTGATTTGATTTGCCTTTGGAAATTTGTCTTTGTATCTGAAATTGTTTTTGTTTTCGTTTTCGGTTTCTAATGAATGTAAGAAAATAGTTTTATGTTATGAAGATAACAAAGTGTCAGACAAATTGTATGGCAAATAATAAAACAGAAAACTCAGAACATTTGCTAGCTAAGAACTTCAACTCTTTCCATAACTTCTCATCAGCTCTCACGCTCACCGCCAGCGAATCATAATGCACAGGATATATTACAGGCAATTCGAGTGGATCGACTTCGGCACGCGGACATGTTGAGTACATTGAAAAGTCCACGGGATAGACAGTGTCACGCAATGCTGTCGTGAGTATTTCACTGATGACCGCCTGCAATTGTTGCTCGTCCTGATCCATGGCCTTAATGGCGCCGACGCTGTTCATTGCAATGCGCACCTGTAAGCGAACAATTTGTTTGTTGTGTAAAGACCATTTAAGGACAAGACAAGTAATGCGTCTAAATACAAAATGATGTCAAGCTACGCACATCTGGATAACCCTCCACGCGCATTTCACCCTTGAGCGTGTTGTAGTTCATGGGTATGGCCATGCGTGCACGAAAACGTGAAACGGTGACCTTATAGTGCGAGGTCTCAACTTTGCCCGATTTCTGACGGAAGGTCTTCACCTGCAGCACAGGCATGGCGTCGCAATCGAAGGTGATTAACTATAAAAGGAAAGTTGCTCATTGTGTGAAAAAAGTTGTGTTGTTGTTTTAACTCAAGTTGAATACTCACCATATCCGACGGATTTTGTTCGTCGCAGTTGCAGAATATGTTGTTAAGACCAGGCGCTGGACTGTCCGGTAGAACGCGCACGATTTCAACAGCAACGCCATGCTAACCGAGCAGAAATTAAAATCGAAAACATTAGTGAAAAATGTCAGATGATTTTGGTTTCGAAAGGCTTTGCTGGTCCTCTATGTGACTGTGTTAGATAGTTTGGTTCTGGGAGATTTCAAATATCAGCGAAATTTTAAATTAAAATCAATATAGAGCGGCTCATATAAATTAGTTACTTTAAAATTAGATTTTCAAAGTCTTTTCTAATTAATCGAGGGTAGCAATGATCTAAATTTGCTTCGTTATTTGATATGTTTTGACAATACTCAAGATTGGTAAATTTCTGCTAAATTCGTTTATTAAGTTTATTATTAAATTAGGTTGCCATTTCTCACTTAGTTTGAATATTATCAGCAAACCATGACTTCATATCGAAATAATGCCGACTTTGAGCACATTTCATTTTATTTATACAATCGCTCCTGTTGTTTTATCACAAAAATTACGCAAGCGTCATTTTTAAAAAAATTGTATCACTAAAATTGTCGAAGACTCGTTTTCTGACTTAAAAGAAAGAAATAAATGCGATAAAACAAAAAATATATACTATACTTAAACCTGACCTTGGCCTAAGACTTTTTTTTTTCTTTTCTTAAAGTGTAATAAAAATACAACTCGTTTAAGCAATAATAACAACAACAACAACAATAATGACGAAGTCGACTTTGACTCTTCATATATGAAAAACGCTTAAAAAATACAACGCGTAACGAAGTAAATTTTAAGAAAAAAAATAAGAAAGAAGTGTAAAGCGAAGAGAGAGGGAGAGAGAGAGGAAAGGGTGTGGAAAAAACATGTTTCAGTTGAGCGATTTTACTTAAAAAGCCTCATTCAGAAAGCGCAAAACTGATTTATATCAGACAGACAGACAGAAAAAGCAGTCTTATAAATGTGTCGAGGGGTTCAAGTTGAATGTCGATGTTGTTATATGTATGTTGTATGTAATAATAAAATTGCTTTTTACCGCTTCTAAGCGTCTCAAGCGACGTAAGAGGTAATATTTTTAGAGAAACTAAAGTTCAATGGTCGCACAAATGCCGCCATAGATGAACAACAAAGAAACAATGCGGCAATGAGCAATGAGCAACGTTGATGATGTCAAACTAAACGTACTCTGATGTCATCAACAAATGACGGCATTGCTTATTTTTAATTTAAAAAGCAACAAACTACAAACGCTTGTACAAAATTACTTTCTAAACTTGTTTTTCTGATTTTGTTTATTGTTTCTTTTGTTCCTTTTTCTTGGCTTGGCTTAGCATGGCTTGGCTCAACTTGATTTCATTTCGGCAACTTACCTCCTCGACGGTTTTGCGCAATGTGTCGTTTAAAGCTATAATCCAAGACATTAACAGTTCATTGACAATGACTAGATCACTGTAGAGCCAACGAAAGACCTGACTGGTCCATGTGACGGAAGTCTGAAATGGTAATTTTTTGCATTATTTAAAATTCGTGCTTATATAAAAAAAGAGATGTTCAAAACTCACAGTTTCTGGTCCAACCACATTTGATGGCGGCGGCACATAACGTTTTTTGCGATTTTCAGGTCCCGTCGAGCTTTGACGCACCACACGTCTACGCGGGCCAGCGGCCAGTGGCCCGCCAAGGGGCGCAGCCGGCGCACGACCACGTCCGCCAGCGCCAACAGGCTTGGCCGCAAGATCCTACACACACATAGCATAGAAATTTACATGTATGTTTATCAAAACAATCAAAGAGCATAAAACAGATTGTGTGAACCTACCTTAATCTCACTTTTGCTCGCCAGAAATTCTCGTGGCTCCGATAGACGTTTTTCGGGCTTGGCACCATTTGCGGCACCGATGCCTGGCGCGACGCTGCTCTGTCGGCTGTTGCTATTGCTTGCCGGTTTCGATTTATTTAGATATTTATTGTATAAAAATTTACACAGCCATACTAAGAAGAGGGCCAATACGGCCCATAAAAATATGAACATTGCTAGTGAGTCCATTGTTAAGTCACCAAGTCCTTCAAATGAACAAATATAGTCATCGATTTGATCTGCTAAATCCATGCCAATTTACAATTCATAAAATTTGGCGTATTCAAACGTGCGCATCATAGCTGCAAATATCAGAAGGAGTATAAAAGTGAAATTATTAAGTGTTGATATAAAAATTCGTTAAGAAATTTTCGGCTGCATTGTGTGACTAAGTTTCCCTGTCAAGATTTGTGTACTAAATGAAGTAATTGTGCGCTTAAGAGTACAGATTCATTGGGTTCGCAACATTTCAACTAAATTAGAATGACCATCAAGTTGAAGTAAAATTTATGAGTTGTATTTTAGATCTTAGGGTTTAGAGATCTAAAACGAATCGCGAATCGTTTAGTGGAAGCCTCCATAATAGTCTTTAAACATGTATGTAATCAATCAGACCCTCCATTTATACGTATACATTATTCAAGAAAAGTACAATAAACTAAATACACAAATATCTAAATGCTTAATTTCAAGAAGCTAATTTTATCGATGTCTATGTAATTCTGAGATTGTTTATCTGCAATGAAGCACTGCTATATTTACACAAAATTCGAGATACTGCGTATAATTACAAGTCCATACCATAAATTTAGAAAATACACTTAAATAATTACCATGTTGATTGCTCTGCGGCACAATACACAATTTTAGAAAGACTCCAAAGAGTATGGCACGAATTCCAACGTTTCGAAATTGTTTTCGTACAAGAAACACACACAAACGGAAAAAGAAGAAAATAAGGAAAGGAAAAAGAAAATTTAAATCAAATTTTTTTGTTTTTCTGTTTGTTGTTTCTGTTTTTAAAAGCGATAATTTCGCATTTTCACGTTTATTTATCTTTACTTTTTAGAACATTTGCTACTTCTTATTTATTTCTCTTATTTGTATTCTTTTATTTGGTTTATTTGAAAAATTTGCAAAATCTGCGATTGACAGAATACATCTGGGACCATTCGAAAATCCGCACACACACACACACTCACACACACACAAATAAAAAGCCACACACATGAACACGCCAAAGAGATCAGTTGTGTTGGTTTGGGATCAGAGAAAATATTTTAAACAAAAACCGAGAGACATGAAGAAGAAACCAAAAGGAAATGGTCGAAATTATTTTATTGAATTATGGCCATAACCGAAAATTATTTTTAGCTTTTTTTTACGAATTTTTTTATTTAAAATGCGTTATTTGAAAACGTTGGAGAAACACTCACACAACACTTGAAACAATTGCGAAGAAGTTAAAATTACAAATTAATTAAATAAATTATTACGTATACATAAGTAAATTAAATATATTATATATTAATTAATTTTTTGTTTTAAAATTTTTTTTGAAAAAGAAAACTAAACTAATTCGAACGGAAAATAAAAGAATCGAAAACGTAATGTTCAAAAACCGAAATAAAACTGAGGCGCAGGAAATTTTGTGCGATTTGTTTTAGTCGCAACGGAAAAATGTTGTGTATCTGAATGAATATTGAGAAAAATTAATGCGTGGGTAGTTTGAAGATGCGTTGCAAAGTTTCAAACACATACGAAAATTGAACAATCAAGACTTCTTTAAGATAAGTTCTCGAGAACAGAAAGAAATGAGCATTCTAAGAAGAATTTGACAAAACTTAATTGAAACTAAATTAAACTTTACCAGCAACACAAAGTTCTAGATCATAAAAGATCTTAAAAAATATCTCTTTTTCTAAATGAAAATAGTTTCTTGAAGTCAACTAGTAAAACCTTTTCAAACCACCCACTTGCCTCTTATTTAGACAACCATTTTCGTGCTACACGGCGCCGGCGCAAAGAGATTAACAACATGACCAAATTAAAATACACACACAAACACACATGGACCAACACAGCATACGAAAACAGGCGCCTCAAAACTCAACAAAAGTCCAAGTTTATGTAGACTAGTGTACCGAGACGGCAACTTGTAACAATGTTGTACAAAGAAATGCGGTTCGAGTATCTTTTGTGCTATCAATGGCAGCACATGTTCGTGCCACTTTCAAACGTTGAAGGCACAATTGACGTCATAGTTACGGCTTCAGTGGGCATTCAATGTTGCCACCAAATGAGGCGGGCGGCAAAGACGTGACGCACAATGATTTGACTGATTTGAAAAGCATGCGTTTTCAATATGCGAAAATAGCAAAAACATGAAAATCTGCTCACTGACTGACTGACTGAATAAGTGAGTAAGTAACTTACACAAATGACGTAATGCCTTTCACAACTTCATGAGCTGTGCGCTTTTCACATTTGTCAGTTGGTCGAAGCTCGGTGGGACGTACGGAGACGTACAGATACTGTGAAAACTGTGTGCCATGCTACGCACCTATAAATATAACAAAGCAAAGCAAAACAAAACCAAACAATTGGCGACTTGTGCCTGTCTCCTTTCCCTTGCCCCACTCACTGTGTTTTGTTCGAGTTTTTGTTTTTGTTTCTTTTCTTTTATTTGTTTATAAATCTTTTCATTTTTGTTATTTTTAGCAACCTATTGTTCAAACATAAATTTCAATTTTATGTTTCGTTTGTACATATTTCGTTCTTGCACTCAACATGAGAATTTAGTTGGGTTGTATCTACAAATTTGTGTGTCGGAATTTGTTTTACTGCATGGGAATTTGTACCAAAATAAAATGGCTTGTATTAGTCATTTCGGTGTATTTCTGAATTTGCTGTTCATTTAAATGACAGTCATTTGTGTCAAAGAATTTTTATGAGCAGGAAATACAACAGCGACTCCTGAATGAAGTTGCTATTTTAATAACAACGTTTTAAGGCTTTGGGTCATGAGAATATGTAATTTCGTACTTTGAGCTGTAATAAAAAAAGCGATTTATGAGCTTGAGATTTATAGATCCGGAGAACTTTTATTAACAGTTTGATTGGAAGTCTGAACCTTTCACTTCGGCAGTTAAAGAAAGTTTGTGCTAATCAAGTGAAAGCAACAAGTAAAAAACAATTCACTTTGACAATTAATCATTTGTGTTCGTTAATGTACACACAATTCAACAATTTGCGATCGAAGTTTAGATCATTAAAATTCTTAATTGCTTTGTTCTTCAACGAAGCGATCAATGAAATACGAACTCAAATCAACGCCTATGCCAAACCAACGAATCGTTTCAATGAAATGCATTTTTCACTTAATGGTTGCCTAAAGAACAAATGAACAAGTGTGCATTTAAAGAGACCTTAAATCACATAAAGATTTATTAGTTAACTATAAAAACTTAGCAAATGCGAAATCAACAAAAATGCATCCATCATTGCTGTCGACAGATGGCGCTGTTGTTAATGGCAGCCTCAAGTTTGCCTTTTGCACGTTTTTGTTGCTCTTTCTTGCAGATACTTTAAGTGCGCTATTTTTAAGCAAAACTAAATGTGAGAAATGCAATTTCAATTGAATTAAATCAACTGCAAATTCTATGTTGTAAACATTTTTTGGCACTTGTTGCAGACAAAACAGGATGAAAACAAAAATAAAAACAACAAACAAACAAAACTGTTTATAATTAAAGTGAAATATTTCAACCTAAATGTGATTTTTTACACAACAAAGTAAACAGTAAAAATTTTTAAGCACGTCTGTCTTTTAAAGAAAATACATCTTTGAATACATAAAAAATAATCGAAAAATAACTAAAAATTACACGTGCTGACGTGAACGATCTTAAGTTCTTACAAGTCGGAGTTTTCATTAAGTCTTGAATAAAGAAAGACTAATAATTCATTTTGTTAAATTTACAAAACCGTAAGCTTTGTTTTTTTTTTATTATAATGTCCAGACAAAATTGCAACATTAGCCACACAATGTTACACACGAAGAACTCACATCTGAATTTTCTGCGCGAATTCCGCAATGAATATTCGGATGAGAACATGACGCCGACACAACTCTTGCAATCGGCCAGACAGGCATGGCACAATCTTACGCCAGAGGAGAAGCTACGATTCGATGAGGTAATTAATATTGCAAAATTGTTTGCTTTGCAACAATTAAATAAAAATATATATATATATATCCTTAAAAAGGAACAATATGTAAAACGTTTTGGTGAGCCTATGGAAGAAGATGCCGGCGAGCCAAAGTCTAGCAATGCAACCGATCATTTTCATTTGAGAGACCCTCAGAAAATCTTGGACGATATCAAAGAGCAAAGTACTTCCAAAGGCATCGTTTCAAAAACTGTCGAAAAAATGGATTACTCTGAAGAGAAGGACCCGTTGGACGGTAAAAGCGTTGGGAGCAATGACTGATTGAGTGAAGATTTTTCTAAAATAATTTCGATGTTGTATATGAACAAGTGTAAACGTTTAAGTGATATCAAGTTTATTTGGTCAATATTCTGAATTAGATCTGTTAATTGATACATTTTCGATTCATCGAAATTTTATTTTTGAACCAGATTTGCACATTTCTATAGTCTATTGAAGTGCCTTATGTGCATTATGTGTACATGCACACATATGGCTTTGTGTAGTTTGTCGAAGATTTGTTACTTGAGAAACATTTCTCGGAATCTTTATATGAAGTTTTCAGTTTACTTTATTTATTGTATTTCAGTACAAAAAGTTTCCACACAAATTTTGTCATTAGCCAAATTCTATGCTACTCAATGAAGTCCATTCAATGTCTCGAAGTCAAGTCGCTCTTAATTGGCAAAATTTCACTCCAAATCTGTCATAGTTTATAGTAAGCTGGCCATAAAATGCACAATGGCGGCCTTTCATGCCACGACAAGCAGAGGAAAAACAAAACAAACACGTACATGAAACACAAATGCCTTCACGCAGCGGTTTTGCCACTTGGACGCCATTTTATGTTGGTCATTACTGCTCATCGTCGTCGTCCACATCGTCATTTGCTGTTTGCAGAACTAATTTGCAAATTATTTTCATTTGTTTTTTTTTTTTTTTTGTTTTTGTATGCTTAGCCAACCCTCCCCCCCAATAGACTAATTTTACTTTAATTATTTGAGCACTTTTGTGCTCCCCACACGGTGCTTGTTTTATATAATTTGTTTTTGTGTTTTTTTTTTTTGGCTTCACTGCCAAGTTTGTTGTTGTGTGATTGGACCCCAACAACCTACAAACAAAATGACGAAATAACTACAAGTCAAGTAACATGAAAATCTATTGTTTTATTGTAATTTTCTTTGTAAGATTTTTTTTTAGTTTTTTGCATTTGCTCAGTTTTCTGCGCTGCTGACTTTGATATGCCACTGAACATGCAAAAGAAACCAAATTAGAAAGGAAAGAAAAACAATAACAAAATAAAAGATACAAAGATATTAAATCTTAGTGTGCGTTGTTCAATGTGCACTGCAAGTCTATTGACCTCAAACACAGGTTCACACACGATACAAAGCGAATCTGTTTTTATTTTTGTTTTTTAATATCAAATAGCAACAAGTTGAGAGAAATAGTACAAAGAAAGCGTAGCGGCATGAGCTGAACGACAAGCCCATTGAGTCGTCCCCCTCGCATGGCGATTATATTTAAATATCATATAAATGAACGCGTTGCGGTCTCGCGTGTTCGGCCAACGTCGCCGTCGCCGTCGTCGTCACCAATGACGCCGAGTCGACACTTTGTATATGTCGTGTGCCGTTAGTGGTCGTGGGCGCTTTTATTCTTCTGCAATGAAATCGTGTGCCATGAATATTTCTTCTTCGGTTTTGCTAACAAGCAAAGTTACCGTATGCCTAACGTGCTCATTATTCAGACGTTGGCAAAAGCCATCGTGAGTTTTATTACTAATTACTCAAAAACATCGAGCAAGCAACGCGAACTTGGCACGTCCATGGCTTTCACACGTTTAAAGTTTCGGCTGAAATCCTGCTTAACACAAATCTATGCACGTTTCCACACCTGATGACGAACTTTTTGCATGTCAGCCTTGCAGCGCAAAATTGGTACAGACGGCACTGAGTTAATTAATTGGATACGTATCTTGCATGCAGAACACTTGTGGCACAATTTTTTATTATAATATTACTTCATGCAGAAAATGTATGTGTCTGCGCAAGGAAAGTTTACTGAACTTTTGTACTTGAGATAGTTCAAAGAGTTTCAAGAACTTACCGAACAGCCTTTCTTTATAATTAACAATACTAGTTTGAAACATACGCAAAATAGTTACTTTAATTAGCTATGACACTTAAATAAAATTAAATAAGATTAAGGATTGGTTACTGCATTTAGATAGAGAGATCAACCTTTTTGATAACAATTACTTTTATTTCTTGTCAACAAATTCCAGTAGGTTTTCAAAATCCTTCGCCTACAAGCTTATTACGCCAGCAGCCCCGAAGAAATGATGGCTCTGATGCCGTTGGACATTGATAATGTCGCTAAGATATCAAGTGTTGAAAGACCGATTACATCATATTCGAAATATGCTCGGTCAGTTTCTTAAAAATATTGAATCATTTTGTGGCATCTTGGGTTCTCCAAATTCAAATAAAACACGTAATCAGTTCAGCCCACGTACATTTCAGATGAAATATACCCGAAATAGAAACAAATTTACTACAACTTTTTTTATGTACAAAAACGATGATCGCATGTATTTGTAACAAATAAAACAAGTCAAAAGATTGCAAAATAAATTTGAAACATTATTTGTTTACTTACGAGCAGTCATTGATTGAATAAAGCCAATAAAATACACAAGAATATAAAGAACATTAAAAATATATAAGTATGTATGGTTTGTATAAATCATGACGCCGCACACATTTTTATAAAAATAGAAATTAGGTAATCTGTCGCTCAGCGATGAGCACCGCCTTTGAATAAATAAACGATGTGTAACATATTATACAAAATGCAAAATAATGAATATAAAATATTAATTAAACCGCAAAGCCATGTTTGTCGCTTCAACGCCACAGCAGAATGCGAAATTGCTTTTCAATGCATGAAGGCTGAAATGCTTAAGTCAGTTAATTGACCACAGAAATCAATCAACGTGCAAGAAGAGGTTAGGTGCAAAGAACTTTATTTGTTGTAAAATGCATGAGTCGTGTAATTGGTTTTTCAACAAGTTTATGTGGAAAGTAAAAAAAGGAAAGTGAGTCTTGAAGTCACGTTCTTGAAATATTTTTTTTGGTAGCTGTCAAAATATTATATTTAAAACTCGTCAGCATGCTTAAAGATTTAAATATTTCCATATTTAAATTGCTCATACAACACGTTGACTATCAATTAATTTCATTCATAAAACTTAGGTGATAATAGTCTATAGAGCACAGTTCGATGACTCCTCAATTAGCAAACCAGTCATAGATAATATCTAACTAAACAGAAAGCGCTAAGCCTGCCACATTATCTTATCGGACGACAATAATATAAAACAAATTAATAACAATCATTAACTGCCATAATCTTGCGGTTCTTGCACTGTTCATGCGTCTATATTACCGTGCAAACAAAATAAGAATATAGATAGTAGCGAACGATCAAATAACAACCCCTAGCAGCTCGTCAAGCGCACAACAGTTGATAAGACAAGTTTCATTTTCAGCGACATTTACGTTTATTAATGGGTCAATAAAATGTCTCAAATTGTGATAGGCAACTATGCCAGAACGCCAAGCGTAGTTCAATGCCAATACGCATTCATATTTTGTTTTACACTTTCTGTTGATAAAGCTATTGAAATGTTGACTGGCACGTCGTTCACAATTGAGTAATGCGAATAGAATTTCTAGTGTTCGATTTGTTTACTTTATGTTTGAGTGCCTTCATTAGCATCTTTTATTATTAGTTGATGTCGTCATTTTCACAATCAGTGAATTGCAATAACATGAGAAAAAAAAACTCCGCAAATAAATCACCGTACTTGATTTGTTTATAGAATTTTCAATTTAATGTTTTTTACACAAAAAATTAGTCTTTATACAAATCACAGCTGTTGAATACCACGATGAAGCTATAAAACTGCATGGTGACAATATCTGACCATGGAAAATTCTATATTCAAAAGTTACGCTTCACTAATTAGCTTCCCATATTCAAAGTGGCACAACTGTGCGTATGCGTAACGAAAAATAAAACTTACAAATTCAAAAATCATTATTATCCAACATAACTAAGCGAACATTTCCGGTTTTCACTCACATGTTGTTAATGATGATGTTGCTGCTGCTGTGTCTACTAATGATGATGATGATGATAACCGTCTGTCACTTGCTTCATTGCCGCACAACACAACAGCACAAAATGGGTCAATATAAGAATTGTATACAAAAAACATTTTCAAACTCACGTGCCTCTATGATTTCATACCGGAAGGCAACAGTGTGAGATTCATCAAAATGTATGCATAAAAAAAACGGAATCAGCTGGGAGTTAGCAATTGATAGATACAAGATAGATACAATGTAAACGAAAAAAAAAACTTGTAAAGCACAACGGCAGCAAAAGTACTTTACTTTGAGTTAAGTTAGAAGCCATGAACTGCTTTTTATATTTTAAAAATAATAAATATTTCCTGTGTTGAAATATTTATTATTATTATTTTTTTTTCTTCTGTAAAAATCTTTCAAGTTTTTGTAAAAATGAGCTGCCTACTACTAATTTCAAATCATAGTAGCCTTTGAACTACTCTCACATACTATGTTATAGACATATTTTTCTACATTACAGTTTTGTTAACATTACTTTACACAAACACGAAACACACAACACAAATTACTTTCATTTAATGGTTATCAATACCTTACTGTGAGCATATTTCACCAAACTCAATTACAAACACTATTTCATTTTATTAATCGGTATTTATACACTTTACAGTAAAGTATATTAACCATTATTCTTAATTCAATTTCAACAAACTCAATTTTAAAGACGTAACATTCTCACATTGAAATATTTACATTTACTTGTATAGAACAAACACTGCCGGCCACAGCCCGCCTACTTATAATTTAACTCTACTTCTAACTAACGGAGTAGTCTCTAGCATCCCACAATTCCAACTAGTAGCAAGCCCGCCCCGGTATAAGTCTTTTGGAAGTTCTATTTCCATGTCTTTATCCGAAAAAGTACTTGGGAAGTATTACAGGCGAACAAATATTTTTGAAAGCCTACTAGATCTATTTATTGAATCTATAAAACAGTGTGCACATATTAAAAAACGAAAAAAAACAGTTAGAGAGCATACAAGAAATTTTGAGATGAGAAGAGATGGTGTTGGTGACTCTTGACTTCTTGTTATTAAAACTTTTAATAAATATCAATTAAATCATTAAATTCATTGTTCGGTCATGGCGATTCCAATAAACAGAAGCCATTTCGAAATATGTCATCACAACGCTGAGCTCATGTGTCTGCTTCCAAAAATACGATGTCTTCCGCCGCACAACACGTCTCACACCGCAGCCACTCGCACGCCTAATTAGCGCCCCCAAATTGTCAAGTGACACACCTCAAACTCGCCCCAAATCGACCAAGCAAAAAGCTACCAAATCGCAAGATTAAGGAGACAAATTTGTTTTTGTTTTTTTCATAGATTACCTTTGAAATTAAATACGAATTAAATTTATTTTCGAAATAAAAAACGCATTTTTAAAAATACACACACGCAAAAAGTTATTTTAAGCTGATTTGTCAGCGGGCGAGTGCCATGCGAAGTTGTTAAGTGAGGCCTTGGTGGGTGAGTCTTTAGCGCGTTGAGAGCGGCAATGGATGACACGAAATGGCGGTTGTAGACGAAATGCGAAAGCACTTAAATATGACGACAAACAAAATAGGCAAAGGTCTTCGCATTGCTAATAAGAAAACAATTATTAATTGCATGCGATCATGTTAGAGTTGCATCGAATAATCAAGTTATTAACCGGTATGACAACTTGAGCGAGTAAGCTTTGACTCTTGCTCGAGTCAAGGCAACGCAAAAATTTTATAAAAATTACAGTAATTGTTGTAATAATAGCTTCTAATCAAAGTTGTCAATGAAAGTGTTGTCATTTGTTGTAGGAATTATTAGTACAAGTTCTCTCTCTGAAAGCCTCAAAGTAGATATGTAGATTTGATGAAAATCAAAAATGCAATCTTACTAAAAGATACTCATTTATTAAACAACATTTTAAACTAAATATTGCATGCTCCATTGTCAACCTTAGAAACCTAATTTAATGTTGATTTTTAATTTCCTGTTTTGCCAAAAACTTTATAAATTCGTTGCCAACGACACAACCTTCGAAGTTGGTGTCTTCATTTCGAAAACAATCTGAGTACTTCCCACAATTAAACGAAAACCAACCCTTAAAACTTTTGGATTAACACAAAAGCATCGACTAACAGCGAATTCATATATTTGAATTATTGATTATACTTTCAGAAGAAACTTTTTCTAAAAGTATCGATTGCTCTGTATAGCCTAAACAAAGTACTAAGTCAGGCCACAGTTCCAGTAAAATTATAGCATGGCTGTGTAAATTTACGGCGTCAAATGCGAAAGTTTATCCATGCCAAGCACGAACGATTTTTTGTATGTTTGCTGCGTTATTATGTTAATTTATGAGGCCGAAAATAAGGTTCTCTTCTTTTGGCCCAAAACACACCCATCGCAAACCCATTTGACACTGTCGCAACAGCACTCTGAAGCCCATTAGCAATTTGTGCTAATATGGTATAAAAATTACATGGAAAACAGCCATAAAATTGTAAGGATGTTGCATTTTCTTCGAGGAATTATTTGCTTAGTAACAAGTCTGCCGCAGCGCGACAAAAACAATAAAATAAAAATGTCATAAAAACGATGCGAATTATTGAATTTTAGGTGTGCTTCGCTGCTTTGACATTCAACTCGAGATCGATGAATGGTCTGTTGACAGAGTCGACGTTATTGTAGTTGTTGCTAACGTTGGCAGACTGTCTGTCCAGTCGTATTGAATTGGTCAATATTTAATTATTAATTTCTGCTTGCAATGTTGACAACAAACAGACTACTTGACTGGCCGTACGAAGATTTTGTTGACTAAGCACTGAAGTGTTATTTAAATTAAGATGGGCACATGTGTTTGCCGACAAAAAAAAAATGCTGAGTAATAAAGCGTTGATTGGAATAAACAAATTCTATTTTAGATGAAAAATAAAAGAATTAGGTTTAAATAAATTTTTAATATTTGATGACAAATTGAAACAATCCTAATCAAATTTGACATTCCATTTTCAGGGTAAGGTGTCTTCAACAAATAAGGGAAATTCACGAATTGGCAATAATTGTAATGTAGAAAAGCAACGTAAGAATATACAGCCCCCTTCTTCCTTTTTTTAACTTATACAAATGGCCACAGTGTATAAAAATGGGTAAAGCAAATAAATAAAACAAAAATCAACAGTAATAACAAGCGGTTCTATGCAACTAATTGAGCCTCCTCCAACCCACAAATCAAACAACTTCAATGCATCACGAACTTTATACTTACTCATAAACACCATAGACAGAATGACTGCCATATTTTTTAGAGTTCATGAACTTCTTTTGCAGGAAAAATCCATAATGTTATATAAATGTTTTGACCAACAAGTAGCCGCATTGTAGTTAATAGCAACCGTCATTAAAACACTTGAAGAAACAACTTGAAATCATTTGATTTTCGTTCGTGTGAATTGAACCAGACGAAACCTCATGAATATTTAATGTGCTGCCCACTCATAGTCTGCCACAACATTAAACATTTATAACATTTATAGTAAAAAATAATTAACGAAGTTTGCCATTGTCTTTTACTTCTTCAGTTAACATACTTAAAACTCGCCTTAGGGATGACATCAGAGCCACGAAGTCATACCAAATGATAAATGATCTAAGAGTGAAAAATAGTGTTTTGGCATTTTGCCCTTTGGCTCGAAGAAGAGCGTGAAAGCTCTCTGACACATGTACGAAAGTGAAATAAGAGTTTCAAAACGGGCGAAAAAAGCTCGTGTCTCTTTTTTTTTGCCCCCTCAACTTTTGTCAATGCGCATCTGGAGGGTTGGTAAGGGTTGGTTACGGTCTTGGTGTGCTGATGTTGTCATTTCGACTGTCGAAATGTTGTTGACTTGGCACTGGGTTAGCATTACGTGGCATTCTTTTCAGCCAGACTGTTTCACTTGCCTTTCCATTTTCTATTTTTGCTTCAATGTTGCCAATGAGCAAACGAAAAGCCGAAAGTGTTTTTCACAAAATAGTAAAAACCACCCCTTTTTCAAGTTTTCCCATTCTTTGGCCATTTGAGACGAGGACGAAGAAAGTAAAATCGAAAACATTTAAGCTCCATGGCAGATTCAGTGCGTGTGTTGGCATTCCGCGTTTCAGCATTTTCTATGAATTTTCTAGGAATTTATTGTACGATTTTCCGAATTGTGGTTTTCCAGCACTTTTGTAAATTTTATTTATCCAACAACGAAGTTGTTTTTGTTGTTGTTGTTGTTGTCGTTATTTGCGGCAAATATACTTGACATACTTTTGTCAAAGTGGGTTAAACCGTTGGTGTAAAAACAACGTGGCTGACAGTTTGACTCATAAGTGAAGGGCAAAAGGAATCTAAGCATGTTTGAACTTTTAAAATATTAATAGGAAAGGATGGGAACACAGTTTTAAGCTAAATTAATGGAAGTTTTTATATAAATGATGTGCTATTTGATGAATGAAAGTTGACTAAAGAATAAAGCAAACTTAATTTATATAATTGCTTTTACTCAGTAAGCAAATCCTCACTTGGCTGAAGTTGAAATGTTGCTTTTAAACAGGTAGATAGATGAAAAAATAATCTGCCAACCATTTCGAAAAACATAACCTATTCGTGATACAAATTTGAGTGTTCAAGATCCTTTACACAATTAGTAGCGTGATAAGATTTATCAATCCAACATATATCCAGAGATCAGAGAGATTAAATAGACCAAAATTCTTATTGTGTCATTGGTGAACGACGCTAAAGTGTAGTTAAGCGATTTATAAAACTGACTTCTCAAAATGTTATTTTATAATTGAGTCTGACGGAAATCTAATGGAACGAACTAAAGTTTAATTAAAATTATAAATGTATTCATAGTGATAGTTAAGGATGTAAGTAAGTTCTTTTTGCAGAAATTCGCTTTTCGTTTCATTCGATAATATCTTGAATGCTGCGCCGCTGGAGTAATCGGTTCACCATATGAAATGCTAATGGCTGTGCGGCTTAAGTGCCACCAACCAACCCCAAAACAACTTCAATCGATTTACTTATGTCTCATGCATGCTCCACAAAACGCAAGGGGGTTGAAATGATGATGATGATGATGTGAGTGCGAGTGTTTGTGTGTTGGTTGGTCGACTGGTTAGGTAGGGAACTCTTATATAGAAGAAGTAGAAGAAAAAAAATCAGTACAGTTCTTGACTTGACTTACGTTGAAGGCAGTGTAGGAAAATGCGTTGCAATTACAGACGTTCGCAATGTTGACGATGTTGTTGTATTGCGTGATGATGACGACAACGATGACGATGTTGATGACGTTGTAATTTTAGACCAAATTGCGTCGAATTTTTTATTGCGAATTTTATATTTTTAATATCAGTTTTATTGTTGTTGTTGTTGTTGTTTGTTGCACAGCGTAAAAGTATATATCAAATATTTTTCAATTAAATAAATTGATTTGGATAAATTTAAAGTTGATATTATTATTATTTTAATTATTTGCACTTCTTACAAATAGTTTTTTGTGACTTTTTACAAAAAATTATATGTATGTTTTGTACACAAACAAACAAAAGCGATATGCATATCAGTTACAACATGAATTCTTTATGGTTTTTTTTTTTTGTTTATTAAAAAATTCTTTGAAATGTGTAAAAAGGTATATATATTTTTATTAAATTGCGTTAGTAACAAGTGTAACAAGAAGAAGCATTGCAAACGTTGCGTGCGTGCGTGCGTGAAAAATTTGGAAAACAAAAGAGATTCCAATTAATTTTGCCAAATTGAAATAAAGCAAAAATATTTTATAAATAATTTTTGTAAGCTGCAAAAAAAAGGACTCAATTGAAGCCAATTTTAAAATGAGTATTTGTGTGTGGTTTTGTTTTTTTTTTTGCCAAAAAAAAGTTTTTTAAAAAATTTTGAAATAATTTTTTGCATGAACATGTAAAGCGTAGAACATTTTTTTGAGTGCATAAATTTTTTCAACTCACTCTTGTAAAAATGTGTTGTTTTTTTTTTTACTTGTTTCACTTTACTAAACAATATTGTAGTTGTTGTTAATTTTTAAGGCCATTCACAGCGTGTTTTTTTTTTGTTGTTTTTGGTTTTATTTGTGTAAATATTTAAACGATGTTTTTTTTTGCGTGTTCGTTTTTTGTTGCTCTCTTCTTCTTTAATACAATAGTACCAATTTTTTTGTAGGTCAGTGTAAAGCAAAACGTTGTCGATTATTTTTTTTTGCAAAAATAATGTCGTTACTTTAGTGTTGTTGTTGTTGTATCCGTTAATATTATTAGTCACAAGTTTTGCATAAATATTTCATAAATTTCTGTTAAAATGTTTACAAACTTTTTATTTCGTTTCTGTGATGACTTGTGTTCGTTGTTGTTGTTGCTGTTTTATTTTTATAACAACAATTTGATTGAGTAAGTAATCGATTTGGAATTTTACACACTGTAAAATTAACTGCAAATTGGAAAATTATGAAATTTGTTATTGTTATATGTTTTGATAATAAATTGTTGCCATTTAGATTACAATAATTATAATAAAATTGTAGTTTATTTAGACAGTTTGCAGCTTATCGTTTCTGCATATTTAAGTAATGACTGACAAGCCTTAATGACTCAATTTCAATGCAGTCTAAAACCCAACATTGTCGGAGGGAATAGCTGCTAAGGAGAGGCTTTGTTTTTTTTTTTAATTTGCTATAAAAGAAGTAATCAGGTTCAGCTCTCTTCTAAAGCACAATACGTATTCAATGGAAAAATACTTTTCAACAGACTTTCTATTTATTTTGGCACAAAATAAGTTTGCAAAGGCAAAGTCATCTAAAGCAAGCGAGTGTAATCGCCGAAATAAGTAAAAAGAGCAGTTAAACAAAACGTTATCTGTAACGTCGGATGAATCTTGACATAACAAAGCTGTTAGTGCCATTAGTCAATACGAGAACAAGAGATATCGTTTGAGTTTAACAAATTTATCTTAAACAGATGGCCTACAAGCATGTTATCTTTAAACTAATGTAGTCCAAATCTTATTAGGCAGCTTGGATCATTGAACATATAAGAAAGGCTTAGAAAATCTCTGTATATCTCTTATACTGATTCTATTGCTTCAACGTGTTTCAGATTTCCTGAACATTTCTAGGCTATGCCTCTGATAAGCACACGTCCTTCATATACAAACATAAATTTAAGTGAATAGGATTTCTTTCTATTTATTAATATATTTTATTACTCGGGTATCCATAAGTGAGAAATATTTATTCAAACTTATTTACTTTATTTTTAAGGAAAGTTTTTCATTATTTATTGTTCTTGAAGAACTTCGGCTAACAAAATTCATCAATAACAAAATAAACCAAACATATTTAAAATGTTGGCCACAATGGACAGACACGAAATTTAAAATTTTATTGTTATGTTTTAACAAGTGGCAAATGTTTAAAACAAAATTCACGTTTAGTCGTGGAGGGCGAGATTTGAAGACGCACACGTATTGTTATTATAATTTGGTGTTTTAAATACGTTATATAAATATTGAATTAGCAAGTTTTGATTGTATTTCAAATTTTGTTTTATTTTGTATTTTTTATTTTTTTTTAATTTGTATTTTTTTTTTCGTTTCAATGCAAGTCGTCAATGGAGATTTTCAATGTCAATGATAAGCGAAGACGGCATGACCTCAAAAGTCTCAGTTTTGTGATTTGTTTTGTGTTGAATTTTATTTATTTTTGTGCATTTCGTTGTAGTAATTTTAAATGTCGTTTGTTTAATATATTTTATGTACAATTTGATTGTTTACGTTGACAGTTTTTTTTTTGCATGCGAAACTTTTAATTTGTTGATTTCCTGACTGCTGCTTATTTATTTCCCTTGTCTCTCCGCCGATTCATCACTCATACGAAAAGTGGCTCACAATGTCATTAAACATAATCATCGCCATAACACTAATACTAATGCATATACGCCGCATCAGCTGTTTTCGGCTTCGTGTGCAGTATCGGCGGCGACAGTTCTGCAAGAAGCAGAAGCAGCGCCGCAAACAAGACGCACAACACCAAACAATTGTCTCTAACAAACACACACACAAACACACAGCATCTTCCGTGTGTTTAACTCAAATTTTAGTTCAATTTTTTTCAGTTTTGTTTCTTTCATTTGTATTTTTTGTTTAATTTATTTATGCCGCCGACATTGCTGTCGCATATTTTTCTACAGAAGTATGGCCAAACTTGTACACACACACACATACACAAATGCACGCATAAATATTTTGTTTTTGCTTTTATCGTTCGCGTTTTTTGTTTTTGTTCTTTTTGTTTTGTTTCTAGTATTTGTTGCCCATATATTTTTAAAAATATACAGCACTCGCGCGGTTCATTACCTTACTCGTCGAGCGCCAAAGAGAAATAGCGTCGAATAAGAATTTAAAATGTCTCAGACAGAAATTTTTCGACCAGAGTCTTAAAGTTAATTTTAATACTCTCTGTTTTGGAGAACTCAAAAAGAAAGCTTTTTTAAGCTTTCAAAAATGGCCAAAACTTGCTCTGTTAACTTTAACATTCTGTTTTAGCAGATTGGTTAACATGCACTAGCAGAGCTCGAACAGAGTCTAAATGTTGTGTGACAGAAATGGCATCATGTTAGCAATTTAACATTTGTGAGCTAACAGTTTGATACAATTCTGTACAGAAAAATAATAACGAGAAAGGGAAAGAAAATCAAACAATTTTAATGATATATAATATTTTAGTTTAATTTGTCTGCTACCCTAAATCAATCAAATTAGGAGATGCATACATTTTTAACATATGGTAGAAATGCAAAATTAAAGCTTTATATAAGATTTATAAAACATTTATGCAATTAATACATTAATATCCAACGAATATAAAGTTATTTTCAAGTAAAATAAATATAAAAGTAAAAATATACTTTATATACACAAATGGTATATAACTAGGAAAAAAAAGTTATATAAAAAAAATATTGATTTGTATAAAATATTTATTTCTATTTAAATATTCTTGATAAGTCTCTGACCCAGTGGGTGAATTTTCTTTGGACTATGACAGCTATGCATCAATTCACAGCTTTGTTTGATCAGAGACTTCGAAATATTGCAGAGAGCTCCACCATTCTATCCAAAAAACGATTCGTCGAGTCGTTAATCCATTGCAGATTCACGTAGGTAGCATAGAGTGGTGGAATTAATCATTATAACGGAAACAGAAACGGATCATTATGAGCATAGACAGTTGTCCATTTGAATTTGCAACAAGATTTATCATTGGTTAATATTCTTTAAAATTTAATCAATTGATTAAAAATAATGAATTTATTCCAAACTTGTCTTTATTACTATTTTTTTCGTCATCATCATCCATTTTGTTATGTAATGTCTCGCCATTAATAAAAACTACAATTTGAAATATTTTTACATATATAAACGTTTGCAATTTGTTTTATTTTTTTGAATATGATTAATTATGTTGTTGTTGTTTGTTGTTGGTAATTTCTTGCAATTGCATTACATATTTTGTTTTTGGTTTATGTTTTAAGTCATGCGATATCGTTTATTTAATTTAAACTGTCATGGAACTTAAAAACTAACTCGAATCCGTTTTCATTTTCGCCATCGATTCTTGTTCAAGTCAATTTTAATATTATAATTTTGTATATATAACTTTTGTTTAATATTTATATTAAATACGATATATTTTTTTTTATTTTTTAATTTTGTAGATTTCAATATTAATAATACGCATTACATAAAAATTCTACAATACGCAAATTATGTTATATTCGCCAACTCCTGCTTTTTTATGTATTGGTTTGATTTATTCCATTGGCTTTTCTATTTGATTTTGGCCAAATGTCTTTAAAAATTTCGTTTTTTTCGCAAACCACATATAAAAATACAAAAATCATAACATTTACATACACATTTACAAATATCATCAATCAATGTAAAAAAAATTATTACATTAAATCAGTTTTATTAATTATACACAAGTTTTTCTTCGAATCTTATTTTTTTTTTTTTTTGTTTTTATTCACGACTTAACAACTAATTTTGTTCGTTTCATTAATAATTTATTTGTATTTATTTTTAAATTATTTTTACTTGATTACTTTCATTAAATTTTGTAATATAAATTTTTCTATTTTAGTCTTAGCCTTTTATGGAAGTTGAAATTGGTACAAAAAGTTAACGATTCTATTCGTTTAGGAAAACACAAGTTTTTTTCATAATTTGCCTGGGTTAATTTTCTGTCGTTTTTAGCATTTTTTTCATCGTCGTCGCTGTTGCTGATTTCGTTTTGCAGTCATCATTTTATTCGTTTTTACTTAAATAGCTTTAATTTTAGGTTTATTTCCCTTTGATTTGTTTTTGTATATTTAATAAATTGGTTAGATTTGAGACTAATTTATTTGTATATTACTTTACTTTATTTTTGTTAATTATTACTATTTTTGTTTTCGTTTTCAAAAGTGTTGAACACGACCTTCAATTCCACTTTGAACTACTTTGAAGACTTGTTGCTTTGTTGTATGTGAGTGTTTTTTGTTTCTTATTTTTAAACCAGAATCCTTTAAATGAAAAAATTGTATCAATATTAATTATTAAATTAAATGAAAATACAATTACAAAATAAATTTTATAACTGAAATATTAAAAGTTGCTGAAGTCGAATTTTTGTTTCGATTTCAAAGCAAGAAACTGAAAAAAAATATGTATTAAAAACTTTCAAAATGAGACTGGTGACTCCAAAAGTGTTGCCACCAGTTTGGCAGTTATCGTTTGTTATTTCTTGGATGATTTTTTGGTTTCCTGAATATCTTTTTGATTCTGTACATCGTCACGGAGCGTAATGAAACCTCGCTTAATAATGATAATATGCAATCAATCGCAAAATTTAAAGAAAAAAGCGGCATTCTTGTACTCTTCAAACTGAAATAAAATGTTCGATTTTCGACATCTTCTGTTTAATAAAGAAAAATGTTAAAAATACATAAATAAAAATATTCAAATGAATAATAAAATGTTAAAATTTCACAAATTCCATTCACAAATTACATACAAATTGTCAACTCGATGACTTTTGAAAATAATTGTTTGTCAAATTTTAACAAAACTTCATCAAACCAAAATTTGTTGTTTTTAAATTTTCGTTTTATTTTTGTGTCAAACGTTGTTGTTGATTTTGTTTTATATATACGGATAATTATAATAATATATCATTCGTTAGTTGTTTAATACTAAATGCGCTTAGTCTAAATACTTTTTTTGTATATAATTTTTTTAAGTGTATATTTTTTAATTTTTTTTCGGATTTCGTTCTTGTTTAGTATTGTAAACTAACATCATGTAGATCAATATTTTTGTATCATTTTAATTCTTTTTTAATTTTAAATTGTATTTTTTGATCTTAAGTTTTTATATAGTAACACGTCATTAGAGAAAGCCGCAAATATTTTGAAGCAATTTTTTGTGTATATTTATATTTTGCATGTAAAATTTTCTTCGCTTTGAATACTTTTTACGCTTAACTACTAAATTATTTTATTTGTAATTGTTTATTAAATATAATTACAACAATTGTTTCTTTTTTGTATAGATTTTGTTTTTGGAATATATTATAGAGAATGAGAAAGCATTAAAAAAAATTACAAACGTAAAATATTATTAAATCAAAAACGAGTTAAAATACAAAATAAAAATTTGCAAAGATATAATTTTAAAGCCTTGACGGCAATTAAATGCTCTGAGTTGACCTATAAAACAAAACAAAGCAAAATTAACACAATTTGAAAATGTTGACTTTTGTTTTTTTAACAAATTTTTTTAAAATCATAAATTTTGATTTTGGCTTTTTTGTTTTGTTTTAAAAAAAAAAACAAACATTTAAAGTAATTTTCGCTTAAATTAATGTATATTTAAATAAAATGTGTGCGAAAAAATATTTATTACTATTATTTTATTTTACTTTTTATGCTATAATACACTTAAACATTTTTTTTTAAATAATTCGCATTTAAAAAATTAAACATTTGCATGTTTTTCATTCATTTATGTTTTAATTGTTCAAATTAAAATTTTAATTTCGATTTCTTAGATTTGCTTATATAAATTTCGTCTTAACGGCATCGAAGAAAGTTGTCTCATTTGACTAATTTTTACTGTGTTCTCGTTTACATTTGTATAAAAAAGCACAACTACTTTTGCAACACCTTTTTGTTCTTTTATTTGTATTTATTTTGAATTTTGATGCTTTTTGGATTATATTTTTGTTTTTCAAATGTTTTTGTTTTCGGTTAGTTTAGCTTATTTAAAGTTAATTAAATAATTTCTCAGTTCATTGTATGCGTTTTTTGTTTTTGTTTCTTTTGTTTCTGCTTCTTATCAGCACAGATATTTATCATTTTTTTAAATTATAATAATTAATATTATTTAATATATATGTAAATATATATATAAAAACGCACAGCTTAGGTGTGTGTGTGTATGTGTGTAGATGTCTATACTCAGTTTGTGACCTGGCTACGAATTTGGTACACGCTCAATCGCCTCTTCTTTGCTCGCCTCATTTCTTCACGTTGAATCTTTTCGTTCCTATTCTTTTGCTTGCGTTTCTTACATGAAGACGACCGTGACGTTGTGTGTGTTTTTGTATAGGTGTGTGTGTGTGTATGTATGTATGTGAGATATATTACTAAGCAATTACAGCACTTATCTTCGATTGAATTCTGATTTAATAACTGCAATTGAAAAAGGGACAATGATTAAAGCATTAAAAGCTTTTTAACTTTTTGTGTAAATTTGTACCTTCTATAATCTCTTGTTTGACCTTTTGTATCTCTAAACGCATTTCACGCACAATCTCAGCCTTTAATGTATCCAAATCGGTATTGGAAAGCGCCAATGAGAGACCATCGCCGTTAACCTGCTATCGATTGTTAATTAGTTAAAAAGGAAGGTTTTGGAAATTCGTGTTAATTAAATTAATAAAAAAACTTAAAAGATAAGGCTCAAAATCGATATCAAATAAAGGATTTAAAATGAATTGTACAAGACAACTACAACTTTCTGAAAAGCTACCCGTTCACTCTAGTGATAAGTACAAGGCCAACATTACCTTAAGTATCGTCTCTTCACTAGCGCTGCCAAAACGTTTGCGCATTGGTCGCGGTGACTCGCCGCCACTATTCGATGCATTATTTGAATTCGCGTTGCCATTGCTGTTTGCCGAGTTCGTCGACGTCGAAGAAGAACCACCCAATTTATGTGGCAAAGTGTTGGACTTCTCCCAAGGACGTTGTTTGACTTCGGGTTCAACTTCAGGCTGAGAAAAAGAAATGCGCAAAAGTTATTTATATAAGTTTATATATTTATTGCATTATTACTAACCTCCTTTTTTTCAGCTTGCGCACGACGTCTGGCCAAAGTCTTTGCCATTTCATCCATCATCGAAGCCATGCCGTTTGATGAGCGACCTATGGTGCCATAATTGCCAGCACCGCCACCGCTACCGCCGCTTGATGTGCTGCTGCCGCTATTCTCAGGCGCGGATGTTGTGGACTACAAAAAGACAAAAGAATTTTTAGAACAATTTTAAGAACTAATAATTTATATTACAACATACCTTGTTCTTCTTCAGCTTCGCTTGTTGCAACTGCGCCGCTAGCGAACCCATCAGATCCGCCTGTGGATCGTCCTTTTTGGCTGCGTTGCCACCGCCGCCACCCATTGGCGGAGGTGGTGGCGGCGGCGGTGCTCCTGGGCCACCACCCATTGCCGGTGGTGCGGGCGGTGCTGGTGGTTGTGGTGGTGCTGGCGCATTGCCACCAACAGCACCAGATGCACTACCGTTAAACATTGGCGGTGCTGGTGGAGCGCCACCACCGACACCGAATGCAGGCGGCGGTGGTGGTGGCGCCGGTGCGCCAGCACCTATACCAGTACTGCTCATACGATTCAATGGCGGTGGCATTGGTGGCATACCACCACCGACACCACTTGGTGGCATCATTGGTGGCGCTATCGGTACTTGCCCATAGGGATTCTCCATCACTTGTTGTTGTTGCTGCTGTTGCTGTTGTTGCTGCTGTTGATTTTGACCATTGTGCTGCACATAAGTATTGGGTGGCAATGGTGGACCACCACCGGAGGGCATTGCTGGTGGCTGTGGCGGCTGCGGCGGCTGTGACTGCTGTTGCATATGGCCAGCGGCCATTTGCTGCTGACTAGCATAGACGACACTGTTGGCACTCGCCGATGTTGGTATGCCTTGACCGACATGTTGCTGCGTGGCGACATAAATCGGACCTCCACCATTTTGTAGCGATGGCGGCATGGGCGGCTGTGGCATGTGCGGTACAGGTTGCTGTTGCGGCTGTATCGGCGTTTGGGAATATTGTTGCAGATTAAGATTTGGATTAGAATTCGAGAGTACATAATGTGCTTGCTGATACTGCTTGAGTTTGAGGTCAGGTCATATGGTTGATTGATCATATGGTTGTGGTTGATTGATGGTAAAAATTTGATTTCGAAAAGTAGCAGTTGATTTGAAATTGAAGCCAATGTGTTGTACGGATACGGGCAAAAGTTGTTTGGATGTTGGTGGATGGTTGTTGGTTCATAGAAATAAACACACACACACATTTTATGAATATAATACAAAAGCGAATAAAATATGAATTAAAAAAACCTTAATTGACACACCCCTCTTCTTCTTTTTACATTCATAAGATCTGGTTCTTTTTGTAAGTATTAACTCACCTGTGTCTGCTGGCCGTAACCCGGCTGCACCAATTGCTGTGACGCATAGACAGCATTTGGCGGCGGTTGTTGCTGCTGTTGCTGTTGTTGTTGCATCTGTTGTGGCGCATGGTACTGACCACCAGTCTGACCAGGTGCTGGCGGTAGCATATGACCCTGCGCCTGTTGTGTCATGCCATTCGCTGTTGGTCCATTGCCGGTCTGACCGTAAAGTTGCTGTGCTTGCTGCTGAGCCAACGACATGGCCTGTTGCTGTTGCTGCTGCTGTTGAGGTTGCGGTGCCGGTGGTGCGCTAAGAGAATTCCTTTAGTGTTGATTTATTTGTTTACCAATTCAAGTTTTATGTTTTTTTTTTTTTTTTGTGAGTGAGTTAGTGAGTGGGTGCGTAATTATTGCATTCGAATTAATGAATTAAATAATTTGTTTGCGTGTTAGATATGAGACGATACAATGTGATACGATGCGTTACGATACAAGAGAGCGCGATGCGTTGTTGTTGTAGAAATTGTGTTGTTGATAAAGAGTTCAAGTTCATTTGTTGTTCGGTTGAATTGATGGTGATGAAGATACGACGCAATGTTAAGAATATCGTGAAGTTATGTGAAGATAGAATAAAAATAATAAAACATTAAAAATAATAAAATAAACATGTTGTCTTTTAGTAATATATAACAATTTCGTGTAATCTCAACACAGCAAACTCATAAATAAACTAATAATAACAAAGCTGTTTGAAAAAATTAAACATCCGTCAAAGTCACCGGTGGGTATGAAGAACTCTACTTATTTTCTAAGGTTAATTTACGTTAAGCACATACGATCAATTAAAACGTTTTTTTAAGACGCCAATTTGGTATTTATAAGGTTATTTCTGAACTAACAAAATAACAAAATGATATTCTTTCTACGCACTGATGGTTTCAATTTGAAAAAAATTTAGTTGACAGCTCTTTGTTTGAATTTTACTTTATATTTTAATGACTTTTAACGGCCCTAATCCGGCAACTTTATTTAAAAAATGTTTAGAGTCCCCTTGCACTTCCAGCATTTGTAATTCCTTATGTTATTTTAAACAACGATTAATTGAAATTATAGAATTTTGAACGGGATCAAAACAGCTGTTTTTAAAACTGTTTTAAACTATCGTCTTAAATACGACACGCTGTTAAAATAATATTAACAGAATGTTTCTATTTACAGTGCCTAATAATGTTGCTAAAATAGGAGTTAAATTTTGTGCGGAAAAAATGGAATGCTGTTGATGTGAATTATGCTTGAAAAAGCACATCAGTTATCCATGAATACATTGAGAATAGCAATGAAATGTTGACTCTTCTATCAAACACTGATTTATAGTTTAGTCTTCATGGATGCTTTTTATGCACTCAACTACATCAAAGTGTGTTAAACTGCTCTTTAGATAGTATCATAAATTAATACAACATAAACTTACAATCAGTTAAAAACAAACAAAAATACATACATAAAACTAAAACATAACAAACACATTGACAATATAGAGGAGTACTTTTATAGACATAACACTTGAACAAAGATTACACAATCAAATGAAAGTAAAACAATATATAAGTTGCAACTGACCTGCTTGTGCGATGATGTCCCTGCGGTGTCGGTGGGCTCTGTGGTATATTATTTTGATTTGTTTGTGAAGTTGGTGTTTGTGCCGATGGTGTCACATGACCGTTTATCGTTTGCTGTGAACGCAATATGGCAGCATCCTCGCTGGTCATTGTACGATAGCCCATGTCCTCCTCATAGCCATTACCGTTTGTCGGCTGACCCGGTTGATTGCCTACACGACCGCTGAGCACCTGAGCACAAACACCAAACAAATACAAATTGAAATTTAATACAAACTAAATAAAATCAAGAAATATGCGAGTCAATCATTGGACAACTTACTTCCAAGGCATGCATCATGGCGCGCGCAAACGCTTCAGCATCGTTTTGACTGGAAAAATTTAGACCATAGACAAATTTTGAATCACGCCACTGATGGAAAGTCGCCGTGGCTTGATTATATTTGAGACCCTTAAGTATCGAACAATTTATGACGACCTCATGATCGTGTAGCTTCCGTCCGACAACGCGAAATGTATTGTTCTGTTGGTGATGATAGATCTGTACTTTGCTGAGTCCCGACGAGGTGCCCGAAGGTACCCATTTTTTCTGATTATCGTCGTACACCATGACAGAGGCGCGTGCGCCAATAATACTTTGTTCACTGAAATAAAAATGCACAAAAATAAATATTAATTTTCTGTTGGCAATCAAGTACATATTTTTTATATTATAGAAAAACGTTCAATGTTAAATAAACGCATAATGAATGCGGAATTTCGGATAAGAATTCCGCCCAATCGCACTTGATGAAAACAACTCATTTTTAATCAGCAAACCAAGAAAGTATTGTTGTTTTGTAATACGCTTTCAAGTCGTTGACTAAACTTGATAAATGTTTATTAAAAAAAAAAACCAAACAAAGCGAATAAAATGGCTTGAAATGCTGATAGAATAATGACTTTATACTTATGTAACTCAGTTATCTCTCCATGGTTTTGTAAACTATTTTGCAAAACGAATTTTAAAAATAAATAAAGAATGAAACGCAAAGAAAAAGCCTCTGCTTATGTAATAGGAATAATCGTTGACAAGTTAAATAATTTGCTTGAAAACTTGTGCCATTTCTTTTTCCAACGAAATCTAAAATAATTGCTTTGATGTAAGTCAATAATAATAGCTACACTCAATTTACGTATGCATATAAGAAAAGCCGTTGGAAGTTTAAATTTAATAGAGAAGAAATAAAGTATTTGTGAACAAATGTCAAACTTCAAAAATAAATATACATTTTCTACGTCTGAAAACCACATCCTTTCTTTATGTGTAAATCAAACATTATCACCTCAACACTTCTGAGCAGACTCATGGCTTGCATGGTTTGCTAACCAACATCAACATTTCTCTGTAATAATGCGTCATTATGCACATACAATCTGTGAGTTCAATTTACGCACATCAAAGTGCGGCGACAGCTCAGTTCTAACAAAAAAAAAAAAAAGAAAAAAAAGCACTTAATCATTAACAAACGGCAAATTGCGTTTAAATGTTACTCGATCAACAAATGCTCATGCGTCTTAGGCTTAAACTGATTCACACAAACTCAAGACGTTGAACATTGAAAGCCGATGTCGATGTGAACTTCACTGAAAACATTTAACAACAGGAAGCAATGATTTTTTTTTATTATTTTCAGCTGAGTTTTTTTGCTACTCTTTCATTATGTTTGCGACGATGACTTGTTCCTGTCTGAGTGTAACTTGCACAAGATATGAACACCTGTCAATGTCGCGACGCATGATTAAATTCTAATGAAAGTTCTAATATGTACAACCTTTAACATTTTTCTGCGAATATTTACCCAACGACAATTAAATGCTTTTGCAGTGAGAAATGAGAAAAAAAAGTATATTAACTCTTTTTGCAAAGCATTAATGGAAAATGTTTTAAGATGCAAGAAAAGAGTTCTCATGTTAGAATGACGATGACTAAAAGCAAAAAAAAGCAATGAAACAAAAACAAAAACAAGAAAAAATAGCTTCAAGTTATATGTTAGTATGTAAGAGGCACAACAACAACAACAAAGCAAACTGCAACAGAAAAAAAAAACAAGTCAAGCGACAATTGCTTCAACAGCTTCAATACAAACTCAGCTTGAATTCGAGCAAACTCGTCGTCGTCGACAACAAAGCCGACGATGATGACGGCGACTGACTTCAGGCCAAAAAGGTAAGGAGAAAAAAAAACAAGTGGGCAGTCTATGCGCTTAAATGGTTATATAATTTTTCTTGCCACTGCTACCAAATACAATATTCCTCTAATCTGCGCGAATCAAAGCCAAAGTGGGTTATGAACGCAGCTGTGCGATATAAGCTTAGATTAACGCTATTTGATCTCTCAAAATAAAAGAAAAAATGGGTAAGGGCGGTATGGTGCAGTAAACACGATAATCCAATACCCTACACACACGGTTGGCATACAAGTTTCACGAAAATCGGTTAAAAAACTCAGTTTTAGGTCTTTAACAATGCATAGAGATGATTTTTTTTTGGTATGCAATTTTAAAGGAGTATATTTGCTGAATCTCTACAAGAAGTTTCAGGCGCGTCAGTATTAGTTTTTGAGGGGAAATGTGGAAACGCCATTTTGTAGAGCTGCGTATACTGCAGCCACCATTCGATTTTTATGTTTTTATCACATATGATGTTTGAGCTATGATTTTGGAGTGTGGGTGGGCGAAGCATGACCCCACGAGTCTATCATCCAATTTTCAAGTCTTTAACTACTATAGTTTCCGAGAACCATTGGTGAGGACAGACGGACATCGCTGATCGACTTCTTTTGTACTTTTGATCAAGAATATACTTCGAAGGGTCTTACTCGCGCCTCCTGCTTGGTATTACATACATTTGGTCTGAAACAAACTTTATATACCCTGACACACTGTATTTGCAGGGTATGACAACAACATACACAAAACTACTGAAAGTGAACTTCACTTGTGCGCACAACTGTCATTCACAGTGAACAAAAGGGTTCGACAGCCAACCGCCGAAGCGACCAACCTTCACTCACTTTCAGCTTTAACAGCAACAAAGTTAAAAAGAGTAAGTTAAGTAGAAATTAGCATATTTAAATATAATAATGGTTTCGTTACAAGTGAAATTGTGTTAATTCGAGCATGAAATAATTTGTTTAACCAAAAAAAGAAGAAGTACAAATAAAATAAAGTTTAGTTTTAATTGCTCAGTCGTTAATTTGCGCGTTTTTCATGCAGAAAATAGTTTCAACCAAACCCCCCAATGCCGCCAACGGCGCTTTTTGTTGCTTTCTTTTAATTTTAATTATAAACCAATAATGAAAAATGCAAAAAAAAAAAAAAAAAATATATAAAAAATTAGTTCAACACATGCAGCAACAACTTGTTTCTTTTTTTTTCTCATATGGCAAACTAGACAAGCTTGAACGTGATTCATGTGTGTGTGTGCAGCTGACTTGCCATAGAGTTCGTTGTTGTTCATAACTCGCATAATTTAGATAAATTAGTATCGAATTATCTGCGCATTAGTTGCGTTTTTAAATCACTAACTTTGAACTGAGAATATTAGAATTTCACTACAAACGCTAAACAATTCAGTTTCAATGAGAAGTGTTTGTGAAAGTTATTTGATTAAAATTATGTTTGTTATTACGCAGGAACGAAAAATTGTTAAAGCACAAAACCCAGAAACCCAAATTACTAACAGTTCAAGCCAACAATCTTAACTTTTCAATGAATTAAGTATTCCAGTTTGATTTAACCATGGCTGAACTTGAAATAATCACGCACATTTGAAAAATATGCGGAGCATTAAAGATGTCTTGCTGCCAATGAATACGTTAGGTAACATGAAACGCTTTGAATTGTCCAAATATACAACAAGTGTTTATTCTATACAGATACATTCATTACCACTTGTTTATATGCTTAACAGATTACTGAAAATGCAGCAAAGACATCATCTAGTTATTCTGTTTCAATAAAAAACATAATTCGACCTTAAGGCAGTTATAATCGACAAAAAAGGGTATTTTATTTGTTTTACTTAACAAGTAAATCTTTAACTTGCAAGAAGCTCATACAGTTGGCTATCTGTGCTATCTCAAAAGAAGCTGAGGCGTATGGTTGTCTTCTTAGTTAGATAAACCGACATTTGGTGCCCTCGGTGTACGCCTACAGAAGCTACCTACATACGTATATGGTTATCAATCTTTTTATAAGCGTTTCTTTACACTAGGTCAGTAATATTATGCACGATCTTTATCATGCATTGCACAAATATAAATTAGTTAAAACCGGTATGGCGTATGGCAAATGATAACGTCGCATTGTAATTGGCAACTGCTTTGATAGAATGACAATGGTTCGCCACCACTGTCAGCAACAATAACGAACCAGACGGTAGTTATAGAGCGAAAAGTAGGAGAATAAATGAAAACAACAAACATACGCAAATATTGTTACATTATAGAAGCCACTAATGAATTTATCTTTGACCGAATTATGACGCTGAGGGAGCGAACTATGATGACGAACAGTGTTCACTAATGATGATGATGATGATGATGCTGCTGATAATAATGGTGTGGATGCTGGTGATGATAATGATGTTGCAGTTGTGGTGTATGGTGTTGATGATGTGTTTAATGTTTTTGATAACAATGTTCTAGACTGTGACTGTATGAGTTGTTGTAGTTGTTGTTGTTGTTCATGTTCTTGCTGTTGTGTTTGTTTGTGTTGGTTGTGATTGTTATGTTTATGTTCATGATTTTGTTGTGCATGTTCTTGCTGCATATAATGTTGTATGTTGCTATAATGATTTTGCTTTCGTTCCATAATTGTTATTGACATGGGTTTGCCAACGCCAGCGTCAACATCGCCTGATATCGGCTCTGTTGCTGTTGTTGTTGCTTTTGCTTGTGGCATTATGCTTGTTGCCACATTTTGCGCCGATGTTGATGCATGTCGCATTGTAATCGAATTTAGTGGCACACACTTGCGTAGTGTTGAAAAAATTGCAGCCGTGGATGATAAAGCGGAGAATGAGGTTGAGGGTGATGATGATGATGATGATGATTTTTTTGTGGTTGTTGTTGTTGCTTGTGTGTCTGTTAATATTGCTGACATTGTCGTAGTGTTTGTTGTTGTTGTTGTTATTGTTGTCAAAGGTGCTGTGTTAGAGCATGCAGTCGAAAGCGATAATGATGTTGTTGCAGACGAAGATGGTGTTGACAGATTGTTGGTGTTAAATTTATTTTGTAATAATATGTTTGACACATCATTGTTATTGTATTGTTGTTGTTTTTGTTGTAGCATATTTTTAACATTGTTCAATGAACCATGTCGCGGTTCTTGTACATACATTGTTGCTGTTGCTGGCGTTGCTATTGCCGTCGTCATTGACTGCACATCATTGTCATAAGAAGCAATGTTATTGACCGGCAATTTTAAAATATGTTGCTGTGGTGCTTCATATATAGATGAGCCAGACTTGTTGTTGTTGTTGCTGTTGTTGTGGGTGTCAATTACCAACGTTGATGCGTTCAAAGTTGCTGCCATTGGCAATTGCAAGACAAGTTTCTCATGCTCATGATAAGGTATGCCAAAGCTATGTTTTCGCAACTGTTGCTGCTGCTGTTGTTGTTTTTGTTGCTGCTGCTGTTGTTGCTGATGATGGTACATAGGATGCCGATAGTCGAGCATGTCTAACTCATTTAACTCCTCAATTGTATAGTATTCATTTGCGTCGTTTATTTGTTTTGCTTGTTGCTGTTTGACATGATGTTGTTGTTGTTGCTGCTGCTGCTGCTGCTGATAAACATTTGGTGCACTTGGTTGATAGAAACTTTGACTGCGCTTTGCCGTGGATACCATAGCCGTTGGTTGCACTGTTGGCTCCACTTGATAGTTCGCTTGATAGGCCAAAATAGGCGCCTCATATTGCTGTTCTTTATAAGTGCTCTTATTATGCTGTGCGGCATTTGTGGATTTTTTGTTCGTAAACGAGGTTTTCGCATAAAGTTTCTTCATGGTCACAATAGCACAACAAGAACAACAACTATATCAACAGCATTTATTACGTATGCGTACGTAGGAGTGTTAAACGTTTATTTTATAGACGATCTTTTTTTATATTCTTTTTTTTTTGCTGTTCACAATTTATATTTATTTGTTCACACACTTTAAACGTCTTTAATAGCACAATTTAAGCCGCGCTCGAAACCACGTCGTTGAAAGCAACAAATCGAAATAAACTTCAGCATTTGAGCGCAGACGCCAAAGACTCGAATCACACTCGTCAATTCGCTCATATGCTCGCTCACTTGCCAACATACACACACACACAACACAATACCTCGTCTTGCGTCGCGCAATAATGAGTAATAAAACATATATTGAACATATTTATAAGATAAACTCAAATCTTACGCTCACAAAGCAATGATCATACATTCAAAGGCGCAGCCGTAAACTTGCCTTAAACAACGACTGAACTGAGAGCGCAAATGAGAGCAATAATAGCATTGATCGAATGTACGAAATGAGTGCAAGACAAATAAACATAATTACAGCACAAAACACAAACAACCTGCAGACACACTTGCATGTCTTGAGCGCAAAGAGAGAGAGAGAGAGATATAAGTTACATGCAGGCAGCAGGCAGGCAAGGCAATAGATAATGATATCAAGTCTGAAGTCGTCGAGCGCAGTAACATTGAGCGAAGTTTTGTTGTTTTTTTTTTTTCTCATGTGTTGTCTTTGTATTTTACAAATCACAAGTTACAATAACAATAAGAGAAAAAAAAAATGTACAAACAACGCGCATGATAATTATTGCCATGCCGTGTAATTTTTGTTCTCATCAAGTCGAACTAGTTCCTTGCCTTCTCCCACGTCTTCTTCTTCGCTAATAACATTTCAGCCATTCACAAGTCACCGTTTGTGTGAACGTTTCTACACACGCAGTTTGAGTTAAGAATTTCAACTGATTTTTAATAATACAATTCCAATTAACTTTGCGGTTGGTGTTGTTGTTGCTGCTGTTTGTTGTTCTTGTTGCCTTTAAAGTGAGCAACTCGCGCACATGCTTAAAAAGCCTGAGACGGCGTCTGAAGTGGCAACCGTTCTTAGACTATTTATACAGTCTAATGGATTTTCTACATTCAGTTTGGTAACAACAAACAACATGTGTTCATTTGAAGTTGTCTTAGAAAATAAAAAAAAAAACAAATTTTAATAATAATGAATTTGATTGAGAGTAATAATTCATTGGGTTGGCCGCTTGTGCTTAGCAAATGCTCGAATTTTATACGTTGGCTTTCATATAAATTGTCAGCGGGCGTCAGAATTGATGACTTTGCAGTTTTATTTTTTGTGTTTAAGACCACCAATCGAAAACAATGCCAACAATGTACATTACTTAATCATTTCTCAAACGTTACAAAGTTTATTAAATAAATCAATTGGTGAAATATTTCTGAGCCGAAAATCCTCTCATTTATAACTGTCTTTATTGTGAGTTTACTCTAATTTAAACAGCAATAAAATGCTTTGAATAAAACACACAAAAGGCAAATTAACTGATTATCAAAACTGCATAATATGAAAACACATTAAAACGTAAAAAAAATGCAATAAAGAAAAATATAATTAAATAAAAAACTATGTGTATGTAAAAAAAGATGTCATTGCCCACACACAAACATAAATCAATTGCTATGAATTTCAAGGCATCTACACTGGGCTGACGATAGGGAGTATGCGCGCATGTGTGTTTCTGTCTATATCGACACATACACAGACACATACACATACAAAGTTCGCTGCACAATATTTGCAGTGCACAAACAAACGCAAGCTTAACATAAGCTTAGAGTGTTGCTTACCCATCAGACCAGCTAAAGCAAAGCAAAGCCGATAACACATGACAATCGACCAACGCGCGCGCCAATAATGCATGAACGAACGAACGAGCGGCAATGAAAGCGAAAGAATATGCTGCCTACAGTGAACGCCATCAGTTCGGTATTTCCTTCTCTTTTTTTTTTTTTGACTTTTCTTATTTGAAACTCCCACGCCAACATTCGCCTGTCAAACAGTCATTCAACTTTTAGTAGCATGGACTATCAAAGGATAATAAACAAGAAAAACGACAAAAATAAAAATCAGCAACAACAAAACCAAAACGTTTGAACATATCATCAACGTTGATGTCCTTTTTTTATTTTTATTTCCTCTCTTTATTTGTTTTATTTCAGCAGCATTTCAACAAAACGAAAAGGAAATCCAACATTGATATTTAGCCAGTCAAGTCACTCAGTGCGCTTCTACACACAAAAGAACGAATGAGCACGAGTATATACGTAAGTGTGAATGAAAAGGCATGTGGGCGTTTGAGTGACGCTGCTTTGATTAGCTTCCGTTCTTTTTCACAGACACACGCACACACATGTACTGACACGTAGAGTCTGTTTGTTTCGTTAGTAGTGATTTGAGTGAATTTTAGCACACACCAAAGCTTCACTATTGTTGTTGTTGTTTTTGTTGCTGCTGCTGTTGGCGTCGTTGCTGCACGTATATCCTTCAAGCAAGGCAGTGCAGAGCCAACGTGTTAACACAATTCTCCTGATGCTTTTGTTTATCCCTAACAATATTTGACGCAAATTCAATTAGCGTTGAGTGCACTGAGAGATTTTGTATTCAGGTCAACAGTTGCTCGACTATTGTGCGTTTAGAGCACCTTCCTCTATATTGTTTGCCTTTGATTGCTTCCTCTAATTAACTTAAATCCTTTTTAAATTAAAAAATTATAAGTATAAAAAGAAAAACAAATCGTTTTCGATAGAAATGTCAATCAGCTGTGAGTTGATTCACTCAAGCACGTCGCCTTGACCATTAAAACGTAAGCAAAACAAGAAAAATTGCTTACGCGTGAATCAACTCACAGCTGATTGACATTTCTATCGAAAACGATTTGTTTTTCTTTTTATACTTATAATTTTTTAATTTAAAAAGGATTTAAGTTAATTAGAGGAAGCAATCAAAGGCAAACAATATAGAGGAAGGTGCTCTAAACGCACAATAGTCGAGCAACTGTTGACCTGAATACAAAATCTCTCAGTGCACTCAACGCTAATTGAATTTGCGTCAAATATTGTTAGGGATAAACAAAAGCATCAGGAGAATTGTGTTAACACGTTGGCTCTGCACTGCCTTGCTTGAAGGATATACGTGCAGCAACGACGCCAACAGCAGCAGCAACAAAAACAACAACAAAATAGTGAAGCTTTGGTGTGTGCTAAAATTCACTCAAATCACTACTAACGAAACAAACAGACTCTACGTGTCAGTACATGTGTGTGCGTGTGTCTGTGAAAAAGAACGGAAGCTAATCAAAGCAGCGTCACTCAAACGCCCACATGCCTTTTCATTCACACTTACGTATATACTCGTGCTCATTCGTTCTTTTGTGTGTAGAAGCGCACTGAGTGACTTGACTGGCTAAATATCAATGTTGGATTTCCTTTTCGTTTTGTTGAAATGCTGCTGAAATAAAACAAATAAAGAGAGGAAATAAAAATAAAAAAAGGACATCAACGTTGATGATATGTTCAAACGTTTTGGTTTTGTTGTTGCTGATTTTTATTTTTGTCGTTTTTCTTGTTTATTATCCTTTGATAGTCCATGCTACTAAAAGTTGAATGACTGTTTGACAGGCGAATGTTGGCGTGGGAGTTTCAAATAAGAAAAGTCAAAAAAAAAAAAAAGAGAAGGAAATACCGAACTGATGGCGTTCACTGTAGGCAGCATATTCTTTCGCTTTCATTGCCGCTCGTTCGTTCGTTCATGCATTATTGGCGCGCGCGTTGGTCGATTGTCATGTGTTATCGGCTTTGCTTTGCTTTAGCTGGTCTGATGGGTAAGCAACACTCTAAGCTTATGTTAAGCTTGCGTTTGTTTGTGCACTGCAAATATTGTGCAGCGAACTTTGTATGTGTATGTGTCTGTGTATGTGTCGATATAGACAGAAACACACATGCGCGCATACTCCCTATCGTCAGCCCAGTGTAGATGCCTTGAAATTCATAGCAATTGATTTATGTTTGTGTGTGGGCAATGACATCTTTTTTTACATACACATAGTTTTTTATTTAATTATATTTTTCTTTATTGCATTTTTTTTACGTTTTAATGTGTTTTCATATTATGCAGTTTTGATAATCAGTTAATTTGCCTTTTGTGTGTTTTATTCAAAGCATTTTATTGCTGTTTAAATTAGAGTAAACTCACAATAAAGACAGTTATAAATGAGAGGATTTTCGGCTCAGAAATATTTCACCAATTGATTTATTTAATAAACTTTGTAACGTTTGAGAAATGATTAAGTAATGTACATTGTTGGCATTGTTTTCGATTGGTGGTCTTAAACACAAAAAATAAAACTGCAAAGTCATCAATTCTGACGCCCGCTGACAATTTATATGAAAGCCAACGTATAAAATTCGAGCATTTGCTAAGCACAAGCGGCCAACCCAATGAATTATTACTCTCAATCAAATTCATTATTATTAAAATTTGTTTTTTTTTTTATTTTCTAAGACAACTTCAAATGAACACATGTTGTTTGTTGTTACCAAACTGAATGTAGAAAATCCATTAGACTGTATAAATAGTCTAAGAACGGTTGCCACTTCAGACGCCGTCTCAGGCTTTTTAAGCATGTGCGCGAGTTGCTCACTTTAAAGGCAACAAGAACAACAAACAGCAGCAACAACAACACCAACCGCAAAGTTAATTGGAATTGTATTATTAAAAATCAGTTGAAATTCTTAACTCAAACTGCGTGTGTAGAAACGTTCACACAAACGGTGACTTGTGAATGGCTGAAATGTTATTAGCGAAGAAGAAGACGTGGGAGAAGGCAAGGAACTAGTTCGACTTGATGAGAACAAAAATTACACGGCATGGCAATAATTATCATGCGCGTTGTTTGTACATTTTTTTTTTCTCTTATTGTTATTGTAACTTGTGATTTGTAAAATACAAAGACAACACATGAGAAAAAAAAAAAACAACAAAACTTCGCTCAATGTTACTGCGCTCGACGACTTCAGACTTGATATCATTATCTATTGCCTTGCCTGCCTGCTGCCTGCATGTAACTTATATCTCTCTCTCTCTCTTTGCGCTCAAGACATGCAAGTGTGTCTGCAGGTTGTTTGTGTTTTGTGCTGTAATTATGTTTATTTGTCTTGCACTCATTTCGTACATTCGATCAATGCTATTATTGCTCTCATTTGCGCTCTCAGTTCAGTCGTTGTTTAAGGCAAGTTTACGGCTGCGCCTTTGAATGTATGATCATTGCTTTGTGAGCGTAAGATTTGAGTTTATCTTATAAATATGTTCAATATATGTTTTATTACTCATTATTGCGCGACGCAAGACGAGGTAATGTGTTGTGTGTGTGTGTATGTTGGCAAGTGAGCGAGCATATGAGCGAATTGACGAGTGTGATTCGAGTCTTTGGCGTCTGCGCTCAAATGCTGAAGTTTATTTCGATTTGTTGCTTTCAACGACGTGGTTTCGAGCGCGGCTTAAATTGTGCTATTAAAGACGTTTAAAGTGTGTGAACAAATAAATATAAATTGTGAACAGCAAAAAAAAAGAATATAAAAAAAAAATCGTCTATAAAATAAACGTTTAACACTCCTACGTACGCATACGTAATAAATGCTGTTGATATAGTTGTTGTTCTTGTTGTGCTATTGTGACCATGAAGAAACTTTATGCGAAAACCTCGTTTACGAACAAAAAATCAACAAATGCCGCACAGCATAATAAGAGCGCTTATAAAGAACAGCAACAGCAATATGAGGCGCCTATTTTGGCCTATCAAACGAACTATCAAGTGGAGCCAACAGTGCAACCAACGGCTATGTCATCCACGGCAAAGCGCAGTCAAAGTTTCTATCATACAAGTGCACCAAATGTTTATCAGCAGCAGCAGCAGCAGCAACAACAACAACATCATGTCAAACAGCAACAAGCAAAACAAATAAACGACGCAAATGAATACTATACAATTGAGGAGTTAAATGAGTTAGACATGCTCGACTATCGGCATCCTATGTACCATCATCAGCAACAACAGCAGCAGCAACAAAAACAACAACAGCAGCAGCAACAGTTGCGAAAACATAGCTTTGGCATACCTTATCATGAGCATGAGAAACTTGTCTTGCAATTGCCAATGGCAGCAACTTTGAACGCATCAACGTTGGTAATTGACACCCACAACAACAGCAACAACAACAACAAGTCTGGCTCATCTATATATGAAGCACCACAGCAACATATTTTAAAATTGCCGGTCAATAACATTGCTTCTTATGACAATGATGTGCAGTCAATGACGACGGCAATAGCAACGCCAGCAACAGCAACAATGTATGTACAAGAACCGCGACATGGTTCATTGAACAATGTTAAAAATATGCTACAACAAAAACAACAACAATACAATAACAATGATGTGTCAAACATATTATTACAAAATAAATTTAACACCAACAATCTGTCAACACCATCTTCGTCTGCAACAACATCATTATCGCTTTCGACTGCATGCTCTAACACAGCACCTTTGACAACAATAACAACAACAACAACAAACACTACGACAATGTCAGCAATATTAACAGACACACAAGCAACAACAACAACCACAAAAAAATCATCATCATCATCATCACCCTCAACCTCATTCTCCGCTTTATCATCCACGGCTGCAATTTTTTCAACACTACGCAAGTGTGTGCCACTAAATTCGATTACAATGCGACATGCATCAACATCGGCGCAAAATGTGGCAACAAGCATAATGCCACAAGCAAAAGCAACAACAACAGCAACAGAGCCGATATCAGGCGATGTTGACGCTGGCGTTGGCGTTGGCAAACCCATGTCAATAACAATTATGGAACGAAAGCAAAATCATTATAGCAACATACAACATTATATGCAACAAGAACATGCACAACAAAATCATGAACATAAACATAACAATCACAACCAACACAAACAAACACAACAGCAAGAACATGAACAACAACAACAACTACAACCACTCATACAGTCACAGTCTAGTACATTGTTATCAAAAACATTAAACACATCATCAACACCATACACCACAACTGCAACATCATTATCATCACCAGCATCCACACCATTATTATCAGCAGCATCATCATCATCATCATCATCATTAGTGAACACTGTTCGTCATCATAGTTCGCTCCCTCAGCGTCATAATTCGGTCAAAGATAAATTCATTAGTGGCTTCTATAATGTAACAATATTTGCGTATGTTTGTTGTTTTCATTTATTCTCCTACTTTTCGCTCTATAACTACTGTCTGGTTCGTTATTGTTGCTGACAGTGGTGGCGAACCATTGTCATTCTATCAAAGCAGTTGCCAATTACAATTCGACGTTATCATTTGCCATACGCCATACCGGTTTTAACTAATTTATATTTGTGAAATGCATGATAAAGATCGTGCATAATATTACTGACCTAGTGTAAAGAAACGCTTATAAAAAGATTGATAACCATATACGTATGTAGGTAGCTTCTGTAGGCGTACACCGAGGGCACCAAATGTCGGTTTATCTAACTAAGAAGACAACCATACGCCTCAGCTTCTTTTGAGATAGCACAGATAGCCAACTGTATGAGCTTCTTGCAAGTTAAAGATTTACTTGTTAAGTAAAACAAATAAAATACCCTTTTTTGTCGATTATAACTGCCTTAAGGTCGAATTATGTTCTTTATTGAAACTAGAATAACTAGATGATGTCTTTGCTGCATTTTCAGTAATCTGTTAAGCATATAAACAAGTGGTAATGAATGTATCTGTATAGAATAAACACTTGTTGTATATTTTGACAATTCAAAGCGTTTCATGTTACCTAACGTGTTCATTGCCAGCAAGACATCTTTAATGCTCCGCATATTTTTCAAATGTGCGTGATTATTTCAAGTTCAGCCATGGTTAAATCAAACTGGAATACTTAATTCATTGAAAAGTTAAGATTGTTGGCTTGAACTGTTAGTAATTTGGGTTTCTGGGTTTTGTGCTTTAACAATTTTTCGTTCATGCGTATTAACAAACATCATTTTAATCAAATAACTTTCACAAACATTTCTTATTAAAACTGAATTGTTTGTTTAGCGTTTGTAGTGAAATTCTAATATTCTCAGTTCAAAGTTAGTGATTTAAAAACGCAACTAATGCGCAGATAATTCGATACTAATTTAACTAAACAATGCGAGTTATGAACAACAACGAACTCTATGGCAAGTCGGCTGCACACACACACATGAATCACGTTCAAGCTTGGCTAGTTTGCCATATGAGAAAAAAAAATAGAAACAAGTTGTTGCTGCATGTGCTGAACTAATTTTTTGTAATATTTTTTTTTTTATTTTGCATTTTTCATTATTGGTTTATAATTAAAATTAAAAGAAAGCAACAAAAAGCGCCGTTGGCGGCATTGGGGGGTTTGGTTGAAACTATTTTCTGCATGAAAAACGCGCAAATTAACGACTGAGCAATTAAAACTAAACTTTATTTTATTTGTACTTCTTCTTTTTTTGGTTAAACAAATTATTTCATGCTCGAATTAACACAATTTCACTTGTAACGAAACCATTATTATATTTAAATATGCTAATTTCTACTTAACTTACTCTTTTTAACTTTGTTGCTGTTAAAGCTGAAAGTGAGTGAAGGTTGGTCGCTTCGGCGGTTGGCTGTCGAACCCTTTTGTTCACTGTGAATGACAGTTGTGCGCACAAGTGAAGTTCACTTTCAGTAGTTTTGTGTATGTTGTTGTCATACCCTGCAAATACAGTGTGTCAGGGTATATAAAGTTTGTTTCAGACCAAATGTATGTAATACCAAGCAGGAGGCGCGAGTAAGACCCTTCTAAGTATATATATTCTTGATCAAAAGCATAAAAGAAGTCGATCAGCGATGTCCGTTTGTCCGTCCGCCGCCCACCCCCACTCCAAAATCATACCTAAAAGATCAGATGTGATAAAAACTTAAAAATCGAATGGTGGATGCAGTATACGCAGCTCTACAAAATGGCGTTTCCACATTTCCCCTCAAAAACTAATACTGACGCGCCTGAAACTTCTTGTAGAGATTCAGCAAATATACTCCTTTAAAATTGCATACCAAAAAAAAATCATCTCTATGCATTGTTAAAGACCTAAAACTGAGTTTTTTAACCGATTTTCGTGAAACTTGTATGCCAACCGTGTGTGTAGGGTATTGGATTATCGTGTTTACTGCACCATACCGCCCTTACCCATTTTTTCTTTTATTTTGAGAGATCAAATAGCGTTAATCTAAGCTTATATCGCACAGCTGCGTTCATAACCCACTTTGGCTTTGATTCGCGCAGATTAGAGGAATATTGTATTTGGTAGCAGTGGCAAGAAAAATTATATAACCATTTAAGCGCATAGACTGCCCACTTGTTTTTTTTTCTCCTTACCTTTTTGGCCTGAAGTCAGTCGCCGTCATCATCGTCGGCTTTGTTGTCGACGACGACGAGTTTGCTCGAATTCAAGCTGAGTTTGTATTGAAGCTGTTGAAGCAATTGTCGCTTGACTTGTTTTTTTTTCTGTTGCAGTTTGCTTTGTTGTTGTTGTTGTGCCTCTTACATACTAACATATAACTTGAAGCTATTTTTTCTTGTTTTTGTTTTTGTTTCATTGCTTTTTTTTGCTTTTAGTCATCGTCATTCTAACATGAGAACTCTTTTCTTGCATCTTAAAACATTTTCCATTAATGCTTTGCAAAAAGAGTTAATATACTTTTTTTTCTCATTTCTCACTGCAAAAGCATTTAATTGTCGTTGGGTAAATATTCGCAGAAAAATGTTAAAGGTTGTACATATTAGAACTTTCATTAGAATTTAATCATGCGTCGCGACATTGACAGGTGTTCATATCATGTGCAAGTTACACTCAGACAGGAACAAGTCATCGTCGCAAACATAATGAAAGAGTAGCAAAAAAACTCAGCTGAAAATAATAAAAAAAAATCATTGCTTCCTGTTGTTAAATGTTTTCAGTGAAGTTGACATCGACATCGGCTTTCAATGTTCAACGTCTTGAGTTTGTGTGAATCAGTTTAAGCCTAAGACGCATGAGCATTTGTTGATCGAGTAACATTTAAACGCAATTTGCCGTTTGTTAATGATTAAGTGCTTTTTTTTTTTGTTAGAACTGAGCTGTCGCCGCACTTTGATGTGCGTAAATTGAACTCACAGATTGTATGTGCATAATGACGCATTATTATAGAGAAATGCTGATGTTGGTTACCAAACCATGCAAGCCATGAGTCTGCTCAGAAGTGTTGAGGTGATAATGTTGGATTTACACATAAAGAAAGGAAGTGGTTTTCAGACGTAGAAAATATATATTTATTTTTGAAGTTTGACATTTGTTGACAAATACTTTATTTCTTCTCTATTAAATTTAATCTTCCAAAGCCTTTTCTTATATGCATACGTAAATTGAGTCTTACATCAAAGCAATTATTTTAGATTTCGTTCAAAAAGAAATGGTACAAGTTTTCAAGCAAATTATTTAACTTGTCAAAGATTATTCCTATTACATAAGCAGAGGCTTTTTCTTTGCGTTTCAATCTTTATTTATTTTTAAAATTCGTTTTGCAAAATAGTTTATAAAACCATGGAGAGATAACTGAGTTACATAAGTATAAAGTCATTATTCTATCAGCATTTCAACCCATTTTATTCGCTTTGTTTGGGTTTTTTTTTTTAATAAACATTTATCAAGTTTAGTCAACGACTTGAAAGCGTATTACAAAACAACAATACTTTCTTGGTTTGCTGATTAAAAATGAGTTGTTTTCATCAAGTGCGATTGGGCGGAATTCTTATCCGAAATTCCGCATTCATTATGCGTTTATTTAACATTGAACGTTTTTCTATAATATAAAAAATATGTACTTGATTGCCAACAGAAAATTAATATTTATTTTTGTGCATTTTTATTTCAGTGAACAAAGTATTATTGGCGCACGCGCCTCTGTCATGGTGTACGACGATAATCAGAAAAAATGGGTACCTTCGGGCACCTCGTCGGGACTCAGCAAAGTACAGATCTATCATCACCAACAGAACAATACATTTCGCGTTGTCGGACGGAAGCTACACGATCATGAGGTCGTCATAAATTGTTCGATACTTAAGGGTCTCAAATATAATCAAGCCACGGCGACTTTCCATCAGTGGCGTGATTCAAAATTTGTCTATGGTCTAAATTTTTCCAGTCAAAACGATGCTGAAGCGTTTGCGCGCGCCATGATGCATGCCTTGGAAGTAAGTTGTCCAATGATTGACTCGCATATTTCTTGATTTTATTTAGTTTGTATTAAATTTCAATTTGTATTTGTTTGGTGTTTGTGCTCAGGTGCTCAGCGGTCGTGTAGGCAATCAACCGGGTCAGCCGACAAACGGTAATGGCTATGAGGAGGACATGGGCTATCGTACAATGACCAGCGAGGATGCTGCCATATTGCGTTCACAGCAAACGATAAACGGTCATGTGACACCATCGGCACAAACACCAACTTCACAAACAAATCAAAATAATATACCACAGAGCCCACCGACACCGCAGGGACATCATCGCACAAGCAGGTCAGTTGCAACTTATATATTGTTTTACTTTCATTTGATTGTGTAATCTTTGTTCAAGTGTTATGTCTATAAAAGTACTCCTCTATATTGTCAATGTGTTTGTTATGTTTTAGTTTTATGTATGTATTTTTGTTTGTTTTTAACTGATTGTAAGTTTATGTTGTATTAATTTATGATACTATCTAAAGAGCAGTTTAACACACTTTGATGTAGTTGAGTGCATAAAAAGCATCCATGAAGACTAAACTATAAATCAGTGTTTGATAGAAGAGTCAACATTTCATTGCTATTCTCAATGTATTCATGGATAACTGATGTGCTTTTTCAAGCATAATTCACATCAAGAGCCTTTCATTTTTTCGCACAAAATTTAACTCCTATTTTAGCAACATTATTAGGCACTGTAAATAAAAACATTCTGTTAATATCATTTTAACAGCGTGTCGTATTTAAGACGACAGTTTATTAAAAACAGCTGTTGTGATCATGTTCAAAATTCTATAATTGCAATTAATCGTTGTTTAAAATAACATAAGGAATTATAAATGCTGGAAGTACAACGGGATTCTAAACATTTTTTAAATAAAGTTGCCGGATTAGGGCCGTTAAAAGTCATTAAAATATAAAGTAAAATTCAAACAAAGAGCTGTCAACTAAATTTTTTTCAAATTGAAACCATCAGTGCGTAGAAAGAATATCATTTTTGTATTTTATTAGTTCAGAAATAACCTTATAAATACCAAATTGGCGTCTTAAAAAAACGTTTTAATTGATCGTATGTGCTTAACGTAAATTAAACTTAGAAAATAAGTAGAGTTCTTCAGACCCACCAGTGACTTTGACGTATGTTCAATTTTTTCAAACAGCTTTGTTATTATTAGTTTATTTATGAGTTTGCTGTGTTGAGATTACACGAAATTGTTATATATTACTAAAAGACAACATGTTTATTTTATTATTTTTAATGTTTTATTATTTTTATTCTATCTTCACATAACTTCACGATATTCTTAACATTGCGTCGTATCTTCATCACCATCAATTCAACCGAACAACAAATGAACTTGAACTCTTTATCAACCACACAATTTCTACAACAACAACGCATCGCGCTCTCTTGTATCGTAACGCATCGTATCGTATCGTATCACATTGTATCGTCTCATATCTAACACGCAAACAAATTATTTAATTCATTAATTCGAATGCAATAATTACGCACCCACTCACTAACTCACTCACAAAAAAAAAATAAAAAAAAAAACATAAAACTTGAATTGGTAAACAAATAAATCAACACTAAAGGAATTCTCTTAGCGCACCACCGGCACCGCAACCTCAACAGCAACAGCAACAGGCCATGTCGTTGGCTCAGCAGCAAGCACAGCAACTTTACGGTCAGACCGGCAATGGACCAACAGCGAATGGCATGACACAACAGGCGCAGGGTCATATGCTACCGCCAGCACCGGGTCAGACTGGTGGACAGTACCATGCGCCACAACAGATGCAACAACAACAGCAACAGCAGCAACAACCGCCGCCAAATGCTGTCTATGCGTCACAGCAATTGGTGCAGCCGGGTTACGGCCAGCAGACACAGGTGAGTTAATACTTACAAAAAGAACAAGATCTTATGAATGTAAAAAGAAGAGGTGTGTCAATTAAGATTTGTTTAATTCATATTTTATTCGCTTTTGTATTATATTCATAAAATGTGTGTGTGTGTTTATTTCTATGAACCAACAACCATCCACCAACATCCAAACAACTTTTGCCCGTATCCGTACAACACATTGGCTTCAATTTCAAATCAACTGCTACTTTTCGAAATCAAATTTTTACCATCAATCAACCACAACCATATGATCAATCAACCATATGACCTGACCTCAAACTCAAGCAGTATCAGCAAGCACATTATGTACTCTCGAATTCTAATCCAAATCTTAATCTGCAACAATATTCCCAAACGCCGATACAGCCGCAACAGCAACCTGTACCGCACATGCCACAGCCGCCGATGCCGCCATCGCTACAAAATGGTGGAGGTCCGATTTATGTCGCCACGCAGCAACATGTCGGTCAAGGCATACCAACATCGGCGAGTGCCAACAGTGTCGTCTATGCTAGTCAGCAGCAAATGGCCGCTGGCCATATGCAACAGCAGTCACAGCCGCCGCAGCCGCCACAGCCACCAGCAATGCCCTCCGGTGGTGGTCCACCATTGCCACCCAATACATATGTGCAGCACAATGGTCAAAATCAACAGCAGCAACAACAGCAACAGCAGCAACAACAACAAGTGATGGAGAATCCCTATGGGCAAGTACCGATAGCGCCACCAATGATGCCACCAAGTGGTGTCGGTGGTGGTATGCCACCAATGCCACCGCCATTGAACCGTATGAGCAGTACTGGTATAGGTGCTGGCGCACCGGCGCCACCACCACCACCGCCTGCATTCGGTGTCGGTGGTGGCGCTCCACCAGCACCGCCAATGTTTAACGGTAGTGCAGCTGGTGCTGTTGGTGGCAATGCGCCAGCACCACCACAACCACCAGCACCGCCCGCACCACCGGCAATGGGTGGTGGTCCAGGAGCACCGCCGCCGCCACCACCTCCGCCAATGGGTGGCGGCGGTGGCAACGCAGCCAAAAAGGACGATCCACAGGCGGATCTGATGGGTTCGCTAGCGGCGCAGCTGCAACAAGCGAAGCTGAAGAAAAACAAGGTATGTTGTAATATAAATTATTAGTTCTTATAATTGTTCTAAAAATTCTTTTGTCTTTTTGTAGTCCACAACATCCGCGCCTGAGAATAGCGGCAGCAGCACATCAAGCGGCGGTAGCGGTGGCGGTGCTGGCAATTATGGCACCATAGGTCGCTCATCAAACGGCATGGCTTCGATGATGGATGAAATGGCAAAGACTTTGGCCAGACGTCGTGCGCAAGCTGAAAAAAAGGAGGTTAGTAATAATGCAATTAATATATAGACTTATATAAATAACTTTTGCGCATTTCTTTTTCTCAGCCTGAAGTTGAACCCGAAGTCAAACAACGTCCTTGGGAGAAGTCTAACACTTTGCCACATAAATTGGGTGGTTCTTCTTCGACGTCGACGAACTCGGCAAACAGCAATGGCAACGCGAATTCAAATAATGCATCGAATAGTGGCGGCGAGTCACCGCGACCAATGCGCAAACGTTTTGGCAGCGCTAGTGAAGAGACGATACTTAAGGTAATGTTGGCCTTGTACTTATCACTAGAGTGAACGGGTAGCTTTTCAGAAAGTTGTAGTTGTCTTGTACAATTCATTTTAAGTCCTTTATTTGATATCGATTTTGAGCCTTATCTTTTAAGTTTTTTTTATTAATTTAATTAACACGAATTTCCAAAACCTTCCTTTTTAACTAATTAACAATCGATAGCAGGTTAACGGCGATGGTCTCTCATTGGCGCTTTCCAATACCGATTTGGATACATTAAAGGCTGAGATTGTGCGTGAAATGCGTTTAGAGATACAAAAGGTCAAACAAGAGATTATAGAAGGTACAAATTTACACAAAAAGTTAATGTGCTGCTTTTAATGCTTTAATCATTGTCCCTTTTTCAATTACAGTTATTAAATCAGAATTCAATCGAAGATAAGTGCTGTAATTGCTTAGTAATATATCTCACATACATACACACACACACACCTATACAAAAACACACACAACGTCACGGTCGTCTTCATGTAAGAAACGCAAGCAAAAGAATAGGAACGAAAAGATTCAACGAGAAGAAATGGGGCGAGCAAAGAAGAGGCGATTGAGCGTGTACCAAATTCGTAGCCAGGTCACAAACTGAGTATAGACATCTACACACATACACACACACACCTAAGCTGTGCGTTTTTATATATATATATTTACATATATATTAAATAATATTAATTATTATAATTAAAAAAAATGATAAATATCTGTGCTGATAAGAAGCAGAAACAAAAGAAACAAAAACAAAAAACGCATACAATGAACTGAGAAATTATTTAATTAACTTTAAATAAGCTAAACTAACCGAAAACAAAAACATTTGAAAAACAAAAATATAATCCAAAAAGCATCAAAATTCAAAATAAATACAAATAAAAGAACAAAAAGGTGTTGCAAAAGTAGTTGTGCTTTTTTATACAAATGCAAACGAGAACACAGTAAAAATTAGTCAAATAAGACAACTTTCTTCGATGCCGTTAAGACGAAATTTATATAAACAAATCTAAGAAATCGAAATTAAAATTTTAATTTGAGCAATTAAAACATAAATGAATGAAAAACATGCAAATGTTTAATTTTTTAAATGCGAATTATTTAAAAAAAAATGTTTAAGTGTATTATAGCATAAAAAGTAAAATAAAATAATAGTAATAAATATTTTTTCGCACACATTTTATTTAAATATACATTAATTTAAGCGAAAATAACTTTAAATGTTTGTTTTTTTTTTTAAAACAAAACAAAAAAGCCAAAATCAAAATTTATGATTTTAAAAAAATTTGTTAAAAAAACAAAAGTCAACATTTTCAAATTGTGTTAATTTTGCTTTGTTTTGTTTTATAGGTCAACTCAGAGCATTTAATTGCCGTCAAGGCTTTAAAATTATATCTTTGCAAATTTTTATTTTGTATTTTAACTCGTTTTTGATTTAATAATATTTTACGTTTGTAATTTTTTTTAATGCTTTCTCATTCTCTATAATATATTCCAAAAACAAAATCTATACAAAAAAGAAACAATTGTTGTAATTATATTTAATAAACAATTACAAATAAAATAATTTAGTAGTTAAGCGTAAAAAGTATTCAAAGCGAAGAAAATTTTACATGCAAAATATAAATATACACAAAAAATTGCTTCAAAATATTTGCGGCTTTCTCTAATGACGTGTTACTATATAAAAACTTAAGATCAAAAAATACAATTTAAAATTAAAAAAGAATTAAAATGATACAAAAATATTGATCTACATGATGTTAGTTTACAATACTAAACAAGAACGAAATCCGAAAAAAAATTAAAAAATATACACTTAAAAAAAATTATATACAAGAAAAGTATTTAGACTAAGCGCATTTAGTATTAAACAACTAACGAATGATATATTATTATAATTATCCGTATATATAAAACAAAATCAAGAACAACGTTTGACACAAAAATAAAACGAAAATTTAAAAACAACAAATTTTGGTTTGATGAAGTTTTGTTAAAATTTGACAAACAATTATTTTCAAAAGTCATAGAGTTGACAATTTGTATGTAATTTGTGAATGGAATTTGTGAAATTTTAACATTTTATTATTCATTTGAATATTTTTATTTATGTATTTTTAACATTTTTCTTTATTAAACAGAAGGTGTCGAAAATCGAACATTTTATTTCAGTTTGAAGAGTACAAGAATGCCGCTTTTTTCTTTAAATTTTGCGATTGATTGCATATTA